>CM056594.1:3694224-3944024 GCA_029721355.1 Tegillarca granosa | reverse complement strand
TTACATAATCTATGACGGTGCAAATTTAAATGTTTTAACACAATAAAATGGGGTTAGACAAGGTGATAAATAACATTAATACCCTTATATTATACCGGAAAGAAATATGTCATGCAGAAAATACAAATAAAGTAGCATAACACCTTCAAAATAAATTTTTTTAAAATTTAAAAAATAAGCTAAATATTTATAAATATTTTAAATTCCATTTTTGTATATTATTACTGTATATGGAGTTTGATGATTCGTTTGTCCAACAAAATAATTATACAGCAGCGATTCTTTCATCTTGTGCTTTGGACAGAATTTTAAAACTTTTTACATGTTATTTTTTTAGTTCTAATAAGTATGTTGCCTTACCATCTTTCTAAACACCCTATCTTTAACAGTAAAATGTAAACATTTAGTACAGAAAATTGTCATTTACCAAACCATATTGACGTCAACATTTGCAGAACGCAACGAAATGTATCGCCTATTTTCAGTTTTTATAGATAAATGGATATTTTTTATCTTCTATTCGAGTACATGCGACATATATGATTTTACAACATCTCGCAAAGTTTTTGCAATAAGCAACAGTAGTTTATTATTTATGTTTTTATTTTATTATTTTCATTTTTAAAAGGACATTGATTTAAACTCGCCAATATATCAGACTAATTTGTTTTTCTTATTCAAAACGGATATAATCACGTTTAAATACACTAGATGTGTGCATTTAAAAGTACAAATGCAGATATTTTATGTAAATATTACTTTATCGTGAATATCTGAATTGGCTTAAACTTTAACATGCATGCAGACGCGACTTATCTACGCTTTTATAGAAATACTTATTCTTCCTAAAATTTCAGATTAAGTTCAATCATCATATGAAATAGATTATAACAGGCATATTAGGCATTACATTATAGCATTAAATGGCATTATTATGTACGAGAAGATGTCAGTTGAATTTATTTTAGTCAGAAAAGGAACGTTTGAATATTTACGTCTTCAGTTCTCTGAAAATGTTATAACAATTTAAACGGGAATTGTGTCGGGCACTATTTGTAGGATACAACCTTTAACTATATACATATATATATATGAATATCCTTTTAATTTTACATTTACTTTCAAGTGCCGATTAATTATTGCACGTGTTTTGATTTAGGTTTCTTTTAAAGAACACCTGGTCATAGCCTACCCTTTAATGCTTTTCACCTTTAAATGTGCCATTCTTAAGCTGTTTTTCGGGTTTCCCTTGGATAAAGATATAAATTTTATGAACACATTTTTATATCCCAAATGGATCCCCAGCTTGCTATCCATTTTCAAAATTTTGAAACCTTTAACTTTTAGTTTTAAATCTAACAACTACAGGAGCCCGTATAATATAACTTATATTAAACTAAAATGAATGGCTAAATCTACCTTTATTTTACACAAATAGACAACATTATGAGACTGATAAAATACTTATGACAGTGCAGTTTACAACAGTTTCTCGTCTTTCTTCTTGTTATTTAAGTAAGTATACAGTCATAAACACAATAAATGTCTCTATTTCAAATCTTAGATAAAATTCCTAAATTTTTATTTTGACAGTTGGTAATGATCACAATAAGATAATTGTCAAACGTATCATTTAGAAATTTTAATAAACAGGCCAAAAAAACTTTAAATGCAAAATTTTAAACTTGAAGCTTTTAAAGTAAATAATACAACCAGGATTGAAGAAAAAAACTTTAGCGACAAAAATATGTAATAAGGTTACAGTGTGAAGATTTAAAAAGAAAAATAATATAATATAATAATAATATAAAAATAAGAAGAAAAGAAGAAGAAGAAGAAGGCTAATCAAAGAATTGTTTATTGATTAAAAGAGTTTAACCACTCGGGTTTGATTGGATATGTTCATCTAATATGTCACTTGTAAGTCTTTAATACACTTAGATGGAGGTCACGTGAAGCAACAAAATGTTATATAAGTCTTGACGTAATAATCATGTCACGAAGTGCTTTCTATCACTTTTACAACAAACTGCATAGAAACGACTAATAAAATATACGTTCGAATTGCAATCAAATCATAATGATTGATCAAAAAGCCTTTACAACTCACATTTGATTGAAATTGTTCATTAAATAATCTGAACATTTTTTCATTATCCCCAAATGTGATTTTATTCGCTCTAACATATAAACATTTTGGAATTTAAGCATTTACACATGTTCCGAAAAAACACGGCCTTATGATTCTCCTGAACTTAGTAAAACAACGTTTTGTGTTGCCAAAAACTAGAATACATTTGTTAAAAACATAAAATTATCTTCAATACGGCAACTAAAATTAATAAAGATCTTTAAAATCTAATTAAAGATTGTCAAATTTTAGTTAAAAATCTTAGTTAAGATTATATGTGAAAACAGGGCTAGAATATAAGCTTAAACTTCTAAAGTATCGTTTTGATTAAAGAGGATCGGTTTATTTAAACCTGGTCTTTTTTTCATATAAAGAATCTCAGAGAATGGGAGTGTAACCTTTGTATACAAAGGGTAAAATAAATACATTTTGTAGGATCATAGTAAGAACACAGACGTTTACTGTTACAATTTACAAAAGATAACCTTACTCTATACTGTAGTCAATTTTGATAAGTTCCTTTTAAATCGAAATTATGTGTTATATATATTCCGTATATGTAGTTATATAGAGCTGTTCTATCTAAAATGACAATCTGCGTGCGCATTACCATTAAATCTGCCCCTCTTTTATGCCAGTTAGTTTTAAGAATACCTTGCTTATAGCCAATTCGGCTATTGGAGCAGTACAATCTGACTCACTTTTATGCGAATTAGGTTTAAGAATCCCTTGCTTATAGCCAATCCAGCTATTGAAGCAGTACAATCTGCCTCACTTTTATGCGAGTTAGGTTTAAGAATCCCTTGCTTATAGCCAATCCAGCTATTGGAGCAGTAAATCTGCCCCACTTTTATGTGAATTAGGTTTAGAAATCCCTTGCTTATAGCCAATCGGGCTATTGGAGCAGTACAATCTACCTCACTTTTATGCGAATTAGGTTTAAGAATCCCTTGCTTATAGCCATTCTTGCTATTTGAACAGTACAATCTGTCCCTCTTTTCTGCGAGTTAGGTTTAAGAATTATTTGTTTATAGCCACTCTAGCTATTAAACGGTACAAACTGTTCCTCTTTTACGTGAGTTACATGTAGGTTTAGAAATCTCTTGCTTATAGCCATTGTAGCTATTGGAATAGTACCTCTGTAATGCTTTTTCCGAATACCATTTTGTTCCGAAATATACCTATTATCAATCAAGAACGTCAAGCGGTTTTGGAATTCAATCAGATAAGTTTTTTGACAAATTAAACGCGTGTCAAAATTTTGAACATAAAACTATGTAAATATTAAAATATTTTAAAACTTGAGAAAATGATATATTTAGTTTAAATGAAAAGTTTTTGTTTAAATGAATTGAATAGATGTAAAAAAAACATTTTGCAATACAAATGTTATATGCCCTACATTATTTTTGTTTTAGCAACCACTTCAACATGATGTGTTTTTATAAATGTTCTCACACCTCTATATTTGTTTCTGATGTTTAATTTTTGATCAGATTTTATCGTGTTTATTAAATGGAATGCTAATTTGGACTTGTTTGCAATAGTCACTGCAACCAAAAACGCCCAAATTACAAACAAACAATAAAGAGAAAAAAATAGCTAAAACGCATATTTAGAAAATGGATTATAAATACCCTGACTTTTGACGGTAACGGATTAGACACGATGGATACACGTTTCGTTTAATATATAGGGACGTCATTTGAACACTTTGTAAGGACGTTCAACCATCCAGGAGTTTTACACAAGTGAACAATTAAATAATAAAATAAGAAATAAAAACAAAAATAAAACGGGTACATTTAAAACTAAAACAGACACTTAGACTATATATTTGATCCATATCTTTTTTCAAAACATTTAGGCATTTTTATATGATTTTTTTATGAACTATTTTATTTACAGGAAAACATAATTTAAATCGTAGACACATCAGAACTGACTTTACTTTCCCAAGATTCAATAATTATTACATTTTCTTATTTGTATTTTAATAATAGAACTTGACTGGAATATCTAAACACCCTTGTATTAACCCACTCCACTTTAAAGCATGCTTTTTATGTTTTAGTCGTTTTTTCTCTATTTCTCTATCATATTGCTGAAGGGCTATATAACTTAGAATTGGACGCTTTAGCCTCGCTAATTTTCAACAAACCACACAAAAACAAACGTTATAAAAATACAGACTTGTTGACTTATTCTACTTCAGTCAATATCTGTTTATATAAGGTGAAGAGTTCATGGAAATTAAAGAAACAAGAATAACCGGAGAAAAAACATTCGGCATTTAAATTGACAAACTTATTAAAATGGGAAAATGTCATTGGTATATTGTGGTTAGTGGTTATTAAAAGAAACTCTCTTCATTTGTGCATAATTTCATCATTTTGAAAAGTAAATCATTGATTTTATTTGTCTTCTGAGTAGAAAAATTGTCATTATTGATTGTTTTTATGTAAAATTAAGCTCACTAAGGCTCCAGTCAGAACGGTGACTTTAGGACGTTTATAATGACAATCCATAGATTTATGTTTAAATAGCATGATTTATTAATCCCAGAAACCAAAAAGAATCTATAAATGAAGGCAGACCTTTATGCAATGGAAGCACCCTGATTCAACCCCCGCAAAAAAGTCACCTAGCAGCTTATGGTCATTGTATTGTGGATTCTTATGGAGTTATGCTGATGAATTATCAACCTTATGTAAATTCTAAATGGAGGGGATACCTCTTAAAAACCGATGAAGCAGATACAGATATTATTTATCAAAGGAATTAGCCAGTGCTCCTATGCTTATTGTCAAGGATTGCTACTCGTTAATGTAATCTTAAAAAAGAAAAAAAATTCAACCACCTTGTAGTCCAGATCTGCAAGCTTCCTGCCCCTTCCCTTCCAATAATTATTTTTTCAAAACATTAATTTATTTTTTATTTATTTATTTATGCCAAGCTAATGCATACATGCATACACGCTTTGTTTCTCAGTCATTAATATAAAATAGTCATATATCAAGTTTCCAACGAAGACTGTATTACTACTATCTTTAAATCATTGAGCTTAATGAAAAATGAATTTGAAGAGAAAATTTAAAAATTCAACAATGCGACGCAAGCAGCAATGGATGCGGATCTTATCATTACAGGTATACATCGCATTTACAGGCAATTTCTGAGACTTCAAGTAGAAATAAAGTAATTCCCACGTTCTTTGACCGTATAGGTTTTAAATGCATTTTCTACGGCATTTAATTTATATATATATATATATATATATATATATATATATATATATATATATATATATATATATATATATATATATATATATATATATATATATATTTATATATACGGAAACTATATCTATAAAAATCAGTTATATGGTAGCTTTATATCATTGAGTAATAGAAGACACAAAACTATTTCAAACTTTACAAAATGCAATTAGATACAAAGACATGTATTATCGTGCATACTGTGTGAAATATTGCACATGAGGACTCGTTTATCTGTTAGTAATTGGAAACTTTATGACATTCATTCGTATTACAGTTGCTTTAAAGTGAAAACTAAAGAAATTTATTATCGTTAAAATTGATAAAATGCAGAATTTTATATACCTTTGAAAAATCTTATTCTGTCAGAAATTGTATGTTAAATTAATCGGTCAAGCATATGTTTAGCTGAGTTAATGGGTTACATATAAAATGATGTTAAATGGATTAATGCAACATGATAAGCGTGTGGTAATCACTGTACCGTCATTCATGTATCGCCACAATTATAAACGATCCTAAATATTTCAAGATATAATATGATATACAATCTAATAAATAACTCAGTGGGCTCTTAATGCCACCATATCATCACTGATATATGTTTTCTTATTATTTTCTTATACGACCGTATGTGAATTGTTTGTACAAGATATTTCTTTCAAGAAAAATGCTGAATGGACTAAAGCGCCGGCTGATAGGTAAAGTGATTCTCGCAGTCTAATTTCCAAGGACTAACTGGAAAAATGTGTGCTAGTTTAATGCTGAATGTTGGTGGTTTTTCTCCCAATATTCCGGTTCCCTCTACTAACAGTACTCGATATAAGTAAAAAAACAAAGTATCTTTAGGCGTAAGAATCAATAATTCTTATCTTCATTGGTCTTCCTCCACAAAATTGAATTAAGTAATCTATAACGATTATAGATTACTTTGCAAAAGCCAATGTAACCAAGAACACAAGAAAATAGCGGTCCTTTGTAATTAGTCCAAAGTCACATGATGCATATTTCATATAGTTTACGTCGTAAAGTTGGGTGTTGATTACTGGAAAATATCTTCATACAACTCCAAAGTTCATGTTATGACTTACAGATCAACAGAGGTGCTAAATCAATAAGGGTAGGAAAATACAAATATGTTGGTACAGGAAATGACATAAGTGGATGTTCTCGAATTTATACATCAATATGTTTTAATTTATAGTGTCATCTCTGAATATTGCCTGTATTCACAAATTCTTTAGGTGATTACAAGGGCGGTTCAGTAGCAAATTGATCAAAAGCACAATGCTTTTCAACACCCAGGTTCAAATCCTACAATGAGTTAACACTGAACGTCGCTGACTTTTTCAAGGCACTCTGCTTTCCTCATCATTTTTTAGATTGACTTGTATTTTAGTAAAATACTTTTGACCTTGGCGTTAATCATTATCAATCAATTTTTTCGATTGTACTTAGCTTGAAAATTGAGATCTAAGCATTTTAAAATGGTAAGTAACTTCAGTTTCTGAATGTTTTATTGCAACGTGTTCATTCTGTGTCTGGGTGCTTAAGATCTAATTATCTTCGCGATACTGTTTTTGCGAATTTTTCCCTTAAGTCGATTTTTTTTTATTTCGGGTTAAGTTTTTAAACACGCCAATTTTAAGTGAATTTTAATTGTGGTCGAACAGACAGCGTAGTAATGCGAAGATATTATTTAGCAAACAAAAAAAAAACTGATGTAATGAATAACTAAATTAAAAGTGTTGCATTTTACTGAAATGCCATTGGTAGTTTTGCTCGATCCATTTAAAAACCAACAACAAGTATAAATCAGAGTACACAAGCATACCTAAATCAGTAATTTTATTTAATACCTCAAGCTATAGACTTAAATACCATTCATGTTTAAAATGGGTTTTAACATCTGCCGCTAGAGGGACAGGGCGTCAGGCCTCATTATAGATGACGTAAGATTAATTATTGTGACAGGTTGATACATATAAACTGCCGTAGTTATATTTTATAGGTTTAACATCAATCTATGGTAAAAATCTAGAAACAAAGTTTGAGTATAATAATTTTTGTTTAGATTATTTATATTATTGCTATAAAAATCGTTCAAGTATTTGTGTTGTTGCACAATATTTACTATTTGTATTCGCGAGAGTTCAGAAAAATTTTAATAAATGTGTTTTGCGATTAAGTTTTTCATATTTTTTACTTTTATTACGTGTGGATAATAAGTAGGAGATACAATTAGAAAAACTCTAAATTAAGACAATCATACATATTGGTTTGGCTCCACCCTATTTACAAAAAGAACCTATTTCAACAGTTTATAGTATTTGTTTAAAGGATTTGGAAACTTGTTGATAAGTAACACTGTAACTTATGTATTGGTGTGTACTTTACTAAAACATACGTCCATAGTGGACTAGCATATGTTTAGCGTCCGACATTGACCAAACTTTCTAATGAAGAAGATAATGCACTGTGGGGTGGTATCGGCCCTATTGGGCCTTATAACATGATATCGAACCTTAATTTGCATTTCCGAGTGTTTTGTTTTAATTGGTAACCGATGGTTTATTGAAACAAGATATAGAATCCAAACAAATCCATTTGAAATACACATAGAATATGATTGAGTTTTAAAATAGAAAATATAACAGTATAATGCAATCAATTCAATGTATATAATAATTATAAATTGATAACAAAAAGTCCACCATAATTTTACACATTCTGTATCACGCACCTGTTTTCTACAAACATCTAAACCGTCAAAATAGAGAGATGTACTGAAGATATATTTCCTCTCAATTAACAGTTAATTGTCACAGAGAATTTTTGAATCGGACAGCGCTTTTGAGGTTCTGAACCTAGAGATGATAAACATTTAAAAGGATGCCTTTTCTTCATGCAATCATATGAAAAATGAATATACTTATGAAAACAGAAAGCAGCACAAGGTCATTAAAAAGTGATTTCAATTTGATTTAAAATTACCTAACTTGATAACAGAAATGAAAGTGTATGACATTGAACTAATGACAGGGACGTCCTGATAGCATGCTTGCGGGTTTTGGCTCTCGCCCTACGTTGTCGGGCGGATACAACCACCCATGGGCATAATACAAGGACCGATGCCAAAACAACCATGTAACAATAATATATAACATGAAACAGGAAAGGAACAAGGACTTTTCAACTGCAGTTAAGATTTTTTTTGCATTTATTTATCTGTTATAAAACAGATATAGAGTTTTTTCCCGGTATTTTTTTTACTAATAAGTTGGAAATTTTAATTTTGATAAAATAAAAAGTTATGATAGAGACGCTGCTTGATCAGTCACATACCTAGGCGATACCAATAAGACACTGTTTATTTACATTCATATAGTGTATATCTTGATATTACCTTCTGTATCTTCTGTTTTTAATGTGAGGAATTTTACAATGGTTCTTAATACAACTGCAAAACCTCATTCATACCATCACATTATATTGTGCCTCGGTGGTTTGAGGCCCAAAGCGGGAACTTACAGTTCGTAGGGTCTATATATATCAGCAACAAATTGGAATCCCACTCGGGCAAATCTTAGTGCTAGTTCCTTCAATTGACCGGGATAAACGGTTTTCTCCGAAACTCCGAATTGCTCCACCATTTGCCTCGAAACAAGAAAAAGAATCTTGTCTGGACTTGTCCAATCAACTGATTTCAATTTGTTCCGTCTTAGATACAAGGTTGAATTAGAATGCTCCAACACTTCTATTTTAATTTCCTATGGTATCGTTTTTATTAAGGCTTTTTGCGCCAATTTACCTGCTATAGTATAATTATTTTTTTGAAAAAAAGTAATGTGTGCGACTTTTTTTAAAGAAAAAAAAAGGCGTTTCCTGTCTGGTATATTTGCATATTTCTCATTTTATTACGTAAATCAGAAATCGGCAGAAGTACAATTCAGTCAGAAATAGAAAGGTCACGAAGTGATCGTCAATTACAAAAATCCATAATTTATCTCAACTCAGTATGAAATAATTCTGATTGAACATGAAATTGTTTACACAAAACACAGATATTAGAAAACTGACAACAAAAGACATAAAAACGTGTAAATTTGATCTTAGAATTTGATGTGTTTTGTAGGGGTGGGTTCGTTATGATTGGAACTAAATACGTAACTCGATCAGTTGACGGTATTTTGAATTATAAGATTTAATTATTTAATCATACACTTCATAAAACTTCGTGAAAATGGAGATGAGGAATACAAAGGGATTCACGTTACCACTCGCTGCCTCGTTGACTTCCAACAATAAGGCACGTTATAAAAACTAGCTTTAAAAATCTATTTTTCGTGTAGCTGGTGTTCTCAGTTTAAGCTCCTCTAGTTAATCTTATTCCAATGAAACCAGAAACTTGTATCTAGGGGTTGTACGTGCGTTCGATCGAGCTTGTATTCCTATTCATTCATTCATTCATTCATTCATTCATTCATTCATTCATTCATTCATTCATTTATTTATTTATTTATTTATTTATTTATTTATTTATTTATTTATTTATTTATCTATATATCTAGTACGATATCCATTGGAAATTAAAGAAAACCGATTTAAATCTTGTTTAAAGTAGAGCACGTGGAATGTTTCTTTAGCGAAGTCTTTAATCTTAAAATGATATCTTTCAAATATCTTTTGACTTCTCGTTTTGAAAATGCCGGCGAATGGCTACTTCATGTAACGATTACCCCCTACCCAGAGAAAAAATAAAAATATTTCACCCCTACATTATGCACTTCAGAACACTTTAATATTTTAATGACATAATTGCATTTTTTGTCTATTTTAAAAATATTTCAAGTATACTTATGTGTTATGTGAAATCATAAGCATTATGACAAATATTTGGCACACGACTTTAATATATATTATTCAAAAGAATAGTTATTCACAGCTGGCTATAATGCACCGTTTATATTTATTTGTTGATTTTCAATAAGTATATCATTTTTATCCTAACATTTAATCCGAAATAAATCGTTTATAAAAACTAAGTTATAATCCTATACAGTAACATCAAAGGGAAATAACTCTAACAGGACAATTGTCATGCCTTATTTTATTAATTAAAAGAAATAAATAAGCCAGATTTTTTTTTATAAAAGTATTTCTTTAAGAAAATTTTTTAAATGCATGAAACGTTTTGTATGTCTGCTTTTAAACTGCTAATACCCTGATCAGAAATATTTTTTACTGAAGTCAATGTAGGTTCACTTTGCTGTCGTTACAATGAAAAGTTGTTTTTGTTGCCACGCGGATACTAATGTGTACCCAAATTCATTTTATACTTTATTAAAAGGTCACTTCAAAATAAGTCACAATTGTTTTTTTTACATCTCAAATAGCGCCAGTTACATTTTATGATTGATTGAAAAATAGAACTCTATTACAATTAATTGCAAAATAATATGAATTATTTGTATATTTTATTTACTGAAAGAATGTCAAATACGGCATGTCCTCTTCATACGATCGTTTTACACTTGCAGGCTGAAATAAAAAAAATATGAAAGGTTTTATTTAACAACTGATTATAATAATAAACGATCTAAGTATAACATAACTGAATACACTAATCAATGCTTGCAAAGGCGGAAAGAAACAACAACACCTAGGAGACAAGAAGATAGAATATTAACTGTCTAATGTAAATTACACATTTATCTCAAAGATCAAATGCACTCTACGTCTTTTATATTGAAAATGACGTTACCAGTATTCAAATGCATCAAACGGAAAATTTAATGATACAAGCAATTTTATCTATTTATTTATTTATTTATTTATTTATTTATTTATTTATTTATTTATTTATTTATTCTTTATTTATTTTATTTATTTAATTAATTCATTTTTATTTATTTAGTAATTTTGTGTTGATTTTTTTAAATTTAATTTTTTGATTTACTTCATTTTGGATTTTGTACTGATTTAATTATTTGCAAGCTGATCATTATAGCCTGGTTATATTTTGAAATGCATGAACATCTTTCGAGCATTCTCGTGCGTTTTGTATTGCCAGAAATTTGAAGGCCGAGACATTGATATCAAGTGAATCCTAATGCCAAATTCTCGTTTCTGATTATCATAAACATCTCTAATGGACAAAATATCAAATCCTGTTGAGCCCTTGTTTGAAAATCTGTTTTATACTTACTGCTGCGTTGTGACAAATTGCTGGTTTTTCTAACAAGTTCGCGTGCCCTCTGTTTATACCAGTTGTGTAGTTTGAGAAGAAATATGTCAACTCAGTAGGCACTAAAAAGGAAAAAATAGATAGCTTATGCTGCATTTAATATCAATTTTCTACCCATAAGTTGTTTTGCAAGTGTTTATTTTTAATCTCATCAACCTAACAGACATATAAAAATTACGATTTCTCTAACAGACATATAAAAATTACGATTTCTCTAACAGACATATAAAAAATTGCGATTTCTCTAACAGACATATAAAAAATTGCGATTTCTCTAACAGACATATAAAAATTGCGATTTCTCTAACAGACATATAAAAAATTACGATTTCTCTAACAGACATATAAAAAATTGCGATTTCTCTAACAGACATATAAAAAATTGCGATTTCTCTGACAGACATATAAAAAATTGCGATTTCTCTAACAGACATATAAAAAATTGCGATTTCTCTAATAGACATATAAAAAATTGCGATTTCTCTAATAGACATATAAAAATTGCGATTTCTCTAACAGACATATTAAAAATTGCATTTCTCTGACAGACATATAAAAAATTGCGATTTCTCTAACAGACATATAAAAAATTGCGATTTCTCTAACAGACATATAAAAAATTGCGATTTCTCTAACAGACATATAAAAAATTGCGATTTCTCTAACAGACATATAAAAAATTGCATTTCTCTGACAGACACATAAAAAATTGCGTTTTCTCTAACAGACATATAGAAAATTGCGATTTCTCTAATAGACATATAAAAAATTGCGATTTCTCTAATAGACATATAAAAAACTGCGATTTCTCTAACAGACATATTAAAAATTGCATTTCTCTGACAGACATATAAAAATTGCGATTTCTCTAACAGACATATAAAAAATTGCGATTTCTCTAACAGACATATAAAAAATTGCGATTTCTCTAATAGACATATAAAAAATTGCGATTTCTCTAACAGACATATAAAAAATTGCATTTCTCTGACAGACACATAAAAAATTGCGTTTTCTCTAACAGACATATAAAAAATTGCGATTTCTCTAATAGACATATAAAAAATTGCGATTTCTCTAACAGACATATTAAAAATTGCATTTCTCTGACAGACATATAAAATATTGCGATTTCTCTAACAGACATATAAAAAATTGCGATTTCTCTAACAGACATATAAAAAATTGCGATTTCTCTAACAGACATATAAAAAATTGCGATTTCTCTAATAGACATATAAAAAATTGCGATTTCTCTAACAGACATATAAAAAATTGCATTTCTCTGACAGACACATAAAAAATTGCGTTTTCTCTAACAGACATATAAAAAATTGCGATTTCTCTAATAGACATATAAAAAATTGCGATTTCTCTAACAGACATATAAAAAATTGCGATTTCCGATTTCTCTAACAGACATATAAAAATTGCGATTTCTCCCCATAAAACTAGAATAAAAATATTTTCAATTTTTTTAAATTCTTTGATCGTTTTTAATAATTTGTTAATATTACCCAAAAGACATGAACAAAAATACGATCTTCACCCTTTAAAACTAGAATAAAAAATCTTTTCATTGTTTAAAATTTAAAAACGTCTATGATAATTTGACAATATTACCAGCCAAAATTATAGAAAAGTAGAAATTAATACTAGTACTCTGATTTAAGTATCATTATTATTGGTCCAGAAGAGATGTCCGATGGAAGTGAGTAATTATTGTTCTGATGTTAAAATAATTCAATAACAAGTAAAAATAGTGAGTGCAAAACTTTACTTGTTGTCAACAGCCAATGCAGACAAATATGAGACATAATACAAGTTGACAAGAGCTAACGTAACTAAATATAAGATTTGTACACTTTCCGGTTTAGTAATTATAATTAAAAAGAACAATCACGTTTATCGCTTTGGAATTTATACACGCCAAGGAACCCGTATTTAATAATAACATTAACAAATTTAAACATTAAGGATATCCAGCATGTGTGTAGTAAAACAATCAAACTCGGCAAATTTGTTTGAATCATCCCCCCTTTTTTTAAAAATAACTTTTTTTTTTACTTTGATTTCCATAAATGTATAACGTCAATAATGGCGGACCGTCATGACAGATATGCATATAAAAACTTCCGGTTATTTCCCCATGTGTGCCTTATTTTAAAAGTTACAACAAAGATTTAACGTCAGTGTTCTGAATATGTGTTTTTATGTTTAGAGGAAACAAAATCATCTGGCATTTAGCTAAATGGGTAAGTAATTGTGCTTTACTTACCTCCGTTTACCGTTCCATACATGGATTCTGATAAAGGAGTACAATCATCTTCTGTAACGCTTATCTTCATCATCAGACCATTGGTACTGGTCATGTCCGCTCTCCATGTTAACATATCGAGATGCTGACCATTGTGAACGGATCCAAGAAAATTCAACCCAAGAAAACTTGACTTATCTGAAAAGTCGATAAATAAAATCAATCATCTTTGTTTTCATGTAAGAATTTCTTTATATGGCACATCAAAATTTAGCAGGTACAGTATTTGTTATGTATTAACTTTCTTACTCTCTTCATTTCTCATATCATGCTTTTATTGCCATCCGTCACGGATTGCGACGTTTTCTACAACCTCTTCCATATAACAGGTACTTTGTCTTATAAAAGATCAACGTTCTATCAAAGCAAATATCACATTTAAATCAAAGTTGAAGCAAGTTCAGTCTGAAGGAAAATGTGATGTGCGTACAAAAAGCCAATATAAACAGGTATTACGTTAATATACTCGCGATATAGCCACTATATAAAGCTTACTACACACATGTTCACTTTTATTTTATTTTTCAAAAAAAAGGTTTTGATTTAGATGACAAAACAAAACTTTAAAAAAAAAGTAATGACCCTTTCTATAAAATTAATACCATTTTTTAAAAGCTCGTATTAATAATAATTAAAGTACTCTTTATTAATAAGTCAACTATTTAATGTGATAACACATCAATTTTGAATTAAATCCAATGTATATTAATGTGTTTTAATTACAACATATTGTACAAAACTATTTTATATATTTCAGGTGATCTTCGGAAATTGTATAGTCAGTAAGCTTTCAATTCTAATACATCCCAGGAACTAGTGAATAAAACTATTTTTAAGAATATATTATTTTTCTGTCGACTTGGTCTGGAAAAAATTAAGAGACGTTAAATATTCAGATTTTGAAGTCGGTTGCGATTCTGATGAAAAGAAATATGTGATTAAAAACAAAATCTGGAAAAAAAAACTTTTTACATCAAGGTGTTAGAATGAAAATAAAGGTTATGGCGGACAATGATTTGTGCCTTTTGTAAAATATATATGTGTTAGAAACGTAATGATGAATGTGATGCATTTTTTCATCACCCTAAACAGACATTTTTGGATAGTGAAATAGAACGGTATGATAACAAACGAATGGGAAAACAAACAATATATATATATATATATATATATATATATATATATATATATATATATATATATATATATATATATATATATGAAGAGAGAGAGACAGTTTACCTGGAATACATGGTGGTGTCATTGTTTGGTTCAGTCTGGAAGCTGTACATTTACCTTGAACGATAGTATATGACATCATCTAAAAGAATAAATGCTTTGAATGACGTAATGAAGTTGATCTACTAAAGGTCAATTGAAAAAGCCAATTATTACAAGCTTGATTCTATGTCATTGGTCAACAACGTAAATTTTTTCAAATTTTTATTTACTTGTTTATTTTCAATTATTATTATTATTTTTATGTTGTTACATGTCACATGACATTTTACTGTGGCTACAAAAGTAAAAATTAAATTGCAAATGTACACTATCAACATCAAAACTTTAATACGAAATTTAATATTTAATTTAGTAAAAGTAATAAAATACATTTGGTAGAATCTGATCAAACTTTGACCAAACCAATTATGGTCGAAATCAAAATTCAAAGTAATGATAAAAATTCTGAATAAATATGTTTTTTTAAACTTACCTCATTATAATCAGACAATACTGATACTACGGCGTTATTAATCATACGGTCAGCTCGAATCCTTTTACGATCATAGTCAAAATAAAGCTTAGCTGAAAACTAATAATATAAAAAGTCATTATATACATATGTTTTATTATTGTGATGGATTTGTATTTAACAATTTTGCTTAGAAAAAAGCATGCAGTTAAAATATTACAATGCAGAAATGCTACTTTGTTATTCAATATACGCGTAACTTCTTAAAAGAACAATACGGTTATTGTACTGGTCTGTCTTATTTCTTTTTTTAAAAATTATCTTTTAATACATTAAAAAAAGGGTATATGAAAATATAGCTTTTTCAGCCGCAACTTAACTCTGTTTAACATTTGATGCTTGAAGTTTACTGTATTTTAATGAATATTTGATTCTGTAAAAGGTTCTAGCGTGTTTTATGGATTAGCATACCAATAAAGTCAGTTAAAATTTTCCATTTCCAGTGATGGAATTAATGTATTAATCTATTTAGGTCACAAATCAGTCTGCAATTAACCTAGTGAGCGACCTTATTACTCTTATCTTGATAATTAAGCCGTATTAAAGCAAATTAAAATAATAAAAAGAAAGAATGAAAGAAAATCTTACATCAATTATAGTAACGTTTCCTGTTTTAGGATTTACGGTTCCTCCGACTTCAGATATAATTGCTTCAAATTGATTACTAGTACAGCATGGTGAATAAGTTTTCTGAGCGGCAGCAATGGCCAGCGGGACAATTAAAAACAAGAAAAAAGAGTACATTGTTCTGACGCTGTAATTTCAACTTTAAAACTGGTTCCTTTCTTATTTTAAATTAAATACTAAGTGAGAGAAATTCTAGCCGGTAAACACATGTTTTAGAATGTCTTATCTAAGATAAAGGAGAACAAATGTGTCATAATTGATTTACATCGACTGACCTTGGTTACAGATTTCGAAATGCTGTATTCTTGATTTCTTTGTCTTATCGGTCACCATTTGCGTCTAGAACGTGCCATGTACTTTAATAAACTTTTATAATGTGACTTTGTAATGTAAAGAGATTTTGTAGATGAAAAACAATTACTTGGCTATGGTTATTGTAACCAAAATGCACGAAATAACGAGCGAATAAAACAAGAAAAAGTAACAAGACAAGATAAACAAGAATACACTTTTTTTTTAAAAACGACAGACACAGGAATAAACACCAAAATTCAAAAGTAGTTCAAGTCTCAGAGTTTGAGATTTACAAGCAAGTTAAGGCCATTACCTTGCTAACGGAAAGCATAGTGACCAACAGACGCCATCATTTGGTTACAAGGTACGATACTTACTCTGGTTCGTACCTGCTTCATATAGTATAAAAGTGGAATGATGACGCCAGTAAAAATTCTTTTAGATCTAGGCTGTAAAATCGTTGATTGTTAAGTTAATCTGAATAAAACTTTTTCTTCTCGAGTTTAATTCAAAGCAATCAGAGAGTTTTGTGACCCGTAAGTCGGTACCCGACTCTATGTCACAGTGTCCTTAACTTTGGTTTTAAAACAGTAGGTACATTGTTACAACGCATATATCGAAAATCGAGTTCAGATTCCCAATTGTTTTTTAACCATGTCTGTTATCAAACGATTTTAAACGACCAAAACTAATTTGAATTTTTTTAATTAAAGATGAAAATGTGCAAGAGCTTATGCCTATAAACGGCATAAAACCTATATATTTCTTATTTCTCTAGCGTCTTGCACGCCTCAACAGTAGCTATTAAGTTGCCGAAACTAGACAGACATTAGATTAAATGACCAAATAATGGGCGGTATTCATAATTATCATACTAGTATTATCGACCGCCTTGCTTAACTAACTTCTGTAAGATTGCAAACGAAGATTTTCATGCTTCCTGTTGTATGTTTAGATAACTAGAAAAAGTAAAAAGACAAATTCTCTATCTTCAACATCGCCTTAGGTAGTCAAATCTATGTTCGAAACTCGTAATTTTGATTTTAGCCTACACATCGTTTAATGTTGGTATAAATATGTGTAATTTTATTAAAATCTACCCACAGATTTTAAGGTTATGTGACAGAAGAAAACACGGACAGGGTTTTAGACAGAACCCTTAATGCATAAGGTACCTATAACCTCCCCCTCTCCCAAAAAAATAAATAAAAATAAAAGTTAGCGTTATTTTACGTTTTGTATTAATGCGCACTTTTAGAGGTAGTTAGTGTTGGTAATCTTGCGTGCAGTGCGACATTAACATCGGCAACCAATTATAACATTATACCGGTACTTAGCAAAATATGGCAAAATGGGGTTTTGTCAAAAGAGAAGGACTTTTTCGCATGCAATTGACTAGAACAGAATCTCCATCAGCAAGTCGCCTTGGATATATACACATCACCTTATCCACTTGGCCCCTATAGTCATCTGGCTTTATTGACTGTTGCTAAGGGCATCTATTTTTAAGTAACGAATTGTTTTGTTTAATGCCCTTAGTTCTTTAAACCAACACAGGGGAAAAAAATCCAAGTTTCAGTAAAGGAACATCAGTCCAGTTAACAATTATATGTACGTTAAGGTAAGAAAATGGAATGGTATATCAGTACATTTCAGTACATTAGTTCAATAAATCTTTAATCGCCATTCCAACCTTGCGTGATAGCTAATGTCAAATGATTTGTTATCTACAAATCTTAAGAACATTGACTTGGGTTCCTTCTTTTGCAACAATTGAAATAATTTTATTTAGAGACAAAGAAAAGTCACCGACAATGGTTTCGATCAAGGTGAACTGCTATATTTTTATTCTCACCCACGCCATGGATTCGTCTAAAATCATATATGAAAAAAAAATTTCTTAAAACAGGAACATGACAAATTAAAGCAACAAAGTTACAGAATAAAAACAAGACCGTTAATTTTGAATTATATAATATTTTATATGAAAAAACAGTATCTTATTGTGGTATTATTAATTCTATACAGTTTACACTAGTCAGAATTTTCTCTGTCAATCACACAATGTATGCCTGGCGGCTGTCTTGGGGTCAGGAAAATTAGGACCAAGGTATAGCTATCTAACTTGATTTACAACTAGTAGTAATACAAACACTTTTACCTCTGAAACAAAACATTATTTAGTATTCCCAGAAATTATTGAGAATTGTGTATAATAAAAGTGGTAGATAATTTGAAGTTTTTTTTTAAGAAACAAGCTTAATGAATTTTTTTCTAGCCCTCAGTTTGAAAACAAGTCTAAAACTGACTGGAGTCACTGTTATAAACTTAGGCTCAATTGATCCAAACATACCCATTTTAGGCATCAACCCATTGGGCCATTGTTTCTTTCTCATTCCAGTTCAAGTTTTGGCCTCCTGCTTTTAGTTTTACTGGTCAGATTAATCAAACCTAGTCATAAAATTTAAGTCAGTTTTGTCAGTTGTCTTGACCACCTAATTTTTGTTCAATACTGATATATAATACCATTTTCAAAATTCTCACAAACAAGTAAATATATATTTATCTTGTAAGCCATGTCATGGAGTTTAACTATATCTTCACTATGGATGTCAAAAATGCTGTCTTTGGCCAAAACGGCAAAAATTGCTAGCTAGTAGAGGATAGGAAGCGAAATGAAGAAGGTCAATAACTCTGTGAGAGTGTGTTCTATGAGAGTAATTTATCATATAACTCTTATTGAATGTATTAGTTATAAAATATCAAAAAGATTGTTATATTACAATATGCTAAGAGTGAAAACATATATGCAGGCATGCGTAGTTTAAACTGAAAGGGTTCGTGTTGACTTCCACATTCTATTTTCAAGTTATAAAAAAAATTCATACATGACCTCTATATAATTAGTTTTTAACAAACATCGATGGTTATTGTAGTTATTTTAGAAAAATTAATATTTTTGTACTTAGCTGCATATTCTTTATATTAAAGGGTTTTAATGAGTATAAAGTATAATTTCGAAATCAGAAAAAGCGATCAAGGACTTGTTGTTAACACATGTGTACTGAAACCTTATCAATTTTGCTTTAAAACTGTAAAAGATGTCACTTTTCAGACAACCCTATCTTTGGAGATTGGACACATGATTCGTTATCTCTTATTCAAGATATATTAGCATAGAAAAAGTAGACTACAATTTAATTTTAGATCGACATCACAAATTACCACCAGAACCGAACAATGTTGTCGTATATTTGTTTAACTATAGTTTTAACAGCCACGTCTGTGTTGGCAAATATATGTTGTTATAAGAATGAATTTCAAGCAGTGTTAACACAAAATGGAGCTGAAATGCAGGGCGGAGTTCCTAAGATAATTGATGTAATGTATTTATAGTTCGTCCTTTTTAACTTTCTTTATCCTGACTTTTCCATAAAAATCTGCAAAATTTCCTGAAGAATTGTTTCCAAGATCATAGTTACACACATGATTTTTAACTGATGGCATTGCAATAGAAATGTACAGGTGCCTGACAACGAACAAACGTTTAAATTTTGATTTTCTTAATAATGTATTGTCACTAACTCATCCTCATAATTAGATATATGATTTCTAATAACAGATAATTATAAATTTAATGATTATTTTATTTCGATATTTAGAGAGGTATGACATTGTATTACAATTACGACTCAAAGATGATGCGCATCATGTATGAAGAGCAAGGTACAGTTTATAACTTATACCAGGATTATAATAAGGTAATTATATTTTTATATTATCTACATATTATATATATATATATATATATATATATATATATATATATATATATATATATATATATATATATATATATATATATATATATATGTCTGTGTGTATGTGACTAGAATCATAGCAATATAATGACACACGTTTTTACACTTTTGAAAAAACATTGCATTCATAAAATTTTACAGTATATTATTTAATTAATGAAATAAAAAAAATCACAAATGTAAAATTATATTTAAATTTATCATTTTTGCGATATAATTATTAGTTTCCATGTCACAGAACGCATCAAGAAATTCGAGGATATCAAGGAATCGTTCTCTCTGCGCATGACAAATACGTGTAAAGCAAACATATCTTCACACTTTTGTTGTTGTTGTTGTTGTTGTTATTGTTGCTGTTTTAGAACAACTACTTTTTCTGAATGGTTACGGTTCCTTTTTAATTGTATATTTATGTCTATTGGTTATTTTACAAGTTTAGGGAAATCGTTTCTTTTGGAACCTTTCAATGTCTTGCTTAGCACTATATTTGTTTGACTAAAAGAATGTCATTTTCAACATTATTTTATTTTATAATATTTACAATAATAATAAAACTTAATCATCATCATCATCATCATCATCATCATCATCATCATCATCATCATCATCATTATTATTATTATTTTTTTATTTTTTTTTTATTGTTGTTGTTGTTGTTGTTGTTTTTGCTGTTATTGCTATTTATTATTATTATTATTATTATTATTATTATTATTATTATTATTATTATTATTATTATTATTATTATTATTATTATTATTATTATTATTTTAGTTAATTTATTTTTAACATATCATAAATGACATTTGGATTCACCTTTACTGTTTCAGAAAAAAGAATACGTAACTTTTAATAGTACGTGTACACAGAGTGATTTGACATCAGTAATGCAGCCTCCCTGTATCCCAGGTAATATCAAAGTAAAATATCTAGTGATCTCATAAGAATGTAATAAAATTACATCAGACAGTTACAGAGAATAACAACATTCAGGAACATACCGAAATAACACCAACGAAAATGAACAAAGAAGTCAATGAAGTAAAGCTGTTTTTTTAAATTACAATTCTCTTATCTCGAGTTGAGTTGAGTAATGGTGTTTAACGTCCAAGTCAAGAATATTTCACTTATATCGAGACGTCGCCAGCTATAGGCGAAAGTGCAGAAATTTTGCCTGTGTGTTGCTCTGATGGCATTATACAGCAGGGTTCTTTATCGTGCCATGCCTGCCATGACACGGGACTTCGTTTATTTTAAGTTCCTATCCGAAAGAACCGTGACTTTCATTTCGTAATGCCGAGTGCTTGGCGAAAGAACAGTCACTACCCACTTTCAAGTCTTGGGTCAGACCCGGCCGGGGTTCGAACCCACGACCTTCCACTTACGGAGCGAGCATCTTTTCTCGAAAAGCTACTCATAAGATCCTTGCCCTGAATTGTATTTACATAACATCAACCGATGAAATGATGGCATTATCAGTTTCCGGTTTGTATTTTAGAAATATACTTGTTAATTCAACTAAAGACGTTTCTCGACTGGCCCTCTGTATGTGACGTCACAGGGTTACACTCTACTTCACGACAGTTTTTTATCCGTTATGTCGCATGTGGAAATGATATAATCAAATTAGAATAAAGCACAAAAGGTTATTCAGAAAATATTTCGAATTAAATGTTTACTTGTTACGTATAGATACTGCTACTGCTGTTGCTAGTCACATTATAGGAGGCCCTAGAGAAAATTTAAGAGCTACAACATATTCTATCGGAGATGATCAAAACTGGATGAGATTAACTGTTGCAACAGATTCTTGCACACCGTTAGCACAGGTACAACTGGACACAGCAAGCGCAAGTAAGTATTGATAAAACACAACCCTTCACTGGATAAATATTCAGAACAATCAGATCAGAACGATATCCAAGCTTTATATTCATGCGAATATATAAATAGTAAAATTTATTAGCGCTAGTAGAGCAATTTCTAAGCATCAAATAGTAAATGTTTCACTACTTGACTTGTTTATGGCTTTAATTGGTGCATGAAACCCTTAACTACAAACAAACAAACAAACAAAAACAAAAAACAAAAAACCCACCAGAGTCAATAAAAAGAGTTTAGTTATAAAAACCGTTAGTAAGTCATAACAGAGTTGAATTAACCATGCGTTGATAAGTCTAAATATAGACTACCAAATTGTAGATTACGTCTCGTCAGTACAAGTAAAGCTGAATATTAGAGTTGAGAAGCTTGTTGACTTTATGTTTCTATTAGCTTCAAACGCAAATTTTGTTTTTAGTTATTTTTTGGTTAATCATCATTATCATCATCATCATCATCATGCAGTAAGTGCTTTTAAAGTAAAGTCATATACATGTATAATTATTGATTATTTCAGCCCCAAGCTTGACGAGTATAGGCTTTTTGGATCTCGAAGGACTAGACGGTGCCCATGTTTTCGACCTGCCACCACACTGTTAAGTCTTTATAATTTACCATCAAAATAAGTGATCTTCTGAAGACACAGCAAGATGATTTTTTGTTTTTTTTTAAATGAATTTTCTTAACAATAAATAAAAGAAAACCGAAAAAATGTGTTTGTTCATTTGAAAGGGTGGTGAAATAAACATTGTATTATGTAAAATTGATCTCATCGAGTAATAATAATAATAATAATAATGATAATATATATATATATATATATATATATATATATATATATATATATATATATATATATATATATATATATATATATATATATATAATCTTCCGATTTTCTTAATATATATATATGTTGGAATACATATGACATATGTTTTAATGGTGATACAATTTGACAAGATAAAACGGGAGTGACTTACGAGTTAATTCCCTTTCTTTGCCGTTTTTTTAACATCGTTTATCTCGAACTTCTTGTAAGTCGAACTTTTTGCATTTCCTCGTGGAGTTCGAGATATCGAAATTCAACTGTATATAAATAACTGGGGGCACTGGTGATTGATTTGATTGATTTAATAGGGTTTTACACCCAAGTCAAGAATATTTCACTTATATCTAGACGTCACCAGCGATAGGTGAAGTGGCAGAATATTTTTACCTATGCAGTGCGATGAGGGAAAGGTGCACTTAGCGTTCTTAAACGTATCACGCCAACCGTAACACGAGTCATCGGTTTTTAGGGTCAAATCCGAAATACACTGTGACTTTCCTAATGCCGAATGCTTGGCAAAAGAACAGTGACTACCAATTTTCAAGTCTTGGTCAGACTTGGTCGGGGTTCGAACTATCAACCTCTCTCATACAAAGTGAGCACTCTACCAACTGAGCTACCGTAGTGGTTAGTGAGTACTGAAGGCATCTGATCTATAAACATTGTCCATGGAGGTGTAACATGCAACACTTGTTTGTTCTGGCCGAATCGTTTTCAGACAACAAGGAATTAGAAAAAACGGGGGAAAGCGTACCCCACCAGTTTTACCAAGAATAAATCAGTGCATCAAAGGCTTTTGCAACAGGACCCTGTTTCCAACTAATCAGTTGAAAAATGGTTCTGATTGTCATCAACATTAATCTGAAACATTTTTGGATCTAATAATATCCAACTGCTCGAGTCTTGATAATTTCGACTTTCCAAAAGTGCTAAAATATTGCATGTACCCGGTAAATTTTCATGATTAAGTTTTTATTCTGACACCAATGCCAAAGATATTGTGCTTTAAGATTGTAAATCAGGGAACCTTTTTATTTCAATATCAAAACAGCAAAATTTTTTTAAGAAGTGTGCCAGTTTATTAAAGAAATTAACACACTTATAACTTAAAAAACAATTTATTTCGGGAAGTTAAACATGTCAAATGTCAGCAATTATTGTACTGATAAAATATATAATGAATTGTCTTTTGACTTGCTGCATTTGTTACAATCCAAAAGTTTTCAATGGTCTTTCAGAATTTGATCTTTTACCGAATGGAACCTAAAAAATAAATAATAAGTTACTTAATCATTTCTTATATAATTACCTATGATAGTTTACTTGCCGAAGGCGTATGGTTTATCCCCTGTGGTGTCAGTTCAATTGCCGAAGGAGTATGGTTTACCCCCGTGATCATCAGTTCACTTGCCAAAGGCGTATGGTTTACCCCCCCCCGATCATCAGTTCACTTGCTAAAGGCGAATAGTTTACCCCCGTTTTCATCAGTTCACTTGCTAAAGGCGTATGGTTTACCCCCGTTGTCATCAGTTTTCTTGCCAAAGGCGTATGGTTTTTACCCCCGTGGTCATCAGTTTACTTGCAAACGGCGTATGATTGACCCCCGTGGTAATCAGTTTACTTGCCGAAGGCGTGTTGTTGACCCTCGAGGTAATCAGTTCACTTGCCAAAGGCGTATGGTTTACCACCCCCCCCCCCCCGTTCATCAGTTCACTAGCTAAAGACGAATGGTTTTCCCCCGTGTTCATCCGTTTACTTGCTGAAGCCGTATGGTTTACCCCCCTGTCCATCAGTCAACTTGCTAAAGGCGTATGGTTTACCCTCGTGATAATCAGTTTACTTGCCAAAGGCGTATGGTTTACCCTCGTGATCATCAGTTAACTTGCCAAAGGAGTATGGTTTACCCCGTGTTTATCCGTTTACTTGCTAAAGGCGTATGGTTTACCCCCCTCCCCAGGGTTATCACTTAACTTGCCGAAGGCGTATGGTTTACCCTCGTGATCATCAGTTTACTTGCCAAAGGCGTATGGTTTACCCTCGTGATCATCAGTTTACTTGCCAAAGGCGTTTGGTTTACCCCCGTGATCATCAGTTTACTTGCTAAAGGCGTATGGTTTACCCCCGTGATCATCAGTTTACTTGCTAAAGGCGTACGGTTTACCCCCCTCCCCAGGGTTATCACTTAACTTGCCGAAGGCGTATGGTTTACCCCCGTGTTCATCCGTTTACTTGCTAAAGCCGTAGGGTTTACCCCCACCCCCCTGTCCATCAGTCCACTTGCCAAAGGCGTATGGTTTACCCTCGTGATCATCAGTTTACTTGCCAAAGGCGTATGGTTTACCCTCGTGATCATCAGTTTACTTGCCAAAGGCGTATGGTTTACCCCCGTGATTATCAGTTCACTTGCTAAAGGCGAATAGTTTACCCCCGTTTTCATCAGTTCACTTGCTAAAGGCGTATGGTTTACCCCCGTTGTCATCAGTTTTCTTGCCAAAGGCGTATGGTTTTTACCCCCGTGGTCATCAGTTTACTTGCAAACGGCGTATGATTGACCCCCGTGGTAATCAGTTTACTTGCCGAAGGCGTGTTGTTGACCCTCGAGGTAATCAGTTCACTTGCCAAAGGCGTATGGTTTACCACCCCCCCCCCCGTTCATCAGTTCACTAGCTAAAGACGAATGGTTTTCCCCCGTGTTCATCCGTTTACTTGCTGAAGCCGTATGGTTTACCCCCCTGTCCATCAGTCAACTTGCTAAAGGCGTATGGTTTACCCTCGTGATAATCAGTTTACTTGCCAAAGGCGTATGGTTTACCCTCGTGATCATCAGTTAACTTGCCAAAGGAGTATGGTTTACCCCGTGTTTATCCGTTTACTTGCTAAAGGCGTATGGTTTACCCCCCTCCCCAGGGTTATCACTTAACTTGCCGAAGGCGTATGGTTTACCCTCGTGATCATCAGTTTACTTGCCAAAGGCGTATGGTTTACCCTCGTGATCATCAGTTTACCTGCCAAAGGCGTTTGGTTTACCCCCGTGATCATCAGTTTACTTGCTAAAGGCGTATGGTTTACCCCCGTGATCATCAGTTTACTTGCTAAAGGCGTACGGTTTACCCCCCTCCCCAGGGTTATCACTTAACTTGCCGAAGGCGTATGGTTTACCCCCGTGTTCATCCGTTTACTTGCTAAAGCCGTAGGGTTTACCCCCACCCCCCTGTCCATCAGTCCACTTGCCAAAGGCGTATGGTTTACCCTCGTGATCATCAGTTTACTTGCCAAAGGCGTATGGTTTACCCCCGTGATTATCAGTTCACTTGCTAAAGGCGAATAGTTTACCCCCGTTTTCATCAGTTCACTTGCTAAAGGCGTATGGTTTACCCCCGTTGTCATCAGTTTTCTTGCCAAAGGCGTATGGTTTTTACCCCCGTGGTCATCAGTTTACTTGCAAACGGCGTATGATTGACCCCCGTGGTAATCAGTTTACTTGCCGAAGGCGTGTTGTTGACCCTCGAGGTAATCAGTTCACTTGCCAAAGGCGTATGGTTTACCACCCCCCCCCCCGTTCATCAGTTCACTAGCTAAAGACGAATGGTTTTCCCCCGTGTTCATCCGTTTACTTGCTGAAGCCGTATGGTTTACCCCCCTGTCCATCAGTCAACTTGCTAAAGGCGTATGGTTTACCCTCGTGATAATCAGTTTACTTGCCAAAGGCGTATGGTTTACCCTCGTGATCATCAGTTAACTTGCCAAAGGAGTATGGTTTACCCCGTGTTTATCCGTTTACTTGCTAAAGGCGTATGGTTTACCCCCCTCCCCAGGGTTATCACTTAACTTGCCGAAGGCGTATGGTTTACCCTCGTGATCATCAGTTTACTTGCCAAAGGCGTATGGTTTACCCTCGTGATCATCAGTTTACCTGCCAAAGGCGTTTGGTTTACCCCCGTGATCATCAGTTTACTTGCTAAAGGCGTATGGTTTACCCCCGTGATCATCAGTTTACTTGCTAAAGGCGTACGGTTTACCCCCCTCCCCAGGGTTATCACTTAACTTGCCGAAGGCGTATGGTTTACCCCCGTGTTCATCCGTTTACTTGCTAAAGCCGTAGGGTTTACCCCCACCCCCCTGTCCATCAGTCCACTTGCCAAAGGCGTATGGTTTACCCTCGTGATCATCAGTTTACTTGCCAAAGGCGTATGGTTTACCCTCGTGATCATCAGTTTACTTGCCAAAGGCGTATGGTTTACCCCCGTGATTATCAGTTCACTTGCTAAAGGCGTATGGTTTACCCCCGTGATCATCAGTTTACTTGCTAAAGGCGTACGGTTTACACCCCCCCTCTCCCCTTGGTAATCAGTTAACTTCCCGAAGGCGTATGGTTCCCTCCCCCCCCCCGTGTTCATCAGTTCACTTGCTAAAGGCGAATGGTTTACCCCCGTGTTCATCAGTTCACTTGCTAAAGGCGAATGGTTTACCCCCGTGTTCATCAGTTCACTTGTTAAAGGCGAATGGTTTACCCCCGTGTTCCTCAGTTCAGTGGCTAAAGGCGTATGGTTTACCCCCGTGATCATCAGTTTACTTGCCGAAGGCGTATGGTTTACCCCCTTTTTGTTTAAAACTGTTCGGCTCGATATGAGTGAAGGAGCCGTGAATGAGGTGTTAAAAAAATTCATTTAACTTATTCTAATACTTGTAATGTAGTATGACAAGCAATAAAATTATATTGGAAAAATTAAATAAAAAAAACGATAAATCATGCCATAAAAATAAAGAGCAATGTGAAAATAAGTTATTGATAATATTGGTGCTCTATAATTATAGAAATATCATGAAATTGATTTTACCAGAAAATATACTTCAACTTTATTTAAAACAAAGCTAAGAAATTATTGAAAATAAAATTTTTGTAAAATTACGTAAATCTATAATTAAATTTCAAAAACCATGAAATGCCTAAATTATTTAAATATTTTACTTACCACAAACGTTCCTTGAACACTTTGACATTGGGGTGGAATATCAAAGAAGTCTAATCTACTCAACGTTGTGGTAAAGTCCGAGAATAAGAATGTTGACTCATACGCAACTAAAAGTATAAAAACAAAATCAGATTAATTGTATCTAACATAGACGACATGTTCTACTATGTTTTGTTCAAATTCCTCACAAGTAAACATAAAGCATAGGCCGTTGGCAAGTGAACTGATTACCAAGGGGTAAACCATTCGCCTCCGGCAAGTAAACTGATGATCACGGGGGGACACCGTGTTGTTTATTGTTATTTTTAACACTGTTAGCTTCAGTTTTGATGAAATTCTAAACTTTACATTTGTATAAACCGGTTTAGTAAATTTATAAAAAATGTTTTGGTCTTATTAAAGAAATAATTTTTTCCTTAACAACACAAAGTAATGAATTACAATGATCAATTTTATTTTTAGTGTGTCTTATTTTAAAAAGTCAAAGAACTTGTTATTAGATAGCTGATATATACATTTCAAGCAAAATCTAAACTGATCATTGTAAGTTATTCATAAAACATTTGAATCGAACACTGTATGACATTCGTGAAAAAAATCCAATGATTTTCATTTGTTATTCATACATATTTTGGACTGACCTTTGTAAGTTCTTCATACACTTTCTGAGTGAGCAAATGTAAGTCGTTCATACAAAATTTGGTTTATCATTCAAAGTCATCAATGTAAAATTTTGAACTAGTCATGTAAGTTCTTCATAACATTGCAAGTTGCTGGTGTCTGAAGTCAATCATATAAAATTTTGATCGACCAAAGTAAGTCGGCCAATAATTTTCATACTATGTTTTTTTTTTTTTTCTAAAAGTTAATTTAGCAAAAATCAAATACAATGGTTTTACTCAAACTTAAATGGCATTTGTATTTTTAAACACCAAAAAGATAAATTTAATTTCCAAAATCACAAAATATATAATACCTATTAAATGTATTGAATATGTTATAATGTTTTGTTTGTTTGCACAAAGGCAGCAGCAATTGCAATACAAGCACCAAATAAGCAATACATTTATTATTCATTCACTATTAAACCGAACTTATGCAATAAATGTGTCATGTGCTATTTTTTAATTTTTATGTAATAGTGCAATTCAAAAGTTTATCATAACAATTTTGAATTACATTATTACATAAAAATTAAAAGGTAGCACATAACAAATGGGTTAAATGACCATTATACTGGACTTCCATTAGAACTGTACATTTATCTTCGTAGTCTTTTTTTTCTATAAATCAGTTTTTGGAATGCCAGTAGCGTCAAGTCGATGTCCTTGGAATATAATTAGATGTATTTAACATATCATTGTAACTTTATAAAAAAAATTATAGACTATTAAGCTAACAATATTAGCTATGGTTCTGGTACATCTTCTTGGTAGTTAGATTTTTACAACTGCTTACAAACGTTAAGTTTAGACACTTTTATGATGTTTAATGTAGCATAATTACTTATGTTACCTCCTCCATTAGGTTCTATGACATAAAAAGATTCAAATGTTATGTCCTAAAAGATATTTGCTACTGTCACAAGTCATAAATATAATACAATGTCCGAATGGTAAAAAGATCAATATTTTACGAAATGTTGTTGCATTGATGCAAGTTTAACTGTATTGACTGTTATTAACATATGCAATTGTGCCTTGAATACATACTAAACAAGATTCTCAACTTGTGCTTGCCACAATTACAATTCTAGTTATTATTATTATTATTATTATTATTATTATTATTATTATTATTATTATTATTATTGTTGTTGTTGTTGTTGTAGTTCTTGTTGTTCTTGTTGTTCTTGTTGTTGTTGTTGCTGCTGTTATTATAAAAGGGTTTTAAAAGAGTTTGAAAAAAACTGTGGATTATATCATTTAAAAGCCTCAAAAAATAGACTAAAGTGAATAAAAGAATCACAATCGTCGCATTATGGGTGCATTAAATGACCCATGCGAAACTGCGCTACATGATTTTTTCTCCGTAAATAATCGTTTCCGTCACTTTTTTCAATAATTACGCATGACTTAAAGCAGGAATTTTTGCAGTGTCTCAATTATACATCCTAAAGACCATTTATTCAATAACATTGGTTTTTAACTTTGGTTTGTGTTAAATTTCATATGAAAAAAGTTTTCCTTAACACGTTATTGTTACACATATATTTTACCATTCAAGTATGTAACGCGATTTTACTGTGAATTGAATGAATTGATATGAGTCAGTAACATTGTGATAAAATCACGACAGGTTCAAACTGAATCGGTAAAAAGTAAATTGGACATATTTCCTTCAGTTTGTTCCATTAAAAACTATTAAGAATCAAACTAATAGGAAGATACCAATTATACAACAAACGTTATGAACGGAGTTAATTTTACACTCTCCGTCATTTATATATGTCCCAAGTTATCACCTGACAAATAATCCCTCGATACTTACCGGATTACTTGAAATTGTAACTTTTTTCTAAGTTTAATATTAATTGGTCCGAGTTCATTGTTTACTTACATTGTCTTTTTTACCTGTTCTTTTAGCTTTTGTCAAACGTAAATTGAATATTTCAGCAAATGCCACCTATCATGGAATGACAGTTGTTGGATTTTGGGAACATAATATACCCGCATATACATACATGAATTATAATAATGAATACGAATCCTATATCAGAACTACTGCAACTAGGAACGGGGTGCCCATTTCCCTGTGAATCCTGACGGATGTGAGTATGAAATATGGATCTTGTTTCTGTCATATCTGGATAAGAATCAAAAACACCGTGTTCAGTGTCTGATAAAAGTTTGATGTTTCATAATTTTTCTTGTTAGTTAACTACAGGAAATATAAGTAGTTATTCTTTGTATGTATGGTGTCAGTCAATTTCATATGGGACTAGCTTGATTCCCTTTATATGGGAATTTTTTGATTCCCTTTTATATAAGACTTGCTTAATTCCCTTCTATATGGAACTTGCTTCATTCAATTTTACATGGGACTTGCTTAATTTCCTTTATATGAGGCTTGCTTGATTTTCTTTTGTATGGGGCTTGCTCGATTTCATTTTATATCTGACTGGCTTGATATTTTTTTATATGGGACTTGCTTGTTTCCCTTTTATATGGGACTTGATTGATTTTCTTTTACATGGAGCTTGCTTGATTCCCTTTAATATGTGACTTGCTTGTTTCCATTTTATATGGAACTTGCTTGATTTCCTTTAATTTAGGACGTACTCGATTCCCTATAACATAGGATTTGTTAGATTCCCTTTCATATAGGACTTGCTTGATTGCCTTGCTTGATTCCCTTTAATATGTGACTTGCTTGATTCCCTTTTATATGGGACTTACTTGATTCCTTTTTATTTGGGACTAATATATATAATCGTTATTATTATTCCTCCTGGTATTATTATTTTGAATCTTTAGCACAACAGAACTTGATTCATTCCGACTACATCCCTACAATCAGAGACCAAAGTGTCTTGAATCCCACTCAAATGTGCATGCATGGTATAATAAGTTATTTTGATTTTCTAAGCCCTGAGCGGGTACTTCTGCTGGTGGAGTAAAACTCTCCGAGGGTATCCATAACTCAGTAGGCAGTACTTTGTGCTGTCAGAAAATGTACCATTTAGCAAAATTTTCAGTCGTCTAAAATTTGGAATTAATTTAAAACTAAGGTTTGTTCCCTCAAGCACAGCATTCCTTAGCTGGATTTGGATTTATATAATTTTGAAACTTTAGATTCAACATTTTCAACTGTTTGGCTTATATTTTGTATGTATCAAACTTTTCGGTCTTAGTGTCACTGATGAGGAATGAATTACCGAAATGTGCACATCTGGCACATCAAAATTTAACTGGTATTTGTATTATATATTTACTACCCATGAGCAGGTACCGCTGCTGGTGGAGTAAAACTTCCCGAGGGTATCCATAACTCAGTAGGCAGTACTTTGTGCTGTCAGAAAATGTACCATTTAGCAAAATTTTCAGTCGTCTAAAATTTGGAATTAATTTAAAACTAAGTTTGTTCCCTCATGCTCAGCATTCCTTAGCTGGATTTGGATTTATATAATTTTGAAACTGTAGATTCAATATTTTCAACTGTTTGGCTTATATTTTGTATGTATCAAACTTTTCGGTCCGTTATAAATAATCAAAATAAAGATTAAACTAAATATTTAGCTGGTGTTTGCGATGTTATTGTTTTTGTCTGAAAAAATGTTCCTTCTTTTAGTTGCCTTGGAAAGGCCACTGGTTTAAAAACATAAAATCATATAACCTACATAAGCCGCCTTAAACTTGTGTTATGGTTAGTTGTCGTTGAATAGCCCTGGTTATAAAGTATGGAAAGATCTTACAAACTGAAAATTAATTTGTCATTGCCTTAATCTAGTAACCATAAGTAAGCACGATTGTGAGAATTTCGGTTAATTGGAAGGTCTCTGGTTTCATTGCTCAGAAATTAATGCTCCACATTGGCATCAACTGCTAGTGACATTTTTTCCCTTCAATCCTGCAGAAAATGTAAAGCATTTATTTATTTATTTATTTATTTATTTATTTATTTATTTATTTATTTATTTATGTCGAGGGTTTTCAAGTTTTTTGGGGTTTTTTTCATGTACAGGTACTGACCTTAAAAATTGGATTAAATAAAATTACTTATTTAACACAGATAAAAATTAATTATCATAATTATGTAAGGAAATAGCTTTTTGCAGTGCATAAATCATTTTAAGTGGTCACACTGTTTGGAAATTGGATTTTACCAATACAGAACAAGTCAGAAGAATTCTATCATTACCAGTCAACAAAATATATTTTCAAAAATAAAAACTATTCAGCCGTTTTACCTCCGTATTTTTAACTGACCAGTATCACTTAAATTTCGTGATGGTCAAAACTGTTTTTTTTTTTACAATCAAATGGCTTTATATATTTTTCTTACTTTGACTTGTTAACTTGTTTCTTCCTAAATGTCTGTCGTGTTCTTGGTTGTATTGCCTATTTACATATACATACAAGGCTCACAGAACGTTTTATGGCCTTGTCATTACATTTTACATGTAAGATTTGTAATGAAGTATTGACTACATACAATATAAATGTACAAGGATATAACTGATGGGTCAATGATTCCTCAGGGAGCAGTTATCCTAAATAAGGTTCAGCAACTAGGTTAAATACCATTGGTAATTCATGAACTTAATAAATGGTTCTATTTCTATTGATCCAATGGTACCTTTATGCAGTCAAACCAGTGTAGTATCGTATGTTTTATCGTTATAGATCATATGCTTGTCCCAATATAAGTTATGTTGTAGGTATATGTAGAAAGCATATAGATAATGTGAATTAAATTAGGTTTTTCCTGAAAATGTTTAATGAACTAAATTCGTTTAACTTAACCCACGAAAAAAAACCAAAAGTGATTTATGTAATAGGCATGTTAAATGTATAGAATTGTATTTGTATTTGTATCCCCCCACCTTTAGAAAAAAGAGGGTGTATTGAATTCGAGTTTCCACCTTCCTGTCCGTCCGTCCATTCGTCCATTTAATTTCTTGTCCGGAGTAAATCTCTAAAACTATTCATCACAACTTAATTAAATTTGCTTCAACAGGAATAGGATCTATCCATATTTACACAAATTGGGATGTGGATTTTTCTTGGAGTTATGACCTTTAAATTTTCGATGCAAATTCTTTTACAGAGTAGTTCTTCAAGAATATTCATCACAGCTTTATGAAATTTGGTACAAAGCATCAACAGGAATAGGATATATGCATATCCGAACTATGATCCTTTTAAGTTTTCAATTCTTGTCATGAGTAATTCTCCAGATTTATTCTCCACGTGATTTGAGTAATTGTCCAAGGACGCTGCTTGAGATTGTTTAATAATTTTGTCAACTAAATGAATGTTTATATCACATATTTCATGATCAATAAATATAAAAAACAAGATGAGAAATTGATTTCCGAAATTTACACATATGTCACAGCAAAAATTACCAGGTATTGTTGTTAAATATATACTAAGATTTTATTTGTTTTTTATACTATTCAGTTGTTGCATCCTACAGCAAAAAAACTAATATCGTAGTTTTTTTATAAATCATTTCACATATAACAGACTATCTTGAACATACTTAGAAATTACAAAAATTATCCTAATAATAATAATAATAACTAGAGATTGTAACTGGGATACCAGTTACGTATGACTCCCCACCATCCATAATCTATATATTGTCTAAAATATACACCTGCTGATGGACTGATCTCGAGATGGATCGATAGTACGTTTTTTGTTAAAAGAAACCAATTGAATCTGCATGTTTAAATTTATAATTCGAAATGTATGTAAATTTTACAAGTTCAATAGATCAGAATCATGCGTTCTGTCTTCTAACATAGACCCTATCCATTAATTTGGCAATTACAATTAGCTGGTGTATTTTGATTGGACAAGTATTCAACTTTGATTGATAGCAAATCTATTTCACGAACTGTGAGGTGTTTAACCAACAGATTTGATTGACGTGTGTCATGTATGTGAAGTAGCGATAATCTACATATTTGATTTAATGGATAATTGACAAAGAGATTAAAGCAATTATACATATCAAAACATGTAATAATGCTATTGAATTTGTTTACAATTCTTTGAATAGGAATTTAATCCTGTAAAATTGCCTTAAGAAATGAAATCAAGTATGCCATAAGATAGTGTTTCTTGACTGAGGGTGGGTGTTAAGAATTCTGGCTTCCCACCCCTACCCTCTCTTGAAAAGGATTTCCTGGAGGTTTTTATCACTCTTTTCAAAAGTCCACAATGAACAAGAAAATATACAGATGAGTGGAAGGGATTTTAACTTTTTAAAAGCTATACATGTACATATCACTACCCACAGTGGGAAATGACCTAAGATGTCCTTTATTAATATCACTCTATTCAACTTTTCATAAGGAACCAGAAAATACATAAATAAGGGGTGGGGATTTCAATAGTTTAAAATTAACTTAGCACCACCCAGCCCTACCCTTCAGTGGGAAAGGACCTTAGGTGTCTTTGATTAGTGTCATTCTTTTCATTTTATCATTAGGAACCAGAAAATATATACTTTAGGGGTGGGGATCTCAACAGTTTAAAAGTTATGACAAAGCCCTATATATGGTTTTATAGCACACTGCAAAGTGTTTAAGGAAAAATTGGTGATTTTTGTTTTTAAGACCCCATCTTCCTGTCCCTCCCCCAATAAATACACATGGATGTAAAAACTTTAATGGTGCAAGAACCTATCCTAAAATTTTTGAACGAGATTGAATGATGCGTTTAACTTGTTTGGCAGTGCTGATAAAAATTTGATATATTTTTAACAATTTAATACATAGTTACTGAGAATTTATTAAGAACAAATTCTGTATGTGAGAAAGAGGTTAGTCACTTAATTAACATGTAGTTCATTAACATTCAATCATTTTTGTTTAGTGCTTAACTTTATACATTAATTCAGATTACCCATTTTTATCGGGCGCTCATATATCTGAGAAACTGAAGAAGAAAGAAGAAGATTCTGTAAGAGTTATCTCTCTTTGTACGTATTGGACAGAAAGATGTTTGGTATTAAATTACGCAATTTACACGCACCGACCGCTGAGCCGTCGAGATAGAAAAAAATTGGATCATTTAACAATATCTACCAAGATAGCAGATTGTTGGTACCAAATTTCATCGAAACCAATCATACCGTTTCCGAGTTCTGCACCGGACAATTTTAAGGAAAAATAAAAAATTATTATAATAATAATAAGAAGAAGAAGAAGAAGAAACAGAACGAAAACAATATGATTCCCCACCTTTGGGTGGGGAATCATAATTAATAAATAGATAGATAAAAATAAGTGGCGGGAGATATTCACTATATTTGCTTTTTTTTTCTGTACTTAAAGCCGAAATGTTGAAGTTGATTTGAAGTCTCATACATTAACACCTACGGTTTAATAGAGATATGTATTCATTTGTTTACAATAGCAACGATATAACATTCTTAGGGGGAAACAACATACTGAAATTACTGAATTAAATAGCTTTATCTATTGTTTTACGCATTAATTGTTGTCTATATTTTTGATAGCATTATTTAAAAAAGTATTTGAAAAACACTATAGTATGTCATGTCCAAATTTTTTTTTATTTAAGAGATTTACATCAGTTGCTGGTGCCAATATCTTAGTTTGTTTCGTTGCACGGCACGTTATCGCTTATTCCCGCTCTGTTCTAGCTACAGTTGAATAGAAAAAGACCTACAATTTGCAACCTATTAAACAAAGTTCATGGGGACCGTGCTTTCCATACTTAAAATTGTAATACTAGTACTGTATTTATCTATTTATAAACATTTCCTGTTTAGCAATAATAATAATTTCATATTACACGAAGTACATATTATCTATAACTTTCTTGTGATATAAGTGACTTTTCCGTAAACTTGTGATCTGTAAACACAAACTCAGACGATAAGTACCGGAAATAGATTAATCTCCTCAACCCAGTTAAGCTTTGGGATTAAAATACAGTTCAAAGTTCAATCATCTAAAGATTATTATGTTGAATTTGAATTGATTTAAATAGAATGTAAACAAAAATAAAGTGCTTTAACACTTTACAAATCAAAATGCTTAAAAGAAATAGGTCTGCGGATTAACTTGTTTATGTACATTAATTTCCCCAGGGTCAAGGTCAAATGTGATGGGATTTATGGTTTTGACTCGTCTGAGTCTTTTATCTTTTTTGTCTGAAATAAAAAGTCTTACCGCTGTAAGTTAATCGCTACAAAGTTTTATTTAAATAGTTATAATCAATCAGATAAAAAGTTATACATTCCAAATTAATCGTGAAAAGGTTAAACGAAAAACTATTATAATTTGTACATAGAACGTTCTGTCCTAACTGCTAGTTACCTGGAGCCAGTAACCATGTCAATAGCCATGTTCTTATTTTGAAAAAGTTCCAAAGGCCACCCAGAAATCAACAAACAAATTTTATTCCTGGCACTGCTTTATTAACTAAAAATGTTGAAACAAGTTAATATAGAGATATTTTATTGTACTGCCTAATTATTGTAGCAAAAAGCTGTAAGTATTGTACTGCCTAATCATTGTAGCAAAAAGCTGTAAGTATTGTACTGCCTAATCATTGTAGCAAAAAGCTGTAAGTATTGTACTGCCTAATCATTGTAGCAAAAGCTGTAAGTATTGTACTGCCTAATCATTGTAGCAAAAAGCTGTAAGTATTGTACTGCCTAATAATTGTAGCAAAAAGCTGTAAGTATTGTACCGCCTAATCATTGTAGCAAAAAGCTGTAAGTATTGTACTGCCTAATCATTGTAGCAAAAAGCTGTAAGTATTGTACTGCCTAATCATTGTAGCAAAAAGCTGTAAGTATTGTACTGCCTAATCATTGTAGCAAAAAGCTGTAAGTATTGTACTACCTAAAAGCTGTAAGTATTGTACTGCCTAATCATTGTAGCAAAAAGCTGTAAGTATTGTACTGCCTAATCATTGTAGCAAAAAGCTGTAAGTATTGTACTGCCTAATCATTGTAGCAAAAAGCTGTAAGTATTGTACTGTCTAATCATTGTAGCAAAAAGCTGTAGGTATTGTACTGCCTAATCATTGTAGCAAAAAGCTGTGAGTATTGTAGTGCCTAATCATTGTAGCAAAAAGCTGTAAGTATTGTACTGCCTAATCATTGTAGCAAAAAGCTGTAAGTATTGTACTGCCTAATCATTGTAGCAAAAAGCTGTAAGTATTGTACTGCCTAATCATTGTAGCAAAAAGCTGTAAGTATTGTACTGCCTAATCATTGTAGCAAAAAGCTGAAAGTATTGTACTGCCTAATCATTGTAGCAAAAAGCTGTAAGTATTGTACTGTCTAATCATTGTAGCAAAAAGCTGTAAGTATTGTACTGCCTAATCATTGTAGCAAAAAGCTGTGAGTATTGTACTGCCTTATCATTGTAGCAAAAAGCTGTAAGTATTTTACTACCTAAAAGCTGTAAGTATTGTACTGCCTAATCATTGTAGCAAAAAGCTGTAAGTATTGTACTGCCTAATCATTGTAGCAAAAAGCTGTAAGTATTGTACTGCCTAATCATTGTAGCAAAAAGCTGTAAGTATTGTACTGCCTAATCATTGTAGCAAAAAGCTCTATGTATTGTACTGCCTAATCATTGTAGCAAAAAGCTGTAGGTATTGTACTGCCTAAAAGCTGTAAGTATTGTACTGCCTTATCATTGTAGCAAAAAGCTGTAAGTATTTAAGTTACTCTGTTTCATTTTTACCTGAACGAATGAGGCAAATCATTTAAATTGCTCTGGTGATACATCATGTTAATTTCAAAATTTGTTGTGGCAAAAAGCTATGTTTATCATAACAGTAGTAAATATTTGGTGTTTACTAGTTAGTTAAAACTCTTAGTCTATAAGCTTAGTGTTAACAAAAACAACAAAGAAACATAATTTTATTTACAGTATATTAAGAACATTGTTGGACTACTTATCAGAAGGTCCCAATGTGTAGGGATACCATCGACTTGTTTTTTGGTCAAAACGATAGAAAAGAAGCAGTTTCATACAAAAATAGGGTCTTTTTAAAATAAAATATAAAATGTTGCGGTAAAGCAAAATGTCCTTTCTCATAAAAAAACAGTAGGGATATAGAAAACTTAAACCAACATTGAATATAAAAAGCCCTGCTCCTGCTCCTGCTTACAACCACAGCTGTCTGTATAGAAGTCTTAGTGGTGTGGTTAAAGTATTTATATCCAATATTAATTAATCACATTAATAACTATATGACCTATACATAAAACTAAAAAAAAGTTTTCTGTAGTAGAAAAACTTGACTTTAATAGAAAATGATACGAGATATATCATTAAAGGTTTTATTTTAAAATTTAGATACATGTAAAACAAAAATTAAAACTGACATGTTATCATACCACCTTTTAATTTCGACAAATAAACACATTTTTTCATAAAATCATTCACTTTATATTTTGACATTAATATATTTTTACCAAGATATTCTACTTCTTATTTTGGTAAGAAAATTTCCTTACGTTTTGACATCAACATTTTAATAAAATCACTTGCTCAACTCTAATCTCTCGACAATTACATCCAGTAAGCATGGTTTAACAGCTTTAACACGACGCACGTTTTACACAAAACTACTCTTGTAAGTTTCACACCAAATTACTCGCCATTTGTTTAAACATGACGCAGATGCTATACAAAATCACTTTTGCTAGTTTATACAAAATCACCCACTATCTGTTTCAACAGGATGCAGTTTTTAAAACACTCTTTTTGGTTTCACTTTTTATTTCGACAAATGCATTTAGAGAACAAAGACTTATACCAGGTAAAACAGTACTTTCTAAAATGTTGGTCATAAAATGCATATATAAAAGGATTAATGACATTATTCAGAAATATAAGTCTTATACCAATACTGTACAAAATTTTACCTGCGTAACTAAGGTTACTGGAAAAGCCTCTCTTTAAAACGGCTGTTATAAGTAATACAAGTACGGGTATGTAACACATAACAAAAACAATGGTGATAAGGAACAAAATCTTTGTTGTTTTTATCATTCTTTTTTCATGGAGTGAGTTTTGTCTCTGTCTGTAGACGTCTTCGCTGTCTTTTTTACTTACTTGTTTTTTACTTGACCATTGCCTTGCTAAGCCTGCGATTATTTTTAAACAGTTTCTATTACACGATTGGTTTTCCTTTGTTTCGTCTGTAAATACATTATCCAACACTTCAGGATAATCGGAATCATCCGAGTTTACTGGAATTTTTTTCGATTCTTTCGACCCAGCTTTATTGGCTTCATTGTCTGCTATAGGGGTTAACTTAATAGCAACATTTGAAGAGATCGACCCATTCGGTGAGGTCAGGGATGAAGATAGAAATCCCCTATATCGAGACAAAGCAGTTGATATTTTCCTTCCGATCAACGAATACACAGTGACAATACTAGTAATGGCAACTATAATCCCGATGTTCATCAAACCATAGTAGATCTGAGGCCATATAGATTTTGCAAACTCGTCACTTATAGAACAATCACATCCAGTCACATTATATAAAATGGTGAAGTTAAAAGTGACATTATGATAAACCTCCTGTAAATATACAGTTTTCTTACCGTTAAATATAGCTTGTGGCAATGACATTACAACTGAAATTAAAATCCCAGCAAGGCAAACATGTAAGGCTTTCGATTTTGACATTTTTACTTGAAGTGGTCTGCAGATTTTCCAGTATCTTTCCACGGCTATAATTTCTAGAATACATGTAGACCCAATTGTGACAAATGTATTAAAACCTCGGAGAAACTGACAGAGAAACGGAATGTTAAAGGTGTATGGCAAAATACTATCAGCTATCTCAAATGGCATTGCTACACAACAGTTAAGCAAATCCAGGAACGCCAGACACATGATGAAGGTCCGATAATTTGATCTGGTATGTAGCTTAAACCGACAGAACATAAGCACATGGACATTTCCAAATATGCCAATCACACACAGACAACCTAAGTAAATAATTAAAGGTAATCTATTAGAAGCCTCTTCAAAGTTCAGTCTCTTAAGAATCTCTTCATCATTATAATCTTTATCAGTTAGCACAGTGATCATTTTTTCTAGTCCTATCCAGTGACCGAATGTCCCCTTTCAGCAATCAAAAAAATTGGAGAAAGTGATTTAAAAGTGTCCAGTAATCAATTGAACATAGATATAACTTTATCACCGTATTTAAAGCTGTCTTTTGTCAAAGTCAATATTTTTCTTCCTGTTCAACAGATTATTTTTACTAGAACAAACAATTCATTATGTTTTACCTCGCACTTTTAATCTTCCTTCCTTCTTATACAAGATTCAAAAAGTAATAGGTTGCATTTAAAATCAATGTAATTTATTCAGGGAATTGTGTCGTAAATAGTAAAGTAATGAGGCTCTAGATGAGTGTCTGGTAATATCGATACTTTATCACAAGGGTCAGATTAACGTGAGTGTGAATTTAGTCGTAAATAGTGGTCAAGAATTGAGGCTCTGGATGAGTGTCTGGTAGTCACAAGCGTATGATTAATGTGAGTGAGTTAATTAAGATTTTCACGTTCCCACAAAAATTATTTCACAAGTTATTGATATATCCTAGTGCTGGACTTTGTTACCTTTATATGTGTCAAAACAGTCTTTTCCGTATACTGAATTAGGTTTACATGGACGTGTTAAAGAAGAACTACATGGCTAGGTAAACAGGAAGCTAAGTTAAGGTTGATAACATAATTCACAAACATGCGCTTTCTAGATATCAACATCGAAGAAGCTTAGTACTTATTGTTGGATGATTATTGTCCTTTATCAAAAGTTGGGAGTCTGGTTGAGTATTGGGGATTTACGCCCCAGTCAAGATTCTTTCATTTATATCGAGGAGGTCAGTTCTTGCATAGTGGAGAAAACCGTAGTACTCAGAAAACTACTGACCTTCGGTCAGCTAACTGGCAAACTATCTCACATTAGTATCTTCCCAAGTATGATTTAGGAGGTGGAGGGCACGTTGATCCGTAGACAGGCGTTTTAGACCACTTGGCCACCGAGGCCCCTGCTTTATTAAGTTTTTTTATTTAGAAATATAAAAAATTACTAATAAAATAAAAATGGAAACGTGTAACCACAGCAAGTAAATAGACGACACAAAAACATAGCAACTGAAAAATAATAAAAAGATAAGGTCAATAAAATCTGGATACAAATGATAATAAAATTTTAACTTTGGATTTACAATGGACATTGACAAAACAACATCCAGTAGTCGACAAATAATATATTATTCCCTCGTCTACGGCCCCAAGATTGTAAATTTATCGTTTAAATACCAATTGTTATCCAGGGCAGTATATAATTGAATAATTATATCACTTGTTACACAAACTTTCTCTGAAGTATAGGGTCGACAGGATAATCCCTTCCCGGAATTCCGTGTAACATGGAAGTAGGCTAATAATAATTATTATAATTAGATCTTAGCAGTCCGTTTACCATCAAAAGACAAAATCGTCATTACATTCAAATGGTCAGGAAAAACTTGGTAAGGTCACTGAATGGTCAAATCTTTTATTGGCAGTGTTCAACCTACACGTTTCTGGGAAATCCTAGCAATTAACATAAGGCTCTGCTAAAATAGCGCATATTTATTGGATATGCTAGTAACGGTAATCATAAACACATTACAAGACCTACAGAAGCCACAAGAAAAGACCAAAATGTTACTCAAGCAATCATGAAGTAAATTAAATGTCCAACCCTAACCCTGACAAAATTTCATACAATATTATCTTCCCAGCCACACCGAAACGACTCGTGTTAAGTTGAAGAAATCAAAAACAATAAAATTGCATATTATTTGATAACTGTTTCAGAACATTTCAAAAAGTTCACAAATTTGTATGCGACTTAGAAGCGGTAATAGGAGGTATTACTCTAATCTTCCAGTTCTTAAAAGATGTAGAACATGCATTTCAAAGATTTTACGCCTTGATTTTTTCTCTTTTACCGATATGGTCATGTTTGGAATGGTGGAGGAAATCGGAGTACCCAGAGAAAACGCCTAATGTTGGCAAGTGAAATGACTAACATTTTTAAATCTGCTCAAATAGGATTTGAACTTATTGTAGGCGGTAAGAGGTACTACAATATATATGCACAAGCAAGGCCCCTTTAGGTAAGCTTCTGATTTTCATTCGGTGTATTTACAAGAACATTGTATCCCGTCATTTAACGTCTACTTAAGCATCTGTCTTTTTTATTACTCATTATGTTGTAATGACAATCCTTTAATAATTGTAGAATTTGACCAGCATATAGTGCTAGCATTATAACACGATCGATCGAATGGCCAAAAAAAAAAAGGTGATTTTAAAGGCAGAATTACTATCAACGCAGTCGAGCCATGTGGGGTCGATGCACACTCAAAACTTATAAAACAGCCAAAACAAAGCTACATGGAAAACTTTTCATCATTATGTGCACAATTTTTAGGTTAGTCCAGGTAATCAAAAAAAAGTACCGTGTTAACCTTGTTATTATTTTATTGTTAACAAAGGATTTTGAAGAGAGTATTGTAAAAACAGACCAGCATTTCCAATAAAACTGAAGATGGTAGACTTATTTATATTCTTCTTTTTACTTCGATACTAAAATTGTTAAAATTTTTCTTTAGGAAATGGCGTATATCTGTACATATGTACTTAGAGCAAAGGCTTTATTTTCCATGCCAGGTAAGTGTTCGTTGATCAAAAACAGACTCATTGCTTTGAACGTTAATTATGACTTATTATCTGTAGAATATGTAGGAAGGTTTGGTAACCTGCAAAAATATTTACACTTAACAGGATACCATTTTACACATGTAGCAAGTTACTGTCAAAAGCCGAGATTTTAATGCTCACTGTGTTTTCTTCTTTTTCCTTATGTTATAACGTAATCTCGGTAACTTTGGTTGGTGACAGGTTCACGATATTCAGCTGCAAGTGTCTATATTTTATCAAAACTTGATTTTCTCCCACAGCGCCTCTACCCTTTTAATTCTCCTTACACCACCCAGACAAAAATATCAATGTGGAAAAAACAACATGAAAAACTTCACTGTTTGTGGAAGACATATTTGGTAAATCCTGCCAGAAACGCCTCCATTTATAGATTTATTTAGATTTCCCAGGAGTTGTAGAACATGAAACTGTTTATATAGTTTATGAATATTTTCCTTTAGAAGCAATCCCAAACTAACATAAACGATTCGATCCCTCCTACTACAACTAATGAGTTTTTCTTATTACTCTGATACATTACCTGACGACTCATTTTAATTACCAGTACTATTAGCAAATTTTCACCTGTTCTAACTTTGATATTTATTGTAAAATGCAAAAAGGCTAATTTGTAATTGAAAATCCTGTATTTACTGATGGTTCATGTAATCAAGAACTCAAATTAACAAATGGCAGAATACGAAAACAGCGCAAGCAGGTAGATCTCTGTAATACAACTTCCGACTGTTGACAAATGTACCAGATTTAATGTCATATTTGTGGTGCTAGGTGTTGTGGTTAAGTTACTTTTGGATGTAACAAACACTTTCGTTTAGTTTATTGACAGCGATCCCATAAAACACAAAAATTTACAATTTCAAATGAAATATAGTTTCAAAAACAATTACGACAGGAAATTATCACTAAAAATGTAATTTTCAAGAGTATAATTACTAAAGTCTTCCATTACACTAACTTTGCTTACCATCAGATCTAGATAGTACGTCTTAGTAACCTAATGCCAAGAATTTGATAGCACTCGATAACCCGCAATAGCCAATAATCATTTTCTTATTACTTGTTTTTCGCCGCATTGCAAGTTACAGCACTATAAAAACGTTATTTCGAAGCATTTGAATAATTTTTGAAAGTTTCTCTATTTTTTAAATCTTTTTTTATCCAGATTGCGACATGATCAGTCCCAGGAAAAGGCAATAAATGATGTCATTACTTTAAGCAAACGCAAAAATGCAAATCACGTGATCAGTGTGATCACAGGAATGTACTATAGAACAATAAAGCCTTTACATGAAAAAAATAAACAAAAACAAGAGCGAAATATAAAATAACAAAAACGAGAACAAATAAACAACAACAGAAACATTCTATAAAACAATAAAAACGGGGGCGAAATGAACAGCAGCAAAAATGAAATTAAACAAAATCAGAGGCAAATTAAGCACCAACACAAACGATATAAATAACAACAAAAACAAAGAGTAAAATAAAAAACAACAAAAAAGGGAACAACAAAACAATAACAATGAATATAGGACAAAATAAACGGAAACGAATTAAATAAGATAAGAACGAAATATAAAACAACAAAGAGCTTATACGCAATAAATAGCTACGGGAAAAAATATACAATAACAAAAATAAGGATCAAAGAGACAACAACAGGAGTGAAATATAGAACAACAAAGACGGGAATAAAATAAACAACAACAAAAAACACGACAAAATAAACAACAACAAAAAACACGACAAAATGAACAACATCAATAAGAACCAAATAAAAATTAACAACAACAAAAAGGGGGTTGGAAAAACAATAATAAGGACAAGATAAATATGGAACGAAGATTAAAGCAACAATAGAAACGAATACTGAAACAATATTTAAAACAGGAACGACAAAATGTACGGCAATAACAGGAATAAGATATCAACGGTGTGGCGTATGTTTTTTAACTATCAAACCTTTGTGTCTTAGTGTCACTGATGACGAATGAATTACCGAAATATGCACGTCTATCACATCTAAATTTAACTGGTGTTTGTGTTATATTTGCTTACCCTGAGCGGGTACCGCTGCTGGTGGAGTAAAACTCCCCGAGGGTATCCGTAACTCAGTAGGCAGTACTTTGTGCTGTCAGAAAATGTACCGTTTAGCAAAAATTTCAGCCGTCTTGAATTTTGAAATTTCTTTAAAACTAAGGTTTGTTCTCTCATGCAAAGCATTCCTTAGCTGGATTTGGATTTATATAATTTTGGAGCTTTAGATTAATTTTCAACTGTGTGGCTTATGTTTTTTATCTATCAAACTTTTCGGTCTTAGTGTCACTGATGAGGAATGAATTTCCGAAATATGCACATCTGGCACATCTAAATTTAACTGGTATTTGTGTTATATATCAAACAACAAAAAAACCAAACAAATTTCAAAACAACCACCATGACACTTACAAATAAGCAACAAAAACAATGAATAAAATGGACAGAAAAGAATAATTATTTAAACACCAACAACAGAAACGTTACAACAACAACTAAAGGTATGATATAAAAAACAACAAGAGGAACAGCAACATAAATAACAGGAACAAAAAAATGAAACAAGAAAAACAAGAACGATACATGAAACAACAAAAACAGGAACGAGATAAAATTCAATAGTCTGGCTTGTTGATTAATTACAAATTACACACATTGCAATGTTTCTTTTGAAATAGATAGTTTTAAATTTATCAACGCAAATGCAGGTAATTTTAGAAACTTGAATCAATAATGATGAAATATAGTTTGTTTTAATCAAATCATTTTAAATAGGTCTTATCAAGTTTGTCGATGTTAATTCTAGAAATAACTTAGTTTATATTGTGCCAACACTGAGAGCCTCAAATATACCATGTATTTTAAGTGTCATTCATTAACATCAGTTATGTAAAAACATTTCATACACTTGATGAATAAATACAACACAATGTTACATTGACAGTTTGTATTGTATTGGTGATGGTGTTGCTTCCGGCATTTTGTATTATTTAACTGTGTTTTGTGCCAAAAAAACACTTTCTTAATGAAATGGTTAATGTAAATAGATATAACTAGTGTTTACTGAACATTTTGTATCCTTGAAAATTTTATTTATACTTCCATGCTTTCCAAGAAATTTCATTATTTTGGAGGAAATTGTTTCTGCAGTTATAATTTTAAAATTGAAAAAAAAATATTCAAACAATGTTGTTTTTCTCCACGATGCTATCTTTATTTGTCATTTATTGCAACTTAAAACTTGTAATAAAACTTTAAAATTACAGAAATAATAAAGCTGTAGTTACAAGGGATTGATTATTGATGTAGCAGAATCACAAAAGTAATGTAAACATATTAGATTCCATATCCTGTTTGGAGATGTTTACATTGTCGGTCAAATGAAAACAACACTACACCTACAGTAATTGTTTTTCTAAGGAGGCAACTAGATGCCCCCTAGCCATGGAATTTTGAATCAGTGTGTGTGTGTGTGTGTGTGTGTGTGTGTGTGTGTGTATGTGTGTGTGTGAACTGTTAGAATGATAATCAGAGGGCCCTTATAGTTTTCTATTTTTGTCTCGTTTAATTTTCTTCATGAACGCTTATGTTCTCGCCTCCATTGTCTATTAACACGTGCATGTTTAAAGTAAATTTTACTGTACGTTATTACTGCTGACCTTGGTTTAGAGTACTATTAAAACCTAATTTAAATAAGTTTTGAGGTTTTTAAGAAGATAAGTCTAAGTTCACAGATAATACACCTTTCCTCATCACGAATATGACCAATAAACTTAGCACCTCACGCGTACCTAATAACCAGACAAAGGAAAATAGATTTATATTTTAAATTTCAAGTAGTTTTTAAATTACTTTTATTCTTCTATAATTCTTTACAGATCGTATTAACAAACAAATTTCGTGTTAATATACAATAGGTTATTTGCATTGGTTCTAATGTTAAACAGATAATTTTAAAGATCCAATTTAAATCGTTAACCGTCCTCTATCGCCTCAAGGTTCCCCAGCTACAAATACGTCACCAGTGATGTAGTATTTCACCTTATCTTCTTGAACCAATTACCTTAAATCTCAGTGCATACTATACTATAGTTTTCACTCATTACTTGAAGCAAAACATTTCAGCTTTTACAATGTTTATAAATATAATTTTCATCCTTTTTACACAAGCTGTGTTCCTGAACGCTGAATACTCCGAGATAAAACCTTGTTGTGTTCCTTCATTCTTCGGATCTAATATGGACGTCACTGGTGCCTTCTTAAACAGCAAAGGATCTGGTGTTCCTGTGGATGTAAGAAATTTTCTTCGTATTTTGAAATTTAAAAAAAATTAAAGTTTTCATAAGTGTGTTTATAAACATTTTTTAGAAAATTATTCATTGAAAATTACGCTATTGTCGTAACACGCACACACAAACACACAGAAAGAGAGAGAGAGAGAGAGAGAGAGAGAGAGCGAGAGAGAGAGAGAGAGAGAGAGAAAAGAAGAAGAAGAAGAAGAAGAAGAAGAAGAAGGTCCTCTTGACTTTTATTTTCCCCTATTTGTACTTTTCACTTGATCATGGGCAGCCACAGTAATCTTCCTTCTAACTGCTGTTTTTACGGATTGGTTTTAAATAATTTTTTTTATCTTTTTATTACATTCCTGCTCTGTATGAAACGCTGGGGATGTCTAATTGCTGGCTATGAAGTTTACCTATCTTAATTGAAAGTTTCATAGTGAATTGCGGTAATTTCATCAACAAATTTCGTTATAAAAGGTTCACTATTTTATTCACGGTTCTGTTATCAAGTATTTTTGTCCCTTTTACTATATTGCAAAATACTTTTATGTATAATATAGTTTTGTTTTCTTGTTTTTTTTCCCCCGATAGTTTAGAAATCCCTCACCCTACTTCACTTGTTAAGAAAAAACACTTTTCCAATATACTGCTGTAACAACATTTAAGATATTAATGGCGTTAATTTACAGAAGCGCGTTCAATTTAACAGAAACGAATACCATTTTAAAGGAATTTAGAAAAGGAATCTATCTTATGTAAATTTAAGATGTAAATCGTTAAATTATTTTTCTAACATTAATGCAATATTAATTTTCAGAGATTATCGCATCTGTACTATGATTACAGCACAAACAAAACACGAATTGATGTCAATATTACCCTTCCCGACGGAACAAAATTTGCTCATACGGAGATTGCCGATTATTCTCGTGTGAGTATTGATACAATCACCAGGAATTGTCGGGTCAAAATTCTAATTTTTATTAGAAAATGCAAAATTTATATCAAGACGGTAGTACAGACAATGCTGAAGTGTTCGTTATTATGAAATCAGCATGAAATTGTGAACTTTCCAGAAAAGATGGTAGTAAACCTCCAAGAGGCCTTAATAGGGTCGTTTGACTGTAACGTTTGTTCTCTGACGTCACAGTTCCGGGAACAATTTTATTTCCGGGTAAATTTAAGACAAACTTACAGACCCCATAATGTTAGTAATGTTTTACAGTCATTAAGAGATTTTAGTATATAAATGATGGTTTAATTACAATAACATATAACTATCTTTCAAAACTCTACCATCAAGAACATTCTTCAAAGATAATTTTAAATAATTTATGGTTACAAACTTTGAGCAATAAAACATGAAATTTCTAACGTCACGAGCATTTCGAAGTCACGAGCATGGCGACATAGGTGAAAAGTGAAAAAATCTACCTACCTCTGACAGACACTTTTAATAAAGTAAAATTCTCTATTGATTATTAGCTAATTCTATGATTTATTTTGTAGCACATTACATACAAGATAGATGGTAACATATGTCACGTGATAACGTTTAACGATACAATACAAGATCGATGTATTCCTAGTAAGACATCTTATATTTTTACTTTAAGTGTCATTTGATTAAGAGATAATTTTTATTTCTGCCAAATCGAGATTTCCCGGTGGCATCTAGATATAACAAGTTATTTTACATTGGATATGAAACCAAATTTCACTACTAAACAACTGATATAAAAGATATATGAACTTAAAATAAATACAAATTGACTTAAAATATATGAAGCTAACCACAAAACAAATACAAATTGATGTAAGATATATGAACTTAACCACGAAACAAATACAAATTGACGTAAGATATATGAACTTAACCACAAACCAAATACAGATTAACGTAAGATATATTAACTTAACCACAAAACAAATACAAATTGACTTAAGATATATGAACTTAACCACAAAACAAATACAAATTGACTTAAGATATATGAACTTAACCACAAAACAAATACAAATTGACTTAAAATATATGAACTTAACCACAAAACAAATACCAATTAACGTAAGATATATTAACTTAACCACAAAACAAATACAAATTGACTTAAAATATATGAACTTAACCAAAAAACAAATACAAATTAACGTAAGATATATTAACTTAACCACAAAACAAATACAAATTGACTTAAGATATATGAACTTAACCACAAAACAAATACAAATTAACGTATGATATATTAACTTAACCACAAAACAAATACAAATTGACTTAAAATATATGAACTTAACCACAAAACAAATACAAATTAACGTAAGATATATTAACTAAACCAGAAAACAAATACAAATTGACTTAAGATATATGAACTTTACCAAAAAACAAATAAAAATTGACGTAAGATATATTAACTTTACCACAAAACAAATACAAATTGACTTAAAATATATGAACTTAACCACAAAACAAATACAAATTAACGTAAGATATATGAACTTAACCACAAACCAAATACAGATTAACGTAAGATATATTAACTTAACCACAAAACAAATACAAATTGACTTAAGATATATGAACTTAACCACAAAACAAATACAAATTGACTTAAGATATATGAACTTAACCACAAAACAAATACAAATTGACTTAAAATATATGAACTTAACCACAAAACAAATACCAATTAACGTAAGATATATTAACTTAACCACAAAACAAATACAAATTGACTTTAAATATATGAACTTAACCAAAAAACAAATACAAATTAACGTAAGATATATTAACTTAACCACAAAACAAATACAAATTGACTTAAGATATATGAACTTAACCACAAAACAAATACAAATTAACGTATGATATATTAACTTAACCACAAAACAAATACAAATTGACTTAAAATATATGAACTTAACCACAAAACAAATACAAATTAACGTAAGATATATTAACTAAACCAGAAAACAAATACAAATTGACTTAAGATATATGAACTTTACCAAAAAACAAATAAAAATTGACGTAAGATATATTAACTTTACCACAAAACAAATACAAATTGACTTAAAATATATGAACTTAACCACAAAACAAATACAAATTAACGTATGATATATTAACTTAACCACAAAACAAATACAAATTGACTTAAAATATATGAACTTAACCACAAAACAAATACAAATTAACGTAAGATATATTAACTTAACCACAAAACAAATACAAATTGACTTAAAATATATGAACTTAACCAAAAAACAAATAAAAATTAACGTATGATATATTAACTTAACCACAAAACAAATACAAATTGACTTAAAATATATGAACTTAACCAAAAAACAAATAAAAATTAACGTAAGATATATTAACTTTACCAAAAAACAAATACAAATTGACTTAAAATATATGAACTTAACCACAAAACAAATACAAATTGACGTAAGATATATTAACTTAACCACAAAACAAATACAAATTGATTTAAGATATATGAACTTAACCACAAAACAAATACAAATTGATTTAAGATATATGAACTTAACCACAAAACAAATACAAATTGACTTAAGATATATGAACTTAACCAAAAAACAAATACAAATTAACGTAAGATAAATTAACTTAACCACAAAACAAATACAAATTGACTTAAGATATATGAACTTAACCACAAAACAAATACAAATTGACTTTGGATATATTAACTTAACCACAAAACAAATACAAATTAACGTAAGATATATGAACTTAACCACAAAACAAATGCAGATTAACGTAAGATATTAAAATATATGAACTTAACCACAAACCAAATACAAATTAACGTAAGATATATTAACTTAACCACAAAACAAATACAAATTGACTTAAAATATATGAACTTAACCACAAAACAAATACAAATTGATTAAATTTATATTAACTTAACGAAAAAACAAATACAAATTAACGTAACATATATGAACTTAACCGCAAAACAAATAAAAATTGACTTAAGCTATCTCTAATGTTTGTACTTTGTCGGTCGGTTCGAGTTATTTTCGCTTCTTGTACCAGTGTTTGCCTTTTGCTGTAATCAGACTTTTTTCAGACGGATGAACATATTAATCTTCAGACTTTCATTAGGGATAAACAAAATAAATTCCACTCATACAGTAGGAACTTTGTCTTTTAATTTAACTAATATGCTTTGTGATTTCGGAATATCCCAAACAAATATTTATTTATTATTATCTATTTTTTAAAAATTGCAATTTTTTGTTTTCTTGTTTACTGAAAAACAAAATCTTCCTAATTTTCTAGCATATTTCGTCTTACAGTACTAAAGAATGCCCTTGTATATTCTTAATTATTATTATGTTTAGTTTCATAGATAATGAAATGCTGATATTCTCAATGAATACATTTTACTTCGCAACAGCCAGAATTAACGACAGGGTGGCCAACAAAAATGCATTAAAAATAAGGAACTTGATGCACAATGAGAGACACAGTATTTTAAAACTGAAATATAACAAATGTTGTATGTTAATTTTACAGGCTATGCTAAACTTGAATCTGTTTCGAGAGTTGGCTCAGAATCAAGGAATGTTGAGGTACATACATGGCGGTATATTATACCCGGTACACAGATAATTGTCAAGAGAGCCGTAATGGCAGGTAGTTGTATACCTGTGTACCAGATGCAGTATGGACTGATAGATGGAGGTACATAAGTGTTTCTACAATAGTCATCCATTAAACTTTTAAAAGTACAATGACAAGAACTCTCAAATAATTTCCCGATAAATGTGAAGTGTAACTACTAACGCGCGCGCGTGTGTGTATGTGATAACAAGTGTTAAAAACATAGCGCGTAAATATATTGGTTTTTTCAAAATGCAATCAGGGAGATTGCTACGTACAACACTTAAAGGAATTTTATCTTATTCGTTATCGTGTTTTTTAAGTATTTGTTCATTATTATTCGTAGTAGTAGTAGTAGTAGTAGTAATATTATTTATTCATTCATTCATTGATTCATGTATTTATTTATTTATTTATTTATTTGTTTATTTATTGATTTATTTTTATTTAGTTATTTATTGCACATGCATGTGCATATTTTTCGTACACGTGAGAAATTGATAACCATGTTTGATACCGTAAACATAAAACTTTTATTGGTTTGCACTTTTATATACGATATTACAGTATGGCTTTCTCATTTCGTGTTCTAAAGGAGCCTCGGCGGTCAAAGTTTCGGCTTAAAAATCACTTTTACTTGCATATACAAGGCTTTGTGAACAAATACAATAAACAATAAAATGTTTTATTTGCATATACAAGGCTTTGTGAACAAATACAATAAACAATAGAATGTTATATGAGTAAAACATTTCTCAATCACCGACAAGAATATCATGTTCTAGAACACATATTCAAAACATAGAATAGCGTATTCTATTACCCAGATATATTTTTAATTACCTAAAGTATATGAAGATTTTAAGGTCTTCCTCTTAGAAGCATAACTTATTGCATAAACGAAAAAAGTGTGTTATGTTTTTATTTGCAGTATCGCTATTTCTGAAACGGAAGTGTGATATAATTAATCTACTTTTTTCGGTGTTCAAGTTATGTAAAATTATATTTAATCACAAATTAATTGTTCTGTATGTAATTTTCTGTTAATTTAAACCAAATTTAATAATTTAAAAAATGCATTTAAACAATCATGAATTACATTTGATTAGTATATTTATATAATCCTCCGCCATGTATCAATTGTAGCGCGATTACTGTAAAAGTTTACATCTAAAGGTAACTGAACTGGAAAAAAAAATATTTCTTTTTTTATTTATTTGTTTATTTCATTTATTTATTTTTATTTTATTTATATATTTATATTTTATTTATTTATATATTTATTTAATTCTAATTTTATTTAATATTTTTTTAATTATTATAATTTTTTTTTCTTGAGAGAGAGAGAGAGATAGAGAGAGAAACCCTGGTGCAGCATTGGTGTAATTGTTCTTATTTTTATTTCAGTGACGTCATCTTATACGTATATCTTGATGGACAATGAACGAAGAAATTTTGATCCTTCGATAATGCAGCCACCCCATTTCTGTCATCAGAGTTAAAGTTATTTTTGGTAATTTTTTTCTAATATGAGTAAGACAGTGAATATGTTGTTTTCTTATATTTTATTAGCAATTTGAATGTTACAAAAGCTTATACAACTAGACCCATACCTAAAGAAGTGATCGATTGTTGGTTGGTAGGATGTCATATAGTTTAACGTCGCATCAGCATTTTTAAGGTATGTTCTCGACGAAATCAATTTGATAACCGTAATCTCTCTAAGACTTCTTCTTGAAGCTATTTTATCAAATATGCAAGAGAGTTTTACGGTCATCTTTGACCAATCGCGCACTATAGCGACTTTAACATGCTAGTTCAAATGGTCAGTACCCTGCAGACAAGCGTACCACTCTCCTGACACAGAGTGAATAAGTCGTCACTCTGTCCTCATCATGCCTTACGTCAGGCGAAAAAGGAGTGTCTCAATTTTTAAGTCTTGTGTATGCCTGGTTTCGAACGCAAGAAAATTTGACGGACCCCCAGTCTTTGCCCCACCGAGCCAGTATTCGAAAGCGCTGAAGAATGATTGAAGTAACTGACCGTATGACTTAAGTTAATCACCAATAATTCAGATGTTTCTAACTTTTTTTTCAAAATTCACCACTCACATTTTATTCTATTTTTTCAGGTTGCAAGATGTTATAAAATGAAAGCTGAGGACTCAAAATAGGGCAATTGTATTTTCTACATTCTCATAATAAAATATTTAATAAATATGTTTAACTTGTTTTTAAATCAAAAATGGAAATATGTTACTAGCGAGTTCTAGTCCTACCTAGCCTTGTCATCTAGAAATCGTTAAATGTTGAAATATGCCCCCAACATTAAACCAATATAAATGTTACAGTTTTATTTTATATTTCTGTCCGAATCACAATGATCACACACTTCATATGTTATTGTTGTATCTGATATCAGTTTAGTATATTACACCATGTACTAGTATTCCTTTTAAAATTAGAACACATTAGTACATTTTTTAAATGTATGGATATTCCTAAACCATTCTCTCTTTCGAATCACATAGTCGTCACACCTGAGTCGTGTGTTTTGCTGCAGGTGTGTGTGTGTGTGTGTGTGTGTGTGTGTGTGTGTGTTTCATTTTAAGAAATAACACTATACACTGAAGAAATAACACTATACACTGCTGAAAGTTTACCAAAAATTGATTAGGACAAAACATTTTACCTGAGAAGGAAGACAACTCTTGTAAAACAATCTGTACTTATCCAATTTGCAAACTTTTGTCTTTAATCAAAGAAAGAAGAGAAACACCAGAACGGATTGGGTTAGCTATTTTCGTTACTTTTAAAGGAATTTTGTAATGCTTTCAATTGATAATATGACTTAAACAGATTCCTTTGAATTGTGTTTGGTGTCTTGCAATATGTCTTCCCTTGTTGACAAATTAGTTTAATTGTGATGTCAAAAACGGTGTAATTTTTTTTCATAGAGATATGTCATTAATTTAATCAAACAATATAATCAATGACACAGTTTTCCAATAAACCAAGAAATACCCTCCATTCGTATGTGCGTGCGTCCGTGTGTCCGTGCGTCCGACACAAACCTTGTGCATCGAACTCCTACACGATTAAACTGACACTTTTCAAACATTGCAGGCTTCTTCCTTATCACCTGCAGATGGTCCCATGATTTTTCCCTGTTGCTGTCATCATTTTTGGAGAACGGTTATGTGCTTTTAACATTGAATTTATATGTTTTGAAAATTTATCATATACAGATTGCCCCTGATTTTTTTTTTTTTTTTGTGTTGCTTTGATTGTTTTTGGGAGTTTTGTCCCCTTTATATTAAATGTTTAACATTGATCTGATAGTCTCTATAAAGTGACAAAGACCTTAGAAAGAATATATATATATACGTGTGTGTGTGTGTGTGTGTGTGTGTGTGTGTGTGTGTGTGTGTGTGTGTGTGTGTGTGTGTGTGTGTCAGTAAAATCTGAAAGAATGAATGTCAGCTGATGAAAGCTTTCCAGTTATGAGTATTGTGTATTTACACATTATTTTATTTTTTACACATGCAATTCCTTATCCCGAAATGCAAAATCTCTACCAAGAATTCTTTTCCACTAATAATTCCATATGTTATTTATTTTATAAACTTGTCATTTATTTCCAACTTGACCAATATATTGGAAATAAAATTCTTATTTCGTTACAAATTGTAGCCAAAATGTAAACTAAAAAAGACAATATGCGCATAGAAAATAGAGAACGGTATAGCAGCTATACTTTGAAAATACCGGCGATCGAAGGATTTATTTATTTATTTATTTATTTATTTATTTATTTATTCATTTATTTATTTATTTATTTATTTATTTATTTATTTTAATTTTTTTAAAATTTTTGTTGTTGTTTTTTTTTGGAGACAATAAGTTCCCTTAGCGAGGATAATAATATCCCTACAGATAATTTGTGTTCTATACTGTGGTTAAATAACTCGAGTCGGTAAAACATTAGATACCAAACTTTTCTTTTGATTAATTTTAAAAAGTATATATTTAATATAAATATTAATTAACAAAATGCGTTGTCATAAAAACAGTGACACAGGCAGTAAATTTTTAAAAGAAAAATTACATGTAATTTGTTATTAAACAGTCAATACTTTTATAATGACATACAGGTATTTATTAGGACTTTCATATACTTTAGACAAAAGTTAAAGAGAAATAACTCTGTTATGTTTAGCCTATATTATTCGATTCCAGAAACAATAATCCGACAAGTAGCCTTGTTTGGAAAATAGAAGAAGAGAACGGCAAACGTCTGCAACGGAAACAAATTGATCCGAATTCTTAAAACAGTGGCGATGACATCTTGAACTATATAAATATTTTGGGATACACACCATTCACTTTTCGTTAGAAGTTAGTAACTTTTAACGTTTTTTCCACTGATATTTTCCGTCTAAAGCTAAATGAGGCGGTGCATCAGACTGATATTTTCAGTCTAAAGCTAAATGAGATGGTGTGTCAGAAATAAATTGTTCTGATCCAACACACAGTCACCAAACATAAAGTGTGTTGAGTTAGGATCAGAGAAATTTCGGACTTATATCGAGTGGCACCAAAATACCCGCATCAAATCACTTAAATGTGGCAAGTAAACCGACCTGCCCAAGTAGGTTTCAAACTCATACAGTCACAATGATCCATAATGTTTCAGACCACCGAAGTCCGTAGAGAATCATCAAAAAGATTGTATAAAAGCCTAATTTGGGGTCACAAAAATTCTTATTTTTATACCTGTATCACCGTATACCTGCTAGATTTTAATATGCCTGTATGTAAAAGTTTATATTCATAAACGTCAAACTTTAATATTCAATTACAGATATGTAACACAGATAAATATGTGCGCTAATCTAAACAACATTAGCTTAAGTCCCCAAACATCTTTGTGGGATTAAACTAATCCCTACTAGTTATGATTTATCAGGGATAATTGTGTACCATCAGAGGGCTGTAGATTTACTAATAATAAAATCAGGTATTATTTGAAGATATACAAGCTGAAATCGAGATAAGACACGTTTTGAAACTTTTCAACATAAAGTTCAATCAAATATGCATACCTTACTTAAATGGTAATTTCTTGCTGTTGCAAGAATACTGTACGTGTTTAGGAAACACTTGCAAAACAAATTTGGTCATGAAGGCGGAAAAATATGTGCCTTGTTAAATGCATGTTGTCATGTGCTATTAAAATAATGCATTCAAAATCATCACATGACAATGCTGCAAAATTCTGTAATCAATTTTAAGAAAAAATCTTGCTCAGCTTAGAACCACTTATTAAACCATGAATAGGTTGTCCAATTTAATGTCAGCTAAATCACACCGTTGTGTTTATAATACTACTGCAAACGTGGTAACTAAAGCTATAAGACTAACGTTAATCCCATATTGAAGTCTTTGGGTGATAAACTTATCTTAAAGCGGTGAAATAAAAATTTGTTTATGATGATGCACAATGTGATAAACGAAAAATACTCTTGAGACTCTCGCCTACCCCTCCTCTCAATGGATAAAACGAACGTTTGGCTGCAAGTTTAGTTGTTATGTGTACGGTAACCATTTGAAATAAATAAAATCGGATGAAACATGTACTTGACCATAGACAATGCAATCAAAAACAAAAAACAATCAACGAATGAAGCAAGAAAAGACAAAACAAATTCAAGGTAAGACAAAAACAGACAAGACAAGATAAGACAAGACAGAACTGACGAGCTTGTTGGAAGTGCAATAATCTTTGGCTTAAAACAACATTACTGAATGTAAAATCTTACTTATTTTACAATCAGTGGTCTATAAAATCTGTTGTATTCTATTGTTGTCATTTTATATTGTTGGTCATAAGCTCGTTTTTGCACTATGCCAATATCTCGTTAACATACTGAGCTTATGGTGAGAATCTACCATAACACACTTAACAACGATCAGTTTGTTTTATTATTATTATTATTATTATTATTATTATTATTACTACTACTACTACTACTACTACTTCTACTACTACTACTACTACTACTACTATTATTATTATTATTATTATTATTATTATTATTATTATTATTGTTGTTGTTGTTGTTGTTGTTGTTGTTGTTGTTTTTCCAGCTATCTTTTCAACAAGAACTTGAAAAAATATGAAACAACAGAATGAAATAACACATCGTTTGTGACATCCACAAACGCCATCGTTACCATCTGTTGTCTGTTAACAGCATTAGGTGAAACTAATTTCCGGAATTAATTGATCGTTGAAAGAATGTGATAATTTTTAGTGTTCGGCATTGTTCGGACTACAAGTTTGATAATAAAAAAATAACACATGTTGTTATGGATTAACTTTTTTTTTTTAATTTTTCATTTATTTCAAACTTGACCAATATATTGGAAATCAAATTCATATCTCGTTACAAATGAAGTTTAATACATCCATACTTACGTTGCTAGGGAGCTTCATCAAGCTTAATGTTTTTTAACATTCGTCTCACTTTTGAAATATTGATATAAAGTTAGAAGCTCAGAAGCTCATTATACTAACGGTGGACTTCTGATAATATAATATTGGTCACAATATAAAAAATTTTCTTACCATAAAATTAATAACATGTGATACGCATCACATTTGATGTGAAAAAAAAATCCAAAAAAATAATAATAAAAGACACCTCCCCTTTATAACTTATCTGCTCAGATAAATTTTTTATTACCTCAACAGGGGCGGTGGTTAACTATCCTGTAATAGACTAATACCAGGGCAAATAAACATTATTATACACATCACATTCTATATGAAACTTAAACAAAAGAAAAATAAATAAAACAAATTAATAAAAATAATCCACCTTCCCATCATCACATATTTCCTCAGTTATTTTTATTCGATTTTTTTTAAATTGTTTTAATTGTTTCAACAAGATCGGGGGATTGACTATCCTGTAATGAGTTAATAACTAGCGCAAACAGACATATATCTATATTTAGATAGGTAATAATTGATCCATTCTAGCAAATAATATTGATGTCTGTATTCCAATAGAATTCATTGTATGATATCTGTGTTGTACATGACTATGGTCATAGTTTTAAAGTTTCCTCCTATCAGATCAATAGATTATATTGACTGGTTACCGACCCCCCTTAATACACATATAATAACGATACATTTGTAGTGTTTGTATACCCCTCAAAAAGGATTAATCTATATCAAATATGCATTAAATTTATTCTGTTGGATACATAAATATCATTTTGTGAAAAATCTTTGGAAAAAAGAAAACTGTGTTATTCGTTTAAGTATTTTTTATTCCGATTGTGGATTTATTTTTTCGGACAAAATGTATATTGGAAGGGTAAGTACCACACAACGGGTGATTGTTTTAATCTATATTTTTTATCACTCCACATTGTCCGTTTCAATATGCATTGAATTAATTTTGTTGAAGAAACATCGTAAACAGTTTTATTAGTAGAAGCTATTTACTGCAGTTAAGGCCTGCACCGCAAATGTTAAAACGGTATCTTGTATCATTGTTTTATTTATTTATTTATTTTATTTTATTTTTTTTTATTTTTTTTTTTTTGTTTATAGTGATTGCGATAAACTGTTTTATCATCGCGTTGTATAGGGAGACATAGATAAGTTTTAGTATACACGAGTATCATTATTCCTGTATTTTTTGGCTATGTTCATGCCTTAGTCTCGGGAAAGGCTTATATTGTCTGGTTACATTCACTTCACTGGTTCGTTCCTCTGTTATCTCATTGTTTCGTGTTCTTGGTTGTATAGGCTTTTGTCAATTGTGCGTTTTACCTACAAATTAAGTACTCCCTGCTATTTTAGATTTCGGTCGGATTTTAATGGTTTTTATAGAACTTTGGTTTTCTAGGTAGTATTGCGTATTGAGAAATCTTGTAATGGTTTTTGTCTGTTTATAAAATATCATTCAAAGGAAGTCTGTATTTGATATAGGAATTCTAATAGACTCCTAAAACACAAAACAAAATGCATCAATCAAGAACTTAACGACTCATGATTAAAAATATTAGACATTGAACCAGCAACAAGCATAAAAATGGCGTACAGTCCAGTGTTGTAAGTTATTATTTCAGATATTGTCCAGGAACAATTTTTTATCTGATTTTTGTAACTTTTTTTCTATTTTGGTTAAAAACATTTTTGTGATTTTAAGTTAAAGTAATATAATGCGATAGATATTCTTAATATTGCTGCAACTTATCGACTTCTTGATATTGATAAAAAAAAAAAACAGCGGACATATCAACTTTATTTAAACAAAGAAAGAAAACAGACATAGTTTACATTGTCATGTGCTACTTTTGAACGTATTATTTCATAAAAATTCAAAAGTAGCACATGACAACATTGTAATAGTTATTATAATTATGAATGAAAACTGTCTGACAGCTCGTTTGAATTTCAGTTTTCATATCATATATGTTTTTAATGAATGAATAATTAAGTCATACTCTGTGTGTAATAAATATCTATTATAATGTATTTGTCTCAAGAAAATAAAAAATAACAATAACATTCATGGTATATATGTATAGATTAGGAAGTTTGGATATCGACAACTATCAGAGTCATAATTCCAATAAGTAAGCTGATTATCAATATACAATATTTGACCCAGTAAAAAGATTTAAAGTCTCGCTAATCCGTCTTAAAATGTCCAATAATTCGATATTTATAAGTATACATATGTTTAGTTATTAATCATAAATGCCAATGAGAAAATTGTTAGATTGATTTCAGAACCCCGCTGAGAAATAGTTTCCATTATAATCAAAACATATTTTCGCCTATACTTTGGGCCATTTTTTATGCTTGTGTCGTGTACCTTTTGCTGCAGCAGTACCGCATGATTGCTGCTTATTGCATCTTGAGGAATAAAGTTTATCCAAAACCTAAAAGTTAAGAATGGCTAATCCAAATTGTGTATGATAAGATTACAGAGTTATGTTTAACTGTATAATACTGTAATATATCATTTTTGAATGTATTTCATGATTAAATCAAAAATGGTATATGGCAATTCTGTCTCTGCTTTTATCTAAAAAACCGATTATTCTTTTTGAAGAGTAAATGGTTCATTTCTTTTTGTCATTAAATGTTACATTAATTAAAAAATTAAATGGTGCGAAAATTACTCTCATTCATACATAATGCAATATAGTATTCCTTAGAATATTTACAACTCTTTATTTACAGAAGAATAACCTATATATAAGGTTTTAAATATCGTCATTTTGGTATACATGCCGTAATAAATAATCTACGAAACATTACTTTCGCTTTTTTTAAACTTCATAAATAATACGTAATGGAACGCTTTAAAATATTAACGATTTTAAAGTCATCATAGACTCATCTATAGAAAAACTGAATACATAATGACATTGCTATTTTCTATACTTGTAGCAAACCTATAGCTTTGTTATAAATTCTGAATACCGGTATTTTATCATCTTATTATCAATAGTCTGCATAGCTTTATATTGCCTTGTATGTTCTAATTCCTGATGTTGTTAATGGGGTAGCCGTGGTTGTTTCGACCATAGTAATGTGATCAATTCCCACAGGGTTATTATTATTATTATTATTATTATTATTATTATTATTATTATTATTATTATTATTATTATTATTGGCCACGATGTATAATAACCGGGCTGGTTCGACCCTTCAATATTTCTATCACCGCACAAGTGGACAATTGTTACAATGCCGGTTCAAAGTCGATATAATGTGATAATTAGTGTTTCTGTCATGTGCTGATTTTGAATTTCTATTAAAATATTGCTTTCAAAATCAGCACATGACAACTGCTGATTTTGAATGCATTGTTTTAATAGAATTTCAAAATCAGCACATGCCAGTTCTAGTATGTTATTGTATACCTGTTTTATTATTTATTTGTACTTTGTCTTGGTGTCGTCGGTTGTTGTCAAGTACGTGTTTTCTGTCTGTCATAATTTTCTTTTTTCTTTTTTTTTATTTACGCACATTCCAACAACATAAAAAGTGTGTACTAAGTTTTATTATTTTATTTTATCTTATTTTATTTTATTTTTATTTGTTCTGTGGTGTTTGTGCTTATTTTATGGCTTTTGCAAAATACATTTCTATATTTCTGTTGGAAGTGTCAAGTGTACACAAAATAGCCGTAACAATTTGTTTTATATTATTTTAATTGTTATGGCTGTTGAACAAATTTATTTAATTGATTCAGAATTTAAAACTTATTTGCCAAGGCTTTGAATCGAATGATTAAATAAACACGTATTATTGGTTTTCGATAAAAAAAAATAGGACTTCACGTAAACATCTCATATAGATATTTTGTTTTTAATTTGTATGTTTATTTTTTTAAATATCCAACAAGAAGAATGTAAATAGATACAAGTGATGTTACAAGTGTTACTTAAAAAAAACATTTGTCATTAAAACAGTATGGATCAATGTAATTTAAAACAAAATAAAAGAAGCGGTTATACATCAAACACGTGATGCTTCCTGTCAGAAAGTTAATGTATTCAATCACAAATTGTAGTATTCATCGATCCTGTTCTCCAATGTTTAGATCCATATATAATCCCTTTTCATGCCATTAAATACTGTTTTGTAATCATGCCCTATGTTGGCAGGTTGGCTAAAAGTTGTCGGTGTATTTTAATATGTGTATTTATATCTTCTTTACTATCGATGATGTCATATTATGTTTTTTTGAAAATTTCATTCAGAAAATCCAAAAAAAATTATAATATGACAATGTTACTAGTTCTTGTTTATCCTGGCTACTGTTTATCTTGTGTCTTGTATCTGTTTGTTTTATTGTATTGTTGTTAATAGTTTTGGTTACCCTGGCTATCGTTAGAACATGTGATTCAGCAGCAACATTCTATTTCCTACTTGTATTAAATTTAAAGTAAATACTTAAAAATATTTATTTATTTTATTTATTTATTGGAATACCATCTTACATAAAAGTACATAGTACATATATGTTACAATAGTGTTCTCCGTCAACATAAAGAAATACAAAACTTACTGTTTCTTAGTTCCATAGCTTGTTTCAAGTAAGAAGTTACATGGATCATATCTACATAGCTTTGTGGGTTGAAAATGTCAGCAGTTAACAGAATACTATTTGTAAAACGGTTATTCTTAATATTATTCACTATGTATTTCTGACGTAAATGTATATGTTTATTACAAAATAGTATGAAGTGACTTTCGTCCTCAACTGAATTTGAACAAAAGTTACAGATTCTTTTTGAACGTTCAATCTTGGTATATCTACCATTTTCTATATGTAAAGAGTGTGCACTTATTCTAAATTTTGTAATTAACATCCTTTCTTGTTTTGGTAAAGGTTTATTTAAATAATATGGAACTTGAAAATTATTAAAAATAAAACTATAGAGAAATAGTTTTCCTTCACCAGTTATTTTTATATTTTCAAACATGAGCTTTATTTTATTGATATAAAAATTTCTTAATTCTTCTCTAAATGTGACTAAATCAGCTGAGATTAATTTTGGAATTTTGATTTGTTTTAAGAAATGTTGTAGACCACCATATCATGAAGTAAAACCCTCTGAAAATAAACCTTTGTCACTTTGGAAAATATGGTATAGAAGTCTGTCCTGTGGCATATCACATAGACGTTTGTAGTATTTAAACATACTATACAATATATCTAATAGTAATGGTAATCTACTAATTCACACTTACAACCTAGGTTAGAAGTTCTGCTATGAACACCTAATATAAATTTACAAGGTTGTAAATGTAGCTTTTCAAAAGCATTGTGTCTTGTAGCAATTTGCAATTGTAATCTGAGATCCATATTTCCCCAGCATATGTGGCAATAGGCTTTATAAGTGTATCAAATAATTTCATCTGTATATTTATTGACAAATCTGGGAGGTCTTTTAGTTTGCTACGTAATGAAAAAATTCCTTGGTACCTTTGTCAGATAAATTAATGGCTGCATGTTTGAGGTTTCCATTAAAGTGAAAATCTACTCCAAAATATTTGTAGCTATCCACATTCTGTAGCTTTTGAGTACCAAATGTAAAGCTAAATTTATCATATTTGAGACGCTGCTTACTGAAAATCATTACCTTACTCTTACCAATGTTAACTTAAAAATATTATAGCTTTTCATTGATGTCATCTTGATTTGATGCACGGATGTTATTGCTGTATTACAATTTTAATATTTATTAATAAGTTTGGTATTTGCCTAATTTTTTTCCAACTTGAACATAACTCTAGATGAACCTTTTGTGTTTTTTTCAATCCGTGATGCAATCACCTGCTGCTTATAACTGTGTGGGATTTAATTTCGCGCACTTTACTTTTGCGATTGACGTGTTTATTGTGAATTAAGCGAAAAAATGAATTACATTTTGGTTTAGGAAGACATATAATTAACTTCATTAACAACTTTATTGTGACAAAAAGTAGGAAAGCTAAAAATCTAAATGTCTAAAGAAAATGATAATTTAAAGTGTGTCGTATTATGAAACTAAAATTTATTTTAGTAAAATTGTCCAGATGTCTGAAATGTATACTTATTATTATTATATACAATGTATATACTAGTTATATATGTGTCCTTTAGCCATTATTAACACTCACTAAATTATAGACAACAATTGCTTAATTTAAGATCAGTATAGGCATTTTGGCATTTTGAATTATTTAAATAAAATAGTAGATGTTAAATCTGATAAAAATATAGTAATTTAAACTCAATTGAAACGATTTCAAATTAATTAAAATCCCCTTTCATAGGCAACTAACCATGAAAACCGTGAAATTTATACATACTCTTTAAGTAAGCATATCATAAACTTACTTTTTATATATATATATATATCACAATCAAGTTTTTCTTAAAAGTATATATGTGCAAGGTATAGCAGTTTAAAAGAAAAGTCATTATAAATAGCATGTTAAATATTGATTATTGTGATTGAACCAAATGACCCGTTACCTGTAATGAGCTTTTATACGGTAAATACTTGGTTTATAAGATACTATTGTCAGCATGTTAGAATTACGCCTGATATATTTAAGACAAATTCTTTCAGGTCTGAATATGTTTAACTTAACATATTGTTGAAGTAAGCCATTGTATATATGTATATCTTACTTTGACAGTAGTTAGAAGGAGAGTTGTGTATTGAACAAATATTGGATTCGCATTAACGATTCTTAAGTGCAATCTTTCTCAAAGAACTAATTGTGGTTTCTACCCAAACAGCCAATAATATACAGCGTTGTACATATAGCGTATTGAAGGGATTAGCCAAGCTACAAGGGACACTTTTGAGGAATATTATTATAAGCAAATAGAAACGATCTAATTTATCAAAAAAGTGTCAAAAGGGATTTGTTTATATTTCTTATTGAGAGGGCTATTGTTTTTAAGAGGCGAGAAAAAGATATCAGTTTGAACCATAAACGGTAGGTGTTAAAGATCCTGAAATCAAACAAATCGATAGTCAAGTGCTTTGGTTCAAAGATTAATTCTCTCTCTCTCTCTCTCTCTCTCTCTCTCTCTCTCTCTCTCTCTCTCTCTCTCTGATTTATATGGACTTGTATACATAAGTATGAAAAGATATAATTTCTAAAACTTCCGAACTTCTAGATCATGTAACAGTAAATAGAGAGATTACGTAATGGTGAGAAGGTGGGTATCAATAATGGACACAAAAAATCGGTGATTTCTTGTCGAAACATATACTTATATAAAATTGTTGGTGGAATACTGCAATGGAAATTATTTCCGTTTATAATCATGTTAAATGAAAGTTTGATAAATTTTTGCTTGTTATGGAAATTCGGTGTTCATGTTCATCAATAAATAATACACACTGTTACTTTTACATAATATATTCTTTATGAAACATTTTTGATAGGCTTGATCGGAATAAAGAAATTTCATCCGAACGTTGTGTACTTGCCAATTGCCAACAAGAACGTGAAATTTCAATAAGGTTACAAACATTTTATAAAACTTGATTGCATTCAAAGAATTGCGTGGTGTGACCTTACGTAAAGTACTTCATGGGGTGTCAAACCAACCCGCTTACCTTACAAACAGCTATAATCGGTAGATGTTTTAAAGAAAGATAAAAAAAAATCTCATTAGAAATTGTGGTTCTATTTATGCTTGGGCCTCTATAAAACACCAGATTAAGAATCGGTGTCTCTAACGTCTTGGGCTCGAACCCAGTTAGGCCGGATCCAAATGTTAATTCGTTTACGGAACGTTGGCTTTTTTCTCTCGCTATTCGGGGTCCATCAGATATTTAACAACTGACCGTTTCGATAAACGGTAGACAGAACTGGTAAAATCCTGTCTAAAAGTTTTACCTACATGGTTTAAATTTATTTTAAGGATAATTTACTATTATTTATACTTTAAATCAGAAGGCTTTTTTTCAACCAGAGCTCTTTCTTGTGACTGTAACTTTAACCCCATACTCTCATGGGTGGCTGTTCACATCAAGTAAACATCTTATTATGTATTTCAATAATATACAGGATGCTAGAATTAACCTAAATAAATAAATGTCATTTTGCTGCAGATAACGCATTTCAATAAGTTCCATTAACTTGTCACATCATTTCATTTAAGTAATTTTCTAAACTCGATCCCCTGAATGATTTTCTTTAGAAGGATTACAAGGATTGAAGGGTGTTCAAGTGGCGCAGTGGTTAGCGCTCCCGCATATCACCAATGCGACCGGGTTTCGATTCCCAGCGTCGTATGTGATAAGGTATGAGGTCACCTGCTTGAGCATGTGGGTTTTTCTCCGGGTTCTCCGGTTTTCCTCCCACAATAAGACCTCACGCGCGCTACAATTCGGGCCAACGAGCTAGATTAATATAAGTTGCACAACTTGTTTCTAAATCGTTGTAAAAGAAATAAAGTTTTATTTAGAAGGATTACAGTAAGAACATGGATAATTAACTATTAAGTCAGGGAGATATCCCAAGTGTAAAAGGTACACGCAATAAAACCAAACCACCATACATGTCTTTACTGTTTTATTTACCAGGACTAAGAACGATTCTGTTTGACATTTGTAAATATTAATTATGTAACAAAAGCCTCGTCTGATACTGAAACAACGTTATACACCAATTCACACTTTATCATATTTGGTATTGAAATGTAAAGAATTATTAATAGGTAGTATCATAAATGATTCATAATTGTACATTTATATTTTGTGTTGTCTAAATACACATTCTCTTCGGTATGTTGGATTATTCATCAAGTTCTTTGGTACCACATTTTAATTAAATAGTTTTGGAATATATTAAACATATAATCAATAAAAACTACCGTACCAGACACAAAGAGTGACATCCAAATCTCACATTTACAAATCACATATCGTCATTTGTATAATAAAGTAATTTTACTTTACTGTAGTAAGATAAGTCCATTCTGATTAAAATTTCAATAAAATAACAATCACGTGATTTAAAATAAATGCTAACATAAAACTCTAAAATATAAATAATTGTAATGTATCTTTTTTTTTAAAAAAAATGTTGCTTACAATATTGCTTAACTAGCAAGGCTAGGGGGCGTATAGTTGCTTTCTATGGAATACGGATTTATTGTATGTACAACAAAGATTTAATAGTGACTAACCAAACTGACCTTTCCAACCCAAGCGGATATGATAAACGTTTAAAACAATGTAAGTGAAAACATTTATGACTTTTAAAACAGTAGTGCTTTCAATGACTACTTTTCTACTAAAAGTACTGTAGTTTTAGCTGTAAGTAGCGTAAACCACCTTAGCTAAAGGCATAATGAAGCATGCGTGCATAGTTGCTGTAACTTGAATCTTATCTTCTCTTCTTAAAACGCTGGACTTGTCAGAAACAAATTTGATAAAGACAATTTTTAGTAGACATAGTATGTTATAGAGTATTGCTCACATTATGCGGTGCCGAACCTCATCTTATTTCATGTAAAAGTAATGTTTTGGATTTTATGTTTCGTTCTTAATTCATTTTGTTACAACTCAATTTATTACGAAATGTTTTCCTTACTGCAAATGGTTAAAGGTGCGCTGTATTTTTATAAAACGCTGATTATCGCTTATAGATAAGAATGTTTTCTAACGCAGTTCTATATATAACGCTACACATTAATGATTTTTGTTGAGTTTATAAAACAATCTAATGGAGTTTGATAATAAATGAGTAAGGTTTGACAAAACTACGTACTTGTTACATAGTTACAGTAAGGATCCATTGTAAGATTACAGGGTTATCGGACCTACTCTTGTTGACATTACCTTTAAGTTTGTGGAGATATTTAGTTATTTGTTGATCCGGTATAAATAATGTCAATCACACTTTATCATGCAGACACGTGGATTATCAATTGATACATTTAAAGCTTTTTATACAGTTTGAAAATAATATAATATAAGTTTATATCTCTATACAATAGCCAATTGGTTTTAAAGATTTTTTATTATCCAAATTAATTTACTTGTTAAAAGACCATTCTCAAGCTGTTCCATTTATTGATTAAGTTATGACGTAATATAATTTGCCTAACGTCTGTGGTATTGTCTACAATCTTTTACCCTGACATAAAAATCGTCCGCATATTAACGTCAGAGAATATGTGTCAACGTCGGTCACACCAAATAACGAATTGAAACATGACATCATTTAACGCTGTCTCATATCACGCTTGATGCTCCGGAAATCAGAAATTCAAGCTGGTCCCATACGTGATTTACAGTTATGATGTGAAATTGTCTTAGTTTTTTTTCTCCTGAGGTCCTCCGAACTGTAAACATCTAAATGTTGAACTTTTTTTTCTGATATTTATTTTTTTTTTAATTTATTTATCGAAATGTTTAAACTGATAGATATTGGGACCGTCATTATAGGACATCTTTGTTGTAATCGTTATATTTTAGTTTTAAATAATAAATATATTTGTGTAGGGCTGTCACCATTATTAAGATAGACAGAATCTCACTAAGTTTAAACAGCAAACCAAGCGCCAACTTCATTTTTACCTTTATATGAATCATATTTAGTACTAATTAGAACAATACACATCTTACTGTCCAATAACAAAAACATTGCGTTTCATCCCCAAACAAATCTTGTGACGGTAAAATGTTCAATAAATATTGCTCCCGTGTTTTAATTTTTTGGACTTCTAAACATCTATTTTGGATTTCTCGATGGAATCATTGCTTGAGGACAAGCCTTATGTTCTAGAATATTCCATCTTTTGATCATCAGTTGGAATAATTTTTAATATCTATTGATCAGGCAATAAAAATGAATCGATTAACAGACTATATCAGTGAACAATTATCAAAGATTATTTTATTGAAAGAGAAGATCCTAAAGGAAAAAATCAATTTTCTACAATGTCCCTGAAGGAACGCGAAAATAGATAAAATATGTGATACACTCTTACACTACATAATATTGCCGTTTATGAGCTTTTTCTCGAGCATTGCTTTTTCGTGATGTCATGGTGCACTAATACATCGCAAAAACCAGTGCTTGGAAATAAATCTAAATTATGCAATAAATGTCAAGTCACTATCTCATCAATGAGAAAACACAACCATCTATGAAGTTTACAAAAAGGTGCAAATTAACGATAAAACAGAAAGGGGCGTTTAACATAGAATACACATTCCGGTTTATTTACTCACTGTCTTATAAAGAATAATCTAAATAATAATGTGGGGGCTCCGAACGGCTTTATAATTAACGGGTGATTCATTATATACATGTAGAACGTCGGATGCTCTATAGAATTATAAAATGTTCAAAAGATTACATAGAAATTATGCATGAACATGTATTTATTTGTCACTTCATATGCACCTTAATTTTCTAATGCATGTTTATAAAACAAATATGCGTTAGATTCAAGATTAATAGTGTAATGATATATTAAACATGTATCAATAATAACACGTCTATCAACGCGTTTAAAGTTTTATTAATCACGTACCAGCCTGAAGATAAAATTCTGTAAGTAGATTTCAATGTGATTTTCTACAAGTATCGATTTACTTTTGTAGCTACATTGGTGCAGTCTTTGTAATCAGTTAAATGTTGTTATCATCTTATTACGTGTACACAAATCACAACAGTAAGTCATTATAAAAAAGACTTTAAAATCAGGTGACAAACTTGCGCATCCAAATCATATGAACTTCCTTTTTTCACTAACACATTTTCTCGTCCAAAGATCAGATATCCTATATATCTAGCAATGCGTGATTTTTCTTGCTTAGGCAATTCATTAGCTTTCTTTTTTGTCACAAATGAATCTTTTCTCTAAAGAAATCACGTTACTTTATTACTTTTTACCATGACCCTTCTGACCAATTCACATGCACCATATTACAGCCTTTCTTTCTTGTATACAAAAATCACACGAACCTTCTGTCTTTCTAAAAGTTGAGTACCTGGGTTTTACTATTAACATAATTGCCATTGGTCTCTCTCTCTCTCTCTCTCTCTCTCTCTCTCTCTCTCTCTCTCTCTCTCTCTCTCTCTCTCTCTCTCTTTGTTTTTTTTTTTTTTGTTTTAGTTTTCTCTTATAGCATAAGCTTCTTACCGCCAAGGTTCTAATCTTAGTCAAGTTCTTTAGTTATCTAAGAACATTGGCCGTTTTCTATGAGAACCCTGGTTTCCTCCACCAGTCATGAATTTGCTGTTTCAAAATAAATAAAACAATCTTTGCTTGGAATGTCAAACACCATTTCTTCGCTCCTTTCTTCTTCCGTCGTCTTCTCTTGATCTTGACAATTTAGGTGCAGATGTCCTTTAGGTTTATAATTATACAAACATCGTGTGATACACTTATACACCGAAATTTTAGAACAAAATTAAGTTTTAGAAAGTACGTTTGTTTTGCTGTGCGTGAGGTGTAACAATATTTAATACAAACATTAATTATCAATATTATGTTATTGTCTGTTAAATGTCAAATCGATGCTTAAAGTAGAGTGTTTTATACCCCGCTGAATCATTTACATAAAGTATTCATTTATATGGATATCCAGGTGATTTTGTTAAATTAATTTTTTATCAACTTAGCACAAACAAAAATCGTAAGTAAGCATATCGTTACCTTGAATATCATCAGCTGAAAACAATATAAAAAAAAGACTTCTTTAAAAAGTTCTCGAAAAATCAATCGAAGTTTGTCAATATTTTCGTTAATTTTTTATTTGTTTTTATTACTATTTTATAAGATTGATTTTGAAACTTAATTAAAGTTTTTATGTCACAGCTTTTAATATAGGCCTGAGACAATTTGGATTGTACTGACATGAAGTTGTAAACTAAATACAACGTCTATAACAGTGTCATGTATCATAAAAATACATTAAAAATTGTATATGACAACAGTAATACAATGTTTATAAATCTATTTCGTGTCTCTCCGTGCTTCCCTGTCCTTAAAGGATTTCTATGACAATGTTAGCTTTGTCAGGTATCGAAAAGGATATATATATATATATATAAATATACTAGTATTCAAGACAGCTAACTAGATTTTATTTCACATAAAATTCTTTATTTAAATTTAACAACAAACATTACTCCATTCTTTTGATAAATTTTAAACGTGTTAAGAAAATGAACTAGTTATTGTGTTTTTTTATATAAAAAATTATTGAGTTTCGCTAAATGTATTCCCCTTTAAACATTATTAATTTCTGTTTGGTGATGTTAAGGTTACCAACACATAACAGTAGTACATATTTGTACATTACTCTATTATGATAATATATTAATCTCTCCTAATGAAAATATTTTAATATATATTATCCATTCCCCTGCTTTAATTCCAAGCCATTTGAGTTTGTTTTCTCTTAATCATTAAAACTAACGTTCCAGAGAGAATGATTGAAATGTATTTGCACACACACACACACACACACACACACACACACACACACACACACAATTTCGCTTGTAAATTGGATTGTTATGAGAAAGTGTTTTAGATGTTAATAGTTAAGAAAGCTGAGAGAGAGAGAGAGAGAGAGAGAGAGAGAGAGAGAGAGAGAGAGAGAGAGAGAGAGAGAGAGAGAGAGCACGATTTAACAACCATCAAGGTTTACTAGTATCTACTAGACTTAAAAATTTAGTAAATACTTGTTGAAAACACTGTTAGTACTTGAAGAGTATGCATGAAGTGATAGGGTTTTAATATTACCATGTTTCGGTAACTAGTAAACAGAGTACTTTCTACTGACGATTTATTATAAAGTTTATAGCCATTCATTTTTATCAATTATTACACAATATTCTTTATATTGAGTTCGAAGTTATAAACTCAATCATTTATTATGATATTTCATAACTACGCCATTATCTATGTCAATAATCATATCTAAATAAGGATATTTATTTAAGATACTACCTCTTATAAGTTATTTCTGCCTTGCCACTGCATGTTTGTGTAAATGTTAAATTTTTATGTCCTAACAAACAATTTGATTTCATGGATATAAAAAATAGATTTTATATTGACAGACTAGATGAATATCTCCTATAAAATCAGGAATGGGAAATACTTAAATGTTTAACTCTGATGGAGTATTTACGTAATAACATGTTTTCATCAATACCTGTCGACGTAACGAATGCTTCATACATGGACACTCCTTAATATTCATGATTATATCGGCTAAAATAAGTGCAAAATGATCTGTGGTTCAAACACATGCATTAAAAAATATTTTAAGAATAGCTCTTAACATTCCTTTTAAAAAATACAATTCGTCAAAATTCTGATCTTTGTCAAAAACTATTCTACTGCCAAAAACAGGTTTCTCGTAAATTATATTTTCAGATTAATTTTTAGATTAACAATCGTTTTTGTTTTTGAAGTTTTTCGTCTTTACACGACCAAATAGACTACAACAGTACCATCATGTTGTCAAAATGCGTTATTTTAATGTATTGAACAATAAATTTAAAAAATAATGTAAATGCTTTATGACAGTGTAATAAGTCTAATTCAAGTTAAGAAGTGACTGTCCGATATTGTACTTCGTCTCTCCTTGTTATTTTGTGTATCTGTATCGTTCAATCTTTGTGCTACAAGTTATTGCATAGTACATTTCATTTATTAGTAACTTTTATTTCTTGTCCGATTCAATAAGTACATGGTTTCTTTAAAAAATTGTGCGTGCTGGTGTTTAAAACGGATTTAATTAATTCACAGCTGCAAGCATATTGAATATATAGATTACATGCAAAAAAACAATATTCATTATATACACAATCGATAAAACAGCAAGGTCACATGACCTGAAATATACATTAACTACGGGCACCAAACCAAGTAGAATTAATTACGTGAAGATTAACAGACTTTGAATCGACAACGTTGTTCTATATACACTGACACAAACATACAAACACGCTGTATTTATACTGTGAATGCAAAGTTTAATCATTTCTGGATGGCTTGTTTCTACATTGTAAGATAAAATATTGGATTTTAAAATGAAATGTCCTGACCTAAGTTAATACAAGTTTTATTAACGTTATAATGTATAGAAAACAGGTAAACTATTTGTATTGTTGTATTTTGTATATATTTTTAAGATATATTTAATGTATTTTTGAAAGGATTTTTAAAACTTTTTTATATATTTTTTATTTATTACATATAATTATTTAAATTTAAACAAGCTTTTTGTAATTTTATAAATGGTTCTTTAATCTTTTTACGCTGTAATATTAAATTTCGATTGTTAAAATTTTTTTTACTTTTGAAAAAGTCTTATGCTTGGCAACTATTTGCATTGTTGAATGATTCTGTATTTAAATGTGAAAATAATTTTAATTCTTTTTGAAATTGGAATTGATTTTTGAATATTTTTTGATATGCCTTTTGTTACACGACTTCTTCTCAAGTCATTTCACTTTCTCGCTTAAAATGATGACGTTTTTAATCATGTTCAATATTTCATTCTTAGTAGCTTTTGATGTTTGTTTTTATATTGTATGTGTTCTCGTTTAGATTTTGTCAATAAAATATTACTTTTTTAATTTGCTGGGTTTTCCTTCTCATGTCCTTTTTCGTCATATTTTAATAGTTCTGGTATTGGGCGGTTATGCAAGAACAGTTGATGGCAGTCTTAGTTCCGAGTGTTAATTGGTACCTCTGAATCTTTTACCTTATATGTTTGGATCACCCTAAATTCTTTTTTACATTTTTTATTGATACATTATAATCTCGACCAATAAAAAGTCTTTATTATTTGTCACGTGTACATGTTTGTTATTGGTGTTTTTGAATAGCAAACATAATTACTATTGGTTTTTTCATTTGAGTCTCGACCATTAGCAAATCGAAATTGTTTGTCACATATTTGTTTATTGTCGCTTTTTTATCTTGACCGCGAAAGTGTAAAAAAAACATAAATTGTTTGTTACACAACTGTCAAATCACAACCATGTTATGACTTTGCATAAGTCAATCTGTAAGTCACATGACAAATGATTGGTATATGTTGGTTATTTCAAACATAAATGAATCTGCCTCGTTTCGACATGATTGTATGATTTTAAAATTTTGTCGTTTTCCCTTGATGATGTAAAACGATTTCCTTTACTATAATATTGTAACTATGTTAATAACTGATTTATGAATATAAATAGTTAAATGGCCTTACTTTGGAGATATGCGCGCATTGTATTTGTAAGTTGTCAAATAACTACCCACTCAGAGAGAGAGAGAGAGAGAGAGAGAGAGAGAGAGAGAGAGAGAGAGAAGAGAGAGAGAGAGAGAGTTTATATAAGTAAACAAATCAATTGTAAACCTGATAGAATGTTTTTCTCATCAACCATGTCACCTAATGACCCCATTAAATCGTTATATTTATTTATATTTCCAGGAATTCCTGAATACTGACTGGCGTCAAAGACTGCCACGTTCCCCACCAATTTACTCACAACATTGAACAAAATGATGGATTGAAAATATGTGATATTAGTGTTAATATAACAAACCAAAATGGAGTACCGGACTGAAGTATACAAGTAATGGAAAGTCCAAGTGCTGTAGTTCGTCAAGGCACGTTTCATACGGACCCAACGAAACAAATTCGTTCCGGAAGTGGTGGTTTGGTGTCACTTCCGGTTGTTGACAGCGAACCGATACGACGGACTTTTATTCGACAAGGTACATTTGAATCACCAAGAGAACTCAAACAATTTTCATTTCCACCAAGTGCCAGTAACTCTGATAGAAGTGACAATACAAATAATAGATTGACTCCAGAGAAAGCTAAATACAAACAAGCTACAAATGAACAAAATAAGAGCGCAAGTAAAAATGTCATTTTAGCAAATGAAAACAATACCAGAGATTCGAAACCGACAAAGAAACGCGACACTAGCCCTGGACAACAGTCTTCTATATCTGCTACATCAAGCAAACAATCTAATGAAATAAAAACTTCTTCAAAAAATAAAAATGATAATAAAGCCGATTCAGAAAAGCCCGAAAACAAACCAAGCATTGTAAAGACTAGTGTTAATAAAAGCAACAACAATACCTCCGATTCAAAAACAAATGATAAAGTAACTGATAACAAGAAGACAGGTGCGCGTATTGAAAACAATACTGGTGGAGTGGTTAAACAAAGTAAATTCAGCAACAACGAGGTCAAAGAAAATTCAAGAAAAAGTGAACCTGAAGTTAACACAAAAAGTCAACAACTACAAAGTAGAGACAAAGATTCTGTGAAACATACAATAAATAGTGAAGTTAAAAAGAACAAAAGTGACAACTGTTATTAGTACGAATGTAAAAATTACCGTGCAAGATACATCAATTTCAAATACAGTAAGAAAAGGAAGTGATAGAAAAGATCAAAATTCTGTCAAAACTGAAAGTGGTCAACAACAGACTTCTAATACGACTAAAGACAATACAACAAACTTAAATAAAAATAGTGACAATAAAAACAACGAAAATGTATCAAAGAATGCTGTAAATAATAACAATCTCAAAGTTCCCGTTGTTACTAAAAACGTGAAAAGCAATTCAAAAACGGACAATTCTAATGTCCAAAACGTTGTTAACGATCAAACTGAATCGCGAGATAAAAAAGAAAATCCGAACCTAAAGGTAAGAGAGAAAAATATTGGTAAATCTACCGTGAGCTTAAGAAGTAACAATTCTGACAAAGAACAGAAAGAAAATAAAAGCAGCAATACAGGAATTAATCGGTCACTAATTTCAGTGAAATCATCAGAAAGGGAATCAGAAAGTAAAACAAACACTACAAGTGTAACAAACCAAACTAGTATTAACAAACAACAAACAAAAACTGTTAACAAACGTGAAACAGAAAATAAACATCAAGAAAATACAAAATCGGAAACAAATACACTGTCAAAAGGTAGGGATAAACAGGAAACACAAAATAAGCATCAAGAAAAGAGTGCACCGGAAGTGAATTCTGTATCTAAAGGAAACGGGAATAAACGAGACTCGGATAACAAACCTCAAGAAAAAATTAAAACGGAGGAAAAGCAAGGATCAAAGGACAACACTACACAGAAAAATTCAAAGGAAACGGTTAATAAGTCGGAAGTAAATGGTGATTCGAGAAACAGGGTTCAAAATTCAAAGGAAATAGTGAAACGAGAGGTAAAAACAGAATCAAAGGCTAAAAGCCAAGATCCAGAGGTATATTCTAGTTCTGCAGTGAAACAAAAAGTTCAAAATTTAAATTCAAATAAAGAAAGTCACAAACTAAATGTAAATGATTCAGTGAATACATCAGTGACAAATAGCAGTAAAGGAAATTTAGTGAAGGATAAATTTCACCGGACAGACGTTAAAGATACTGCCGTAGTTACCAAGCAACCGAAATATAACTCTGATCGTTACGAAGATACTAATCTAGATAACAGTACCGGACAAACAGAGTCAAAATCAGGTCCAAAGTCTACAAATTCAGAATCAAACAGCAAACAAAACAAAGAACCACCAAAAACCATGGACTCGCGACGTTACGGATCTAAAAATATTGAATCTTATGAGTCCGTGTATGCGGAGAGAGACTCGCTATTAAATGCAGAGACGGCATATAAAATGAGAATAAAACAACTTGAAGATGAAGCAAATCAGTTCCTTTTAACTATAGAAGAAATGCGGACTGAAAACAATGCTTTAAGAGCAAAAATAGATGACATTGAAGGTCAAGGACAGTCTCACCAAAGCAGTAATACTATTGTTATTGATACAGAAAAAGATAAGTTAAGATCCAGAATAAAAGATTTGGAATCTTTAAACAAACGTCTTACTGACACGGTTCATGAGAAAAGTAAGAGTATAAATACTTTAGAAGGTGAAAAAACTGATCTTCTGATCGAAAATGATAGACTGAAATCTCAAGTTGCTTCACGTGACAGTGCCAGTGCCACTAGCAAACGAAGCAAGAGTAACACTGATTTAGAAGTGGAAATACACAACTTAAAATCGGAATTACATATGGTTATATCGGAGGAAAATAAAACCAAACAAAAGTTTGACAAGGCAATAGAAGAAAACGAACGGTTAAAAGAAGATAAGTCAGTGCTTCAGTCAGAAAACAAATTACTAAAAACTGAAAATGACAAGTTAAAAAAGTTAGCAGATTCAGCAGATAAAATGGAGAACGAAACATCTACTTCCAAGAAGGAAATTTTAGAACTAAAAGCACAAGTTATAAGTCTACAAACAGAAAATCAGAAAGCAAATGAGGATTACATGAAAACAAAGGCAGAAAATTTGAAAAATATAAAAAAGATAAATGACCTGGAGAAAGCATCAAAAACGTACCAAGATAGCATCACATCAGTTGAGTCTCAAAAAATGGGCGAGATACAAACACTGCGAAATGAAAATAAGGTATTAAAGTCAGACCTTGACAAAGCTCGATCTCATGGTGACCAGTTGGATCAAAAATTAAAATTCTTAGAAACAGAAAATAAAAATTTAGAAGACAGATTATCTCAAAAGAAAGCGGAATTGGACGAATTGATGGTAGCTATCAAGAGCGATAACAAATTTGAGGATGAAGTCAAAGCATTGAAAGCGGAAAAAGAACGTTTACAAAAATGGATTTCAGAAAATGAACGAAAAATTGATGGATTATCAAAGGAAAATGATGAAACTAAAATCCAACTCGACAAAATTCAATCTGAAAAGGCAAAGGTTGATTGTGTGGTAAAAGAACAAAAAGACGAAATTCGAGAATTGAGAACACGTCTTGAAGCTTTGCAAAAGGAATGTGAACGAGAAAAGGCAAATTCTATTAAATCGGAAACTTTGGAGAAGAATATATCAGAAATAAAGACACAACACAATAGCGAGCTACATGCATTACAAAGAGAACGAGAAAAAGACACAAATGAACTCAAAATAAAACTGGAAAATCTGAAATCGGAAAAACAAGAATACAAAAAACAATGGGACAATGAAGTGTCAGCGTTGAAAGCAGAAATAGAAAAACTTAAAATGTATCAAGGGTTGAGTGATGAGTTGGAGGAAACGCAAGATGAATTAAAAACAATAAGAACAAAGTATTCAACATTAGTATCAGAACTGGAGGATAAAAGAAACAGTTATTCAAATATGGAACAACAGACATTTCAGTTAAATCTACAACTGGAAAAAGCGAACAGAAAGCTCAAAGATATGGAAACAGACAAAAAGGAAATTTCTGTGAGAATGGAACAAATGGAGGATATTGAATCCAGTAACAAAAGACTAATGGAAGAAAACAAACGTTTAAGACAATTAATAGACGAGAAATCAAGTGGTGGGTATTCGTATAAACTGGAATATTTAGAACAAAAGCAGAGGGATGCTGACGCACGTGTTAAACAGTTAGAAGGTTGGGTTGGAGGTTTGTATGGCGGTGGTAAAGAAAACTCTGGTTCTAGCATTAACCAGACATCATCAGATACTAAGCCGTCAAAAAGAAATCCATTTTCTAAGGCTCCTCGCCGACACCATTCAAAGAAAACTTCAGAAAAATCAGAGAGCAAAAGGTCAAGGCCTAGGAGTCTAGAAGACGTCAAATTGGAAGACGATATTGATGACAAAATGACTCATTCGTCGACCCCTGTTCTTCCTGATATACATCAGGATGAATACAAGAAAACATCAGAGGGGCCGTCGACTTATACACAAATTCACCTTGATGAAGGTAGAAAACTTGGTACAGGTTTAGGTTATAGCCAGATATATCGCAGTAGAGTAAAACTTCATGAAAAACACAAAAAATGAGAAATAGCAAATGAGAAAAAAAGCAATCATTCATAGACAGGATTATCCTGATGATTGGTGCTGTTAAAACAATCTTTACGCCATATTTAACGTAACGGTTTACAAATAGCATAACTTTGTCAAGTGTTTTGTTTTCAATTTTTCTGTATTTCGTTCGAGGGGTATTTTTCTTAGGCCTTGCTTGCCATTAAAATACCAGTATTGAGGATAATTTTCCTCGTGTAATCACTTCAGTGCGTCTTCGTTCATAATCTATCTTCAAAATATTAAATTATTTATTTTAATAAATTTCAAATATATTCTATGAATTAAAAAAATAGTGCAAAAGAAGTTTTTAGTGTTCTTGCCCAGGAAGTACTAGTTCAGTAAAGATGGAAAAGTAAATGAATGTTTCTCTATATTAATGGATTAGTTCATGTCTTGGATCAAAATAGAGAAACATACTTCGAAATATTTTATACAAAAAGAAAAAAAGCAAGAATTTGGCAATAGTCAATGCAGACAAAAACAAAATTCATGAGTGAAATAATAGAATAAGTCCAGATTAACATAAACTAGGACAACATTTTACACACACACACACACATTAAACTCAATAACGCACCACAACAAACATGAAATACCGAAGTTGAATTAAAAACGGGTGCTTAAAAGTCAACCAGTCATTAATACGCATTATATAGATATGTTTGTAACTGAAACAAATGTACTTTACAACAGCCAAAATATCAAGAATACAACTTTGTGAAAAACAGCCATGAAGATCTAAAAAGACATTATAAAACTGCCTTTGGATGGAGACAGGAGAAATGTCTAGTCATATAACTGTATATTTATTGGATGTCCCAGACCATCCTGCTTACTTTACAACCAATGGTTCATACATATGAACATATAAGAGTGACAAGAATTTACACATTGTGATCATGGGTTATATGTCTTCAACTTCCGACTTTGAGTAATCATCAGACACAATGTCGTTGTTTTATTCTTTACAAATAGCAAATATTCCTTTCATCCATTTCAGCCTTTGTTTAGTTATTGTTCAGAGGTAAGTGTTCAAATAGTACAACAAAATTTATTATCATTCAGAACAGTTTAATTCGACAGTGTTTTTGAAAATATTGGTTCAGCTAAGTAAACAACTAACCCCAGTCTTCTAATCAATTTTATTTTGAACTGTTTGTATATCACATTTTACCCGTATGAATTTAATTTGTTTATCATCGCCACAGTTATGGACCACACAGCAGGACCCCCACTGGTATCTGTTCAATGATGGGGAGGGGAGTTTTATAGTTTTATTACAGGGTTATATGTTTAAGGCCATTTTATTTAACTACTTGATGTGTTTTGTTTCAGTATTATCTCGGTTACTCTTGTCTTTATTTCATACAGATTGAGAGCAAAATGTTTTTAACTCAAAAAAGAGATCAACATTGAGGACAATAGCCATATTCAAATCCAAATAAACATATGTATGAGCAATGGAAAAAAAGGATTTGATGTTATTCTTCACATCTACCAAAAAGAAATTTACAATAAAATGCTTTTCATGCCCCAGGCCAAGTCATATGAAAAAAAAATCAGTTTTGGGGTGGTGGAGGAAACTGAAGTATCACAGAACAACAGCAAGCTCTGGCAAGCAAACTGACAAACTTCCTCATACAAACAAGGGTTGAAAAAGACACAGTGAAAAAGAAGATAAAGTGTATTATACAACCTTATATTTTTAATTAAAACACAAAAATAAAAAAATATCATCACATAGTTTTATTTACCAATATCTATTCACAATTAACAAATGTTAACAAATAACAATGATACAAAACAAAGTAAAATGAATACAAATGATGCTGTAATAGCTACATGTATATGATAAGTAAAAATTTGAAATAAATAAAACAGAAAAATCCTAAGTGGCTTAAAAATAATCCATTTTTATGAAAGGTGGGGTGGATAAAATCACTGGAATAGTCAAGTTCATTCATTCATACTGAAATGGTTAGTGGACTCTAAAGAAATACAACAACCTCTTTTTAACTCCTACAACTACGATCTGACCAAAAGTAGGGATCTTTACCAGGATTTTAGGGACAGTGTGTCCACTAGGCGGTAAATCTTGTTCAGAATAATTTCTAAACTTCATTATTTCATCAGCTGGTGTTAAAAAAGCATGGCAATTTTTTTTCTAATTAAATGTACACTATATATATATACTGTAACAGTAAAACACTGATTCATTGCTATCATTCATTCAGTCAGATCTGGGTATTATAAAGGGTTAGGTTATAGAGTGAGGGACACTGAAGAAAATATTTAAAAATAGACTTTTGGAATTTAAAAAAACAGTGGCAATAATTGAGGTGGCAAAGATATCATGGGGGCATTTTATTGATAATTTACTAAAGGTATAAAAACAGTGGCAATAATTGTGGTGGCAAAGATATCATGGGGACATTTTATTGATAATTTACTAAAGGTATAAAAACAGTGGCAATAATTGTGGTGGCAAAGATATCATGGGGACATTTTATTGATAATTTACTAAAGGTATAAAAACAGAATTCTGTATAAAACATTTCATAGCATTAAATCCAAGCAAATAAATGTATAATAGATAACAATGACAATTATTGTCACCCCCCCCCCCCCCCCCCCCCATGGAATCAATCATACATGCACACACACCAAAATAAATATCTATATCAAATGACCAGATAAAATAAAAACATTTTAATAAAAATATGATTTAACAAAAATATATATCACAGCTCTCTTATAGTATAAATAAAGTATAAAATTTATAATTATCAAGTATCTATATTGTTTTGAAAATGTCAAATTGTGTTTGAAAAATACAAATGTACTGAAATTTCAGCTGTATAAATGTGACTTCTGTAACATGGCTATCATTAAATCTGTACATCAACAAACCAAATTTCACTGTGAAATATTTACATGTTGTTTTTCTCTATGGTCAACTTTGAACTACTAGACATAGTGTGTGATGCCAATGCCAAGTCACAATCAGGAAAACATTATATCATTTTTCTGATAGGTTATTGTCAGTGCAGAAAAAAATTAAATGGGTGTTAATTGTACATTGAAGGATAACAAATTACTTCTCTGACTGGCCACTGTTATTCATAAATCCCTAAAACTTTGTGTCATTTTAGATATACTATACACATTTACATCACCATCAAAACTGATAACAGAAACAAAAAAAGTCACTTTAGTCATGTTAGATACTTTGTATCAATTTATGATTATTTGTCCTGGATACAGACATCATTTTAATTGGTGATCTTCTACTGGCAGCAGGTGTTGGTTGAATTAATAATTCCAGTGCTTGGACTGCTTTCTTAGCTTCCCTAAAATACAATAAATCAATGTTTATAACAAGAATTACCCATAATTATATGTCTTGCAAACAAGTTCTTTGTGACAAATGAAGTCTAATATAAAATGGATACTGCAGTTAACATGATAACAAAACTTTATAACCAAATTCTGGCTTTTTCGTTGAAAATCAGTGATCTTGACCCTATTTTGAAGGGCATTTCAAGAAGACATAATTACTGAAAATCTCACACCAATGTCTTATCAAATAGTCCAGATGTAGCTTTTTAATATTTTTTTACAAAGTTTTTAAATTCAACATAAAAACCTATTCTTTAATAGGAACAAAGAAGAACAAATTACATGTTTATAAGCTAAAGACCTATAAAATCCAAATATATCATCAGATTTGGCCTCCAATTGATATTTATAACACTGTGACAAAGAAGCCTAGCTACTGTGGCAATACAAGGAAAATATGTAAATGTTCTAACCAAGACATACTTTTGAGCAAGCTTTATTGAAATCTGCGAAATAATTCGGAAGGAAATTTTAAAATAGATGTTAAAGTCTCATCCATGCTTGTGTTACAAGATATACATGTTGCTCAGCATAGTAAGCCTTAATTTCAATTTGATTTTCACCTTGAAGTTTGAACCTTGGAGAATCAATCAATAGTTTGACAGATTATATTAGAATGTGATAAAGATTAATTACAAACAAAGATCTCAAAGTTATCTGGTTGCATGGAACAACAACTGTCAGGAGAATGGTGTTGATCACTTGCACATCTAGGCAAAACTACATACTCTTGTCTAATTTACAAAACTTCTACAATAAGAATTATGTTACAGTTACTTAGTACATGTGTACCTACCTTCCTAATTGTCAAGAATTATGTTACAGTTACTTAAAACATGTGTACCTACCTTCCTAATTGTCCGTCTGCTCTTTCTCTTTCCTTTAATGCTCTTATTATACGAGGATGTGTTGATTTTAATTCTACAAATGTTCGAACAATCTGAAAAAGAAAAGACATAAATGTTGCTATGTGACTTGTCAAAAACCTGTTTTTTTCCAAAATATTTTGTTATGTATTATTTATGCCAATTCTCAAAAATTAAATAAAATAATTACAAAATCTTCATACAAAACTCCAATTAACTCACTTAAAATCAGCTGAACTCATAATAAAATTAGTAAGAAATTTTCAAGATTTTTTTTTTTTATAAAATAGGTTTTTAAACAAGCATTTTTAAATTTCATTTCACTAAACCTGGGTGGACAAGTGATGTCAAGTATCAGCTATTAGATTACAGTAACTTTCACTAGATTCAAATCTTCCATGTTAGATAATAGTGTAAGAATGTTTGAGTTTACTTGGCAGATCATTGTTTTTATTTTTTTTTCCCCTTTTGTTTTGTTTTGTTTTTTTTTATTTTTGGCATTCTAGTTTCCTTCATCTCTTAAATGATTGTCCAAATAAGTGGAATACTCCTGACATGGATGTAAGACAACATTATTCTATTCCATTACTTTTTAAAGTTGATGTCAGAATATAAATTCATAACAAAACAATCTTACCATTAGTCTAACATAATCACTGGAGTCTAATTCTAACATTTCTAACAACACACGACTGATCTTCTCCGTCTTCATTCCCAGAGTTCCCTGAATTGAGGAATAATAAATTATATATAAATCTACCAATGATTTACATTATACCATATAAACAGTATTTTTTGGAGAAGTTAAGGTGGTCATTTAAATATCATTAAAATGTATCATCACAGAAATATCCGTCATAAATATTGTATGGTATTTGTACTTTCAATTTGTTTTGATAATCACTTGACTACAGTTTTTAGATAGTTTTCAGTGAGCAGTTACAGTCTTACACTGTCAGTATGTTGTTCTTTTACTAATACCTGTTGAAAGTATTATGTAAGCAATCGACAGATAGCTAAATATGGCGAAATCAGTACATAGCATGATTAACCAGTAACTGACTGACATTTATAAAATATAAACGTTCAATGAACAATGTCTAGATTACTTACGGTAAATGAAAATTTCACTATCGTATTAAATGTTGTATCAAACATTTATATATGATATATTTTGTTTTCATATTTTAATACAAGTAATTTTAAATTTTTAATCAATAATATTTCTAACATTGTAATATTGACCATGAATAAATATTACAAATGTGCTTTGTTATACAGGTGGTTTTAAAATTTATAACAGTAAAATTTATTGAAATAAAAATTCAAAAATTTACATGTATATCAGACCTTTAGCAAGTCCTAAACCAACCAAAATAACCTGCATAACATACATTCTGTTTCAGCAGATAAGAATATTCCTAAAGGCAGTGATCACAGTGTGTGTGTGTGTGTGTGTGTGTGTGTGTGTGTGTGTGTGTGTGTGTGACACATACCACAGAAATTACAGCCTGAGCTCTAATATCATCTTCTGCATCATCTAATCTCCTACAAAATAAAAGATCAAAAGAATAAAATATGACAGTCTTAAAATCAACATTACTGAAGATTATCACATTATCACAATAACATTTAACAGTAAAACATAGTTTGAATTCTGGCGCCTTCCTCAAGAAATTATTGGAAATACAAAATTCTTGAAAAATGTTATTGATGGGCAAAACAAACTAAATGACCAAAAACAAAATACCCAAATTATATCATATACTGGCATAAAGATATTGTACGAAGACTGACCATATCATCAAAATGATTTTGTTGTCACCTCAAATCTAGATTTATCTTCATGTACAAAAAAAACCTTGATTGATTGGCATCATATGTTCAGACTTTGGCATTACAAATGGCCTTGTTGATAAAATTTATAAAGAAAAACACAATAAAAGTTTGTGACTTGAAAGTACTGTGATGATAAGTGTAGTAGCAAAGTTATCAAGAGACAATATAACAAGATTCTACCATTTAAGTACAAACTGCCCTATAAAAATACATGGCATTATCTAATATTTTAATTTCACTTACTTTTCTATCTTTTCACATGCTTTACCAAACATACCCAGAGCAGCTAAAGCTTTGGCTGCAGCAAGACGAACTTCCTGTAATAAACAAAAAAACTCATACTTGTATATACATCTGGCTCATTGTAAGGTACAGGTAAGTGTTTGTATACTCATATTGAAACTGAAATAAAATCCGACACTTTAATACTAAAACTTTTGGTTGAGGCAACTGTTTAACTTGAAAATCTAATTTCAATGTATCAAATCTATCTTTACATATTTTGATATGATCAAAACTGATTTTGTTTTTTTAAGAGAATTTGCACTAGGAAAAAAGGAAATCATAAAGACTAGTTTATTTTATCTGATGTCACGTAATGTTTGTTAACAAACCTTCTGTGATTCGTCCCACAGTCGTTTTTCTAAAATCTCATATATCTTTTCAGTATCGGGACCTGAACACACAACTTTCTGACCTATAAAGTAGAAACATTTAATAATAAAGAATATAAAGCTTTAGTTTGTGTAGTATCTGCCTAAGAATACAACAAAGTAAATATGTAACTTAGATATCATTTGGTAATTATCCTTCTCTTACAGAAATCTTATGTCTGATAGTTGTAATATGATGGTAGGTACAAGTTTAACAGCACTGAGAAAGGTAGCGGCTTTAGGTAAGATGCAGCAACAGAAATAAATCAGAAAGGAATGTAACAATGTTCTTTCACTTTTATTAAGAAAGTTCTGAAATGGTGGGGGGGGGGGGGGGGCAACAGAAATCAATTGACCCTTGGCAAGTAAACCAAAAAACTTTCTCACAAACTTGTTCAAATAAGTTTAACTTCATTCTTGAGAGGTATAGAGTTTAAAAAGTGTTATAGACCACTTAGCCACTGAGGCATGCCACCATTTAATGAATCAACAGATGAGATATGTAAATTTAACTCCTTACCAATCTTTGTTTTGACCTGCTTTAGTAAGGAATTGCTTACCTAAGTCTATCAGTAGATTAGCTGCTAATTCTCTGTATTTCCATACAGGTGATTTATTTAATAAATCCATTATACTCATTACTATGTCATAATCTGTACAGTTCAACTGTTTTACCAGAATCTCCAAAGACTGAAATAAATACATTTAAGTTTAAATTTCATCTTTCTCATAAATTACCACCAAAGTACTAAGTCAATTCAAACATTGCTTCTTTTTTTATTTGCTTTCTAAACTCAGGAGTTTACCCATAAAATCCTTAAATCAGTAGAATTTAACCTCTGAAACCCTCAGTTAAATTTAACCTGTTGAAGATTACAGTCAGAATTTTATCTTTGAAACCCTTGTCATTAGGATTCAACACCTGGCTGATAAAATGTTTTAAATGTATAAATTTGGTAAAAGATATGTTTTGTATGTAGTTTTAAAGTTCAATATAAAGCACATGCTGTGTTCTGAATTAGGACTTCTACAAGCATTGTCTAAATATAAAGTTTGATAAAAAAGAACATCTTATGAACTAAGCCTTTGTTCTGTCTCAGCTTGGAATCTATCTTAACCATGGGTTAGATGTTCAGAGTTTGATTAGTTTAATCAACTAATTAGTCAGAATGTAAAATTAATGCTGGAAATGTTGAAAGTAAAAAAAGATTTCATGAAACTAAAACATATTGTAATAAAATTATCAATTTGATAATAAAATTTTTATTTTTATTGACAATTTGATTTTGTATTAATCATGGATTAAACAAATCATGCTTTAAACAACAGAGCCTGGACTTTTTGGTTTTGTTCCAACTATAACATACCTTAGCTTTAACATGTGTGTCATCACTCTGGTGTAATGAACGCTTTAGTTTGATTTTAGCACTATCATCAGCAACACATAATTTACCCAACAACACTGCCGCATCAAGTGCATTAGAGTCGTCGGGGTCAGGACTTCGACAAAAATGGCTGAGAACCTTCACAAGTTCTGGAAATGTTGACAAGTTCTGAAAAAAATTAACACATTCTTTACTTTGTTTTAGAATGATAAAGTGTTGTCACATGATAGGAATCTGCTTACTGATTTAGACACTAGTGTTTTGGCTTTCTTTCCGATGGATATTCAAGTCAAATTTGCTACCATTATCATGTGATCATTACTTCATAATGATTATGTGAAACAAAATAAAAACTGGGAATAGTTTATTTTAAAACAGAAAAAACATTTACTTATGTAGTTCCATAGCCAAAGGTTTATACTTGTAAAAGAAACCACATTATATAAACCTTTTAATTGCTGAAAATTCTAGATTTTGGATATTTCGATTGAAAAAAAAATCACCAAACATTCACCAAAGTTCACCATAAGTAATATATGATGCATTACAACAATTGTGCAAAATTTTATATCTATCAGGAAAAAATGACATTCAAAATTATATATTTTCTTGTAAAGAATTACGTTATTCCAAGAAAATGAAACTGTGGAAACTGATATCTATGCAAGTCATTTATTTAAAAAACAGTGAACATTTTTTAAGCCATTATAGCGACATAAAGTCTCAAATGAAAGACCTGGTACAAAGTAAAATATTGATGAAACCTATCTATCTGGCAGACTTTTTTATTTATCAGATCTATAAGAGTCAAGTATACTTACCTTATTAACATGTTGTACATTTTTACCATCAATCATAGTTCTTATAATGTCCTGTCTAATCTCAGCATTACCAATAACTAGGTATTTTATTATCACTCTCTGGATATCTTCTTCCCAACATCCTATAAAATACAAATGTCTACTAAAGAGACAGAAAACTTGCTAAGGGAATGATGAATTGGTGGATCTTATCTGGGGGTTTTTGTTTTATTAGTTTTCTTGAATAAGAATAAAATTTTATGCAACACACTAAACAATAGATTTTTTTATTGTATTGCCCTTGAAAATTACTAATTTTGAAACAGAAGTTCTGTTTCTTGTTCTAGAAAAAAACAGTCAAAATGTCAGCAATATGCACAATCCTTAAACAAAAAGAGCTACATTCATTTAAAGTTAAAACAATAGGATCACACCAGTAACCAAGAGAATTAGATTAATATTGCACAAGTGTATCAATAAGTTTATAAAATGGCTCTATTTCATGAATTTTAGTACAGATTATTAAATGAGACAAGTTGGAAAGAAAGCTGTAACAAGAACTTTGTAAAATATTTCACACAAAATCTTTAATATTTATCCAACAAAAATTAGTAACAAAAAAATTCTATTTCAGTTTAATAAGCAAGAGTTACAAGACTCCAAAATAAAACAATTTTTAAGTTAATGTAATTTACTCATATATGAACTATTTGGCACACTTACATTAGTTAACAACTTACCTATCAATATCAGGGATTTAGCAGCTTCATACCGGACTCTCTGATCTTCATCATTCTTCATTCTTTCTTTAAGTGCATAAAAAACCATAGCATCACCACATCGTAACAGACCCAGATGCTGTAATATAAATACACATTAGTTATATCTATAGTAAATTCACCAGAAAGGTTCAGAAATCATTTAATTTTTCAGACACCCAACAATCTGTCTTGATCATAATGTTGTAACTTCAAAACAAAAGAATTCTAAAAATGGTTATATTGTAAAACTTTGTTATAATGCTTCTCTATAACTATGACAACTTGCACAGTATGTTAGGTCCCAAAAGTCTACTTCTTGTTTTTCTTTGAAAAATTTAGATTGATTGACAAACTCCTTGATAACACCAAAATCTAACAATTAGAATTGAAGTTTTACTAAAGTTACTATCTTGTTACCCGGTAATATAGAATGGCATTACCTTATTTGACAATACAAATCACAAATTGTCAAAAATCTTTTTAAAACATGCATGTATTAATTGTTAACTCATAAAGTAAAGGTCACAAAGGTCATTATATGACTCTATACATATGTATACCTTGGCAGCATCTTGTCTTTCATCTGCACGTTTTGACAATAAATTCTTATGTACCACTGTCTGTAAACATAAAATAATCAAATACTTTTACATATATCAATTGATTGATTGATTGATTTAATGGGGTTTTACCACCCAGTCAAGAATATTTCAATTGTAACAGGATGTCACCAGCTATAGGTGAAGTGGCAGAAATTTTTACCTGTGCAGTGCACCAAGGAAAATGTGCAGGGAGGTTTCTTTAGTGTGTCATGTCTGCTGTGACACAGGATATAGGTTTTTAAGGTCTCCTCCGAAGGACCCTGAGACTTTTATTTCTAAATTCGGAGTGCCTGGTCAGACCTGGCCGAAGTTCAAACCTCAACCTTCCATATGACACAAGTTTCCATAAAGTGAATTCTTCATTAAATGTCTCACAGGCCAAAACTAAGAAAACTTAATGCAAATTTCAACAGATATATGTATATGGAACCCTGTAATGAAAAATGGTACACCTATACATCACATCAAGGAATTATAATACCAAGAAATGACAGCAATGTTTTAATGAGATTTAATTCCTGCAAATTGTGTATTTTTTGCAAAAGATTTTTTCCAGGTAAACAAGTTCTTCCACCATCTCAGAACTCAATGTTTGAATATAGAACATAAAACACACAACTTTCACTCTATTGAATTACATATCTTACCTTGACTCTTTCCCACTTCAATCCAGAATATTCTCTACCTTTGTTCTTCGGTTTAATTTTACTCCATCCACTCACTTCAAAAAAATTAAAATTAATACATTGTAATTTTAGAAATAATACAATGATTTATTTCAGACTGAATTAGATTCACCTGTTTATAAATATGACAGTACAAAGTAAAAAACGGTAACAATTTTTCATGTATTTTTAGAACATTTTTTATAACTTAGAATCACCTTTCTAACATCATCATTAAGTGCACATGACCTTTTTTATCAAACATTCAAGCTCATGCTTCAATACAGCTCTCTGAAATCTTTTACTGAATTATTTAGTTTCTTGAATCAACTAAAAGCATAACATTGTAATTTCTTAAATCATCTTTTGTCCATCCATTTCTCTGGAATTTCGGTGATTAGAAGTCGTACATTTCAAGTCATGCAGTAAAAAAATCACATGACAATGCTGACTTACTGTGCAGACATTGTAAATTATGATGACATGTGATTAGACACTGATCAATCATAGCTCAAGAAATCAAATTGGATCTATGACATTACTGGTAGATTTTTTGTTCCTTCATTAACATTACCTGTCTATCATTCATAAATACTTTAGTACTTTATTAGTAAAAGTATATTAAAATATTCATATTTATCAAATTTTTTAAACAACAAATAATTTCAAAACATTTTACCAACATGGCTGCAAAATAATCTATCAACCATTAATACTATTAGACATTATAAAAATAAAAATAACAAAAACCAAGTTTTATGTAAGCATACTAATGTTACTGGTTTCTATATGCAAATAAAAAATGTAATTCAAAATATAATACAAAATAAAAAATATGTACTGTTTAATCTACTGCATGTGTATTAATGTTAACGATATACTGATTTCTGTAATTTTCAGTACTGCCTTGACAATACCAAATAAAGTACATGTACTTTGCTTACGTAATTTTACAGCTAACATTTAGCCTAGCAAGCCGCAGTCTTGTATTGTGAACAAACTTAAATTCTAATCAATATTTTTTTGTAAATCTTATGTGTTAAAATCAGTACATGCTAAATATAATATACTCAGAGTATCTAGCTTGTTGTAAACTGAAACTGATAAATTTACATTGGCATCATCATGTTTGTGCCTGAAATAAATTCAGATATTTTTTAATGCAGACTTATTTTAAACTTTTTTTAACCATTTTACTGATAATGTTTGCACTCACATTTAGTTCAATTAAAAGACACTAAAATCACTTCTATTTCTTCGCAATTCAATTAACTGAAAATCCTTACAAAGAATTTGTTAAACCACATGTATCTCTTACTCTGAATAAACTCACATGTTATGTCCAACGTACAATGATTTATTTCAAATTAAGTTTATGAATTTATATAGAACCAGATTATTTCAGGAAAAAAAAAACTTTGTATAGTTACAGCAAGAAGAATCTACTGAAAAGTAGAATGAAAAGAAGTCACTTGTATAATTCACTGAATTAAAAACTAAGAATGATACCAAGTTTTCCCCAAGCACTACATTTTTATGATATATATCCCTCATTATCTGTGTGACACTATTATTATCACTGGTTATGGAAATGCTTACTTTGACATTTTTCCATAAAAATGGTGTTATTTCCATAAATACTGTAAATCTAGAAATTTTCATATCCATTAGTTTATGCAATAGCTGAAACTCACGATGTTAGCATTAGTCAGAACATTACGATAATTACATCAAATTTGATTGTTCAAGATAGTTTTATTATTTTTGTGTCTTATTATTTTTGTGTCTTATCACTATTGTCAGTTCATGCAAAAATAAAATAAACAAGAAAATCTTCTGATTTACAGTAAGAATGGATACAATTTTTTAACCAGCAGATAATATAGTTCTGTACAAGAATGTGTATAATGTGGTATATTTACTTAGAAAGAATTTGCATTCAAAGGTAATGAAAAATGTTGTTATTTCAAGGTAGACAAAATGTCATAGAAACAAATGCTATATCTGCTTTAAAATAAGAGTAAAAATACAAAGAAAATAATAACAATTAATGTACTTCCACCACTGAAATAGATATTAATAATATATTTGAGTACGTATACAAAAATAGTAAAAAAAAAAAGAAAATTAAACTGTTAAATTATGAATTGAAAGCCTTATAAACAAAGCCTCTAGTCACTACAGCAACATACTGGTAGCCATGGCAACTGTTACTATAGTAAACGGATGTTAATTTTTTACCTTCACTGCTAACATCATTAGCATTGCTTATATCCTCCTCAATTTCCTGATCAGTGTCACCATCTAATTTTATATAGTAAATACAAATATGTTGTAAACAGAAAATTTAGTTCCAAGTATAAATTGGGCAGAAACGAATTAAAAATGAAAATTCTTTTCATATACTGTATTTCCAGGTAGGTTTTCAATCAAAGTTTGTGAAGATTTCTGAGTAACCTCCTTTGTCTGTTAGAGAGAATGTTAACATATAGAAACAAATGAATAGGCTAAATAAGAAATAATATATAAGTCAAAAGTATCTGATTTTCAGAAAAAACTCATAGTTTTGGTTCCATCATTTAATGCTTTGTGATTAATTTTGTGTATGGAACATGCATGCTGATACCTACATTTATGTACAGTGAGATAGTTTTCATGTAAGATTTGTGTTCAAAGGACTTATTTGATATCTAATTTTGGGATGCATGCAATTTGTGAAAACTATAGACTGATAACTTTTTCATCTTATATGCATTCAAGTGCAAAAAAAATAAGCTCTATGAAAATATTACCATTAAATTATGTCCACTATCAATAAAAGTACTATTTAAAATATTAAGAAAAATTTGAACAAGAATAATTTCATCATTTTAAAAAACTAACATTTTATTCAATCCATCAATAGTATATAAAAGTCTTCAAAGTGAAACCTAAACAGAACACCTCCAAAAAAGATGTTTTTGTAAGATGATTTAGACAGGTTTTCTTTTTTCACAGGTTAATCAAATAAATAGTATTTATAATGTTATGTTCTTAAAATCTTTAACCCTGGATTTAGATTTTATATTGTATTTTTAAAAAAAACATTTTTCAAGTAAATTGTATTTCATTTCTAAAAAAGAATTGATCAAGTAAATTATATTTCATTTCTAAAAAAAAAAAATTGATCAAGTAAATTATAATTTCATTTCTAAAAAAAAAATTGATCAAGCGAATTGGCCCAAATATTTATAAAATTCATTCTGAAATGATTATCTATAAAGACCTTCTTCAAGAATTACGTAAGTGGTCTTTATAAAGTGGCCTATAGTGGCATACCTGTTTCACTTTAGTACAAGTATGCTTATGGGACTTACAGTAATGATATGTATAGACAGGTGTATTTCAGGTAGAAGTAGTCCAAACAGGAGTAAGACTTTCTTCTGTAGACCAATAACTTTATGTTAAATGTAAAAGTAATTTTCAAAAAAATGTTCAAAATGGCTTGATTTCTTAATTTCAGGCTTTCCACAGCAAAATTCAAATTTCAGTGGAGTAAAAATGGAAGTCCTTTCCATCAACAAAGGTTTCACTCTCCCCACTTTTATGGTGAGATCTTGTAAACTTTTTATAAATCTCAACATTAAAATCTTAATTGTAACACTGCACAAATCATGCTAAAAACAATTAAATTATATCCATGATTCAATCCCACCCGTTCATCCTAACAAGACAAATATAAAAAGACAAGTTTTTTACCTTGTGATACTTTAGTTGTTTGTCTTGAAAGTCCTAACTTAGAACGCCTGGACCTGAAATATAATTTCAATTATACAGTGTATATAATGGATTCACTAGTGTAATTGTGTTTGATGCCTCATTAAAGTTCAGAGATGGTTAGTTCTGGGATGATAAAAAATTCATTTAACTAGAGTTCCCAGAGATACCAACTGACCCTTGGTGACCAAATTTACAAATAACCAGTTTAAGGAAAATTCAAACTAAAACAAGAATTACACATCACAGACACCGACTGGTCCTTGGCAAGCAAACTTACATAATATGAACAGTTTGAGGAAATTCAGACCTTGCATACAAGAATTAACTGTATCGTTAATACGTTAATACTTCTGTTATCATGATAAAATATTTTCATACACTGACACTAGAAATTAAACTTTGGTCACCAATTTTTTTTTTTTTTTTTTTTTTGCTTTAAACATAATGGACAGACAAGCATTAGTAACGGCTCTTAACTTGTACATAGTACATACTACACTATAAGGCTATATTTGCTATAAGCTTTCCATGCAGGCAGTCTAAATTTGGATATGACAGATTATTTTATGACCTCATAAATTATTTTATATTTACACTTGTATTAATAAATAACAATGAAAACTAAAATCCTAATCCGTGTACTTCTAATTAAAATTCAAGATACACATGTACTAGTATCCCAGAATTCCATTTTCAAATTGAAAATAACAACATATAAAACCACTGGATAAAAATAACCACTGAGCCACCCATGGTGTTACAAAAAAGTACAAATGAAGCATCTAAATTATCACAGTTTTAATGTACTTACACAGCAGAGCTCTTCCGACTAACAGATCCTACACTGGCTTCTTTCTCTATAAACATCCGTCGGAAGTTTCTCTCTGTTGTACTTGGACCATTCTGTCTTCCTTTGTTCTTTTCCTTGTATAGTGATAACTTGGTCTCATTGGCAAGGTTTCTTTGATCTGCTATTCTTAATGCTGGTTTTCTTACTGAGGGATCAGGATCACCAAATGAATTAGCCAGACGGGGATATTCTTTTCCTTTTGTCTGAAATGAACATCCAGAACAAAAAAATTTACATCTCATCTCTGATATTAAAGTTTTGTTAAATATTGTAAATGTAAAAAAAATTCCAAGCTAGAACCAAAATAAAATTAACACATAAATATTATGACTGTTTATAACATTGTATCAAAAACTATCATTTATTTTACAGTGACAAATCTTGATAAAAAACCTGCAAGACCAAGCAAGTCCATTACATGTACACGGCATTAAAGACCAGTTGGATTGTATGACATGTCCTTGAGAAAGGCAATTCCTTTTTTTTTTTTTTTAGCTTTTTACTCAAATTGTTGCTTAAAAAATGGACACCAGCAGATCTACTGTTATAATGTTTAATAGTTAGTTATCTTAGCCATATTCAACATAAATTAAGTTTATTAAAATTTTTAAGTTGAAGTCTGTGATTGGCTATACATGTAGTTTATCAGACAGATACTTATCCCCTTTTTAATGACATAAAGAAACTGAGGGTACAAGACCCTTTCTGAATGATGTGAAAGACGCAAGAGTATTACCAGGTAAGCTCCTCTGCATTCCTGTCAGTAGTCATTTATTTTTCAAACAGATGGGCAAAGTAAAATTTAACTCTTGATAAAGGATGTACCATAAAATCAAGCTGGGGATTGATTCCACAACTTTTGGGTCATCAATTCACATGCTTAACCACTTCACAACAGATTCCAAAGATTTAAATTAAAAAGAGAATAAACTTACTGTTCTAGTCAGGGGCAGTACTTCAGGAGGTGGAATTGGTTTTGGATAGTAAATAAGTTTTCCTTTATTTGGCTTGATTTTTTCATCTGAAGTGGAGGGCAGTGATGGTAATGTCTGCATTGTAAGAGGTCTAAGTGACTGGTCTCCTGGTGTTGTTAAGGTATTTTGCTGAAATACAAATTTTGATAAAAGTAAATGAAATATACAAATAAGCAATTGACCATATCCTGTTAAACAAAAGGAATAAAGTGGATTAATGGTGTTTAAGGTCCCATTCAAAATTCCTTCATTTACACGAAGACAATCAGTTCTGGAATAGTAATAGAATAAGCAAACATGGAGAAAACCATCAACCTTCAGTGACAAGCTTTCTCATACTTAGATTTGCCTCAGTGGGATTGTATTCGCTGATTGGTTATAATGCTGTTTAACATCATATCAGCAATTTATCGGCTATTCACCACAAGAGCATACTTATTAATCTCTTAAGAATTAATCTAAGAACAAGTTTGTGTATGCGTGAGTGTTTATTATGACCTGCAGTGTACTAGCCCACACTTGGGTAAACTTTTTGGTAAGGTGCTGGCTCACTGAGTGAGACAAACATACCACTCCTCCAGTCCATTATCCTGGCACTGGGTGAACCAGTCAATACTCTGTCCTAAAAATGCTTAGTGCCAGACAAGAAAGCAATATTGCAAATTTAAATGTCTTTTAATGGCCTGGCTGGGGTTTGAATCCACAACCTACCACAGATGTTCTGCAAATGATTCAATGAGGCAGTGATTGAATTGGAACTTGGCAGTAAGTGGTGCTATGATCTGTAAGTCACCACTTTATTAAATTAAAGGAACTTGAATCAAAAAAAGGAAAAAATGTGACAGGCCTAACCAGTATAGGAATCAGTCTCTAATAATTATCAGGATCTGCCACTGCATTTATTCTTTCCCGTTACATAACATATTTATGAAAAACTAGTTTTCTTATCACTCGATCTTTTAATATTAAATCATTATAGAGTAAAATCTGAGTGTAGAGTGTAAATCTAGTTGTACAATACATACCTTTACCATCATTGTGTTGGGTGTCATAGTTCCATCTTTAGTACTGCCAACTTATATGAAATGAAAAATACCAAACATGTTAAATTCATACAATTTTAAAATAGTTTATCAGTTAATCTCACTTCACTTCACTAAATCTTTTTTGCTCCTGCTAATCATTGTATGCACAATTCCACTCCGTTTTTCCTCTTATTCCATTTACCACCATGTCAAAAATCAAATTAGTCATACTGATCATGTGACAGAGTTGCTAGTTTCTTTACAATATTTGTGCTTGCTGGATATCTGATAAAACCATGTTGAAAATACTTATTATTGATCTAATGGATAGTACCCAAAGGTCAAATACTGTAACAAGCTCAAAGCTGTAAAATGTAACGTGAGTGTTGATGCTAATAACACATAACTGGAAACATAAAATCATGTCTTGTCTCTGCTATTTTGGAGAAAAAAGTTTTGTAAAGAGATTGTTTAATACAAAAACTTAAAACATTTCTTTGACAAAGCATTCATCAATAAATTACAATGAAACCTGAATTTATGGAAGATTATTGGGATTACCAGATAATAGTTTTAAATATTCTTCCTCAATAAAAATGTAGCTATTTACCATGTCAAAAATTTATGAAATGTTGTTTTTACATGAAAATATCAACTTACAGTTCCATACCAACAGAAAATAATGAATTAGCACAAATACATTACAAGATATGATCTTTAATATTTTATTATGACTTACAATCAATACTCCTGAAGAATGAGGACTCTCTTTGGTCTTGTTCTGCAGGTCTGACGGCCACTAAAGAGGCACTGTAAACTTTATCATACATTCTGTGAATTTTAAGTGCCAATTTATCTAATGCTTTTCTCTATAAAAAAAATTTAGTTTAATTAAAATTAAATGACAAAATTTAACACAAAATTATTTGGAACATTTTCTATTGGAATTTCAAAATCTAAAATCTCCATTTCCAATCTCAAAGTCCATTTGACTTAGTTTTGGATCAAGTGTTCTCAAATTCGAGCAAATCATCAGAACCAAGTAACATGAAATGAAATTATTTTCATAAACCCAATCACATTTGACTTAGTGTTTCATTTACTACAGGTTTTTTTTGGTGTTTGAGTTATTGAATACAGAAAGAATAATAATTCAAACACACTAGAACAAATGCTGACTTCAAGATATCTAGGGTATTTGATTGCAAAAAAGAATGTGCCAGTTTTTGAAATTCTACTTTATGTTACCCAAACATAACAAATTACATTACTAATGCTTTGAGTAGAGTGGATTAAAGGTGTTTTACATTCAAAGTCAATATTCTTTCACTTATATGCACTATTCAGATATGGTGGAGGAAACCAAAGTACCTGGAGAAAACTATTGACCTTTGCCAAGTAAATTGACAACCTTTTTTATTCTGGATCTACCTGAGGTGGATTTGAACTTAGACTGATGAGAGGTACTGTAATCTGTGAATGCATGCTTTAGATCACTTGATCACATGATCACTTAAGTCCTTGTTAAAATGGACTGGAGTTATGGTCTTTAATCCCCTTGTTGTCTAAATTCTTCAGTTATATCTTGTTGGCTTGTCAGTGTTGGTAGAATATATCCTTGTCTAAATATCAAACTTACATGAATATCCATTATATCACCTCCTCGTTTACCTGGTGGTTGATTCCATGGTAACAGTTCAAAGTCTTTATCATCTATAACACAGACAAATTATTTAAAACACTAAAAAAATAAATCCTATTAAAAAATTATTAAATTATATTTGATACAATTGACCTGTATAAAAATTAATAATTTTAATTGGTTATATTGTAATGTCACATAAAATATATGAAGTTACATTGAATGTAGAAATTTTAATCTATGCCATTCATTATTAGAAGAAGTAGGAGATTTTCTTAGGCCAGTAAATCTTGTCTGAAGTCTTAGAAAAGAATGTTGTTTATAATTAAGCTGAATGAGCAAGTATTTGTTAACATTGGTCTGAGCTTTAGTTTTAATTATGCCAATTGTTCATTTAAACAATGCTAATCATATGTGAAATCTGAAGGCCCTAATGTCTTGTCGTGCACATCTAAAATATAACTGGACATTTGAAGTACATGTATTCATGTATTTAGTTACCAGCATTCTTTCTTCTTTTTTTAATTCATCCGGGGTTTTTTATTTTATTTTACAAACTTACATCTTTGAAGAAAAGATCCGGGTACAGCCAAACCCATCTGATGATAAGAAAGTGGATCTAGTTGACACAGAACATCAGAAAACTCGCCAAACTCAAAACGATGATGTTCTGATTGCCAATACTCCATTACAATATCTCTTTCTTCTTCTGCTATTTCTCTTAAAAATGCTAAAACAAAAAAGTAAAAAATAGACAATATTATTATATAAAATCATAGTTGAAAATAGATGTAAAAATGTTAGTTAAAACTATTGTGCTTTAAACTCATTAAAGTCATACAAGATTTCAAAAAAAAATCTTTGTACATCTGAAGAAGGAATGTTTTCAAGGAGAAAATTATCTATGATCAAATTTAAAAAAACAATAAAATTGATGACAAAAATATGGCACAATAGCAGCTTCACCTCTTCAAAAAGTGATAAATATACAAAGGAATTCTATTCAGGACAAAAATATCTACCGAAGTATGACAAATATTAATTAAAATTCATGATTTAGTGGAAATGAAATTAAGTTTCAAAAATTTTAAAAGTAAATTTTCTTAACATGTAATGAATTTTAAAGAAAAGAATTCAAAATTGAAAAAATATAAATTACATTAGTTTCGATACATCAAAATAAAAATGAAATTGAAAAATACCTTTTTACAAAAATATAATTTTCATTTTTGAAAAGAAATCAAGATTTATAGATTAAAAAAAGGATTATAATATGTATTTGTCATCCTAATGTTGTAATCATATTAATTTTAAGCATTAAAAATGTCAATTTACTAGTGATTGTTAAGACAAGCCCACAATAATATAATTAGGTTATCACTCTTAATAAATCAACTCACATATATTATACTATATCTATTAATTACATCAATAAGCATTATAATATATTATTTGGCTTATTGTTTATATAAATATGCAAAAAAACATCTTATATGGTGAATAAAACATAGTTTTATAGCAGAGGTGGAGTGGAGAAATGGTTTTGTACACCCCAGTCAAGTTTCTTTTACCTACATTATATCAATATAGGGTGTTTAATTATGGTATAAGATACTTAAGTCACTTCTAAAGAGCTAAAGAAAACTTGAGTTAATTATAGGATAGGTGGTGCCCAGTCAACCTGTGACAAGTTAACACATATTCCTAACACAAAGGTCGCACAATAAGATTCAAAAAAGAGGCAAGGGAGACTTTGATATATAAATCAGTGCTTTCAACAACTCATCCTCAAAGGTCTACTTATAGATAGAGTGCTCTTCTTTAATTCTCATCAAAGTAAAATTATTTGGTATTTTATTGTGTCTTTAATGAGACATGAAAAATGAGACATTCTAGTAGTCTTATAATGAAGGAGGGGCTATTGTAATTTTATTACAAACACATGTGTATCATAAAACACATCATACGTAACATTCAATAACACCAAATGTCAACCATTGCTAAAGAAATTATCTGAAATAAAAACCATAAACAGGTTCTTATAAGGATTAATCAGAAGAAAAAATATGTCTCATCATCAAAAGTTTGATATTTATACATGTCAAAGATAAAGAAAATGGGTTCAGTATAATGCTGTAAGGTAAACTAGGCAAACCGGCTCATTATCATGCAAACAGGATGTAGAATCATGCACATGCACAATTTTAACTCCAAACTAAATACTTGGTTACAGAAATCACATGAAATATTGATGTCAATTTTATAAAGAACCACACACTACAGCCATACATGATCATGGTACAATCCAGGTTTTTTACATTTTTTCTAACAATCTCACAATGCACTTAAGGTTAATACAGTTACTATGTCAATTTTAGTATCAAAAGCAAATACCGATAATCCATATAAAAATGATGTTAAACCTAACCATGCTTCATTATATATACATGTACATGTATTTAATAAAACAATTTATGCCTAAACATGTGAGACATTTAAGTTCAACAATATCAGGACCTTTATTTCTGTGAAAAAGCAGTTTAAAATGAAAAATAAACAGGGCTAAGATTATTGACTGTTCTACTTGCCCAGACTCTTCGAGAGAAGTAAAAAGTGCTTTTGTTTCTCTCACTCGTCTCAAGGCTCATTTGATTTTTAATGGATATTATAAGTCTTAATTAAAATTGACCTGCATTCTTGTATTTACAAAAATACTGAAATCCAAAAAATCATATATAAAATTCAAAGTCAATTTTCAAAAAGGTTAAATGATGACTTGATACAAACTCTGAGTAACAAACATGAATTTTGCCACTTGGGAAAAGGTATATAGTGCATAAACTCTTAAGTTTTGTGACATTTAAAATTTCTGAGTAATGAGTGATGTTTTCTTCTACCTTGCATTATGCACCAGTGGCTTGAAAATTCTATTTGAAGCTTAATAGGAATATTTTTCTGGAAAATTTGGATAGCCAAAAGACAAACCTGAGAGTGACATTACTGACATTGTAAACATGAGTAAATGAATAAACCAAAATGTGGTTTAATATCCCAGTCAAGATCATTTCACTTATAATGAGATGTCACCAAAAAAGATGAAATTACAAAATCTATTTTAATGGTAATAAGATATAAGAGTTCTTTTTATACCTGGCACACACTAATATGTGGCATCAGTTCTTAAAAGTTTATTTCAGAGGACATTACTTATTATCATAAATGATGCACTAGTTTTATGACCCACAGACAAAATGGTCCTAATACTGTATGACTTCTAACATTTCTACTGCTAATCGTTATCAAATTATTGACTTTTTAGTGGATAAATATGACATAATAATGAAAGAAAAAAAGCAACATATTGACAGATACAGCAATGGAGGTCACTGATTTTCTTATATGCCAATAGAGCATCATATTTATCAACTAAAAGGTCCATTACTGTTTTATTATATAAATACCAAAATATTTTAAACACTTTAAAGTAATATTCACCATTTGTTCCACTTTTTATATTTCATGAACAAATTAAACTATCATAGAAACTTAAACAGTTTATGTATATAATAAATAAAACCCTATTACAGTTAATAAAAACATATATCAACCCATGCTTTTTATCATACACAATTTTATTCAAACAACACACTACCTCTATGTCGATATTTTCTTTTCTTGTGACGACGACCTGATATCAAGATATTATCGATAATTACAACGTATAACACAAACATGTAACAATAAACAATCCCATTTATACAATTGTCTTCATAACAAAAACATACCACTGGTACTTTATCTTTATGCTGTTATTATTGTGATTTACAGTTATTTTTGTGACAATTTATTTTGGCAGCATTTTTCCCAAAGATTTATTTGTTATTCATGAATATGGTCTCAATCATTTCAGAAACTTTGAATTTAATTAAGAATATTTTTATGAGATATAAGAATTTATTATCGGAGCAGATGTAATATTAATGGCAAAAATTATATCCTACTAAAACAAACTATATCTATGGCAATTCTTTTTCCATCTGGTATTTCGAATCCATCAGAAACTTGAAATAAATCAATTTGCAAATGAAAAGACTAAAGATGATAAAAACAAGTAAAACATAAGCTTAAATAAAGGTATAATGGTACACACCACATAAATACATTAAGGTTAACAGAACAGTAGTTATCCCTATAACTGATCACCTCTGAAGCTTTTTTAATCTTTTACATTTTTGATTTTATGGTAAAAAATCTCTGGTTGTATCAGTAATTTTTTTTCACTTTTGAAAGTTTATAGATATGATAGTTTTGAAGTTTTATATTTTTCTAGAATTAGGAATAAATGTCTATTTTTAATTTTTTAGTTTGTAGTTATTGTTATTTGTTACTGAAGACATCAAAGAGTCTGTATATGAGGGAAGGACTGTGTAAATATAACAAGATACAATGAGGATAACACAAACATTGCCAGATGAACAGTGCATCTACGTATTTATTCCATCAAAATAGCTTTTACAGTAGTGGTTGATCACTTTGACATCCAAGCTGTTGGTATGACACGAGCTTTTCTGCACATTACTGAGATGGGCTAAATATCATTAACAATTTTTCATTGAACAAAATCATAACAAATGACAAACCTTGTCTTGTGTCTTCTCTTTTTGGTGAGACAATGGTGACACGACTTTTACTTTTGTTAGTAGCAGCAGATAACTCTGTCATGAACGTCTTATTTTCTCCTGCACCTGGAAGCTGAAGTTTGTTCATTTCTTCAACTTTGTCAGCTTCTTCTTTTTCTTCCTCTCCATCTTTTTCATTTGAAGTTCCACTTTCTGACCTCTCTGCATCATCTTCATTGGTTTCCTTATCCTCTGATGAATCTTCTTTATCTTCAGACTCTCCGGCTTCTTCATCTGCTTTTGACTTGAAAATGCAAGAAATAAGTTTGTAAAAAAAGGCCTAAATAATCCTGTGTCAACTAGGTTAAATCCCCTGCCTTATTACTGTTGTACATGTATTATTATATTGAATATCAATATAAAACTATATAAAATTAAGTTAGTCTAAATTACACTATGTACAAAATGTAAAGTGACCAAAAACAGTAAACTTCATGAGAATAAACATGCTTATCTTAACTTTACCATGACAGAGTTGACAAGCATAATTATTGATAGATAACTTTCCGTTTATGTATCTGTTTATGCGTAGTTTATGTGTAGTTTATGTATCTGTTTATGTGTAGTTTATGTGTAGTTTATATGTAGTTTATGTGTAGTTATGTATCTGTTTATGTGTAGTTATGTATCTGTTTATGTGTAGTTTATGTATCTGTTTATGTGTAGTTTACGCCTAGTTTATGTGTAGTTTATGTGTAGTTTATGTGTAGTTTATGTTTATGGTAATTGGAGGTTAACTTCAGATTCTGATAAGAATTGGTCATTAAAATTATTAGAAAATACAAGATTTATCAAATTAAAGAAATTTACCAAGTCTTCATTCTCTTCATCTTTTTCTTCCTCCTTTGGAGGTTCTGGTGGTTCCAATGGTTCTGGAGTAGATGTGCTGATATTAGAGAACTGTGTTTTATCTTTCTGGAACATGGTAGGTAACTCTGTCACTTGATCATCAGCCTCTGACCCTTCATCACTGGTTGCAATTTGTTGTTTTTGTACAACATGTGTTGGACTCATGTTTTCACTCTCTGACTCAGAATCTGCTAGCTCCCTCTGCTGCTGAGGATAATATGGAGACCCTGCTGATGACGGTGTATCCATCATGCCTCTACGGTGTTGTTGCATATCTCTGTAGTCCTCTGACCCACTTAGAGATAACGCATCTGAACCAGGCCTAGCTCGATGTAATGGTAACCTGTGTCTTGTATCATCATCACTCATATCATCATCAGTGATGGTAGATCTGAAGGTTATTGTAGGGTTTCTATCTGTTGTTGAGGCTCTTGTTCTGTGTGGTCTCTGTGTTGCTTGTCCCTATGGTGTAAAATGAAAATCAAATTCTGGTGTATACACATGAACATATTCATCTAATTCATTAAAGATATTCTGCTTACACCAACTTTCAGAAAAAATAAGAACTTGTTTTACAAGTAAAAATAGGTGTATCAGGATCTGAGTAATTTTCTCATTTTAATTTCTAAATTTAACCATAACACCAGCATTAATCAGACAATATTATACAGTAGAACCATTTAACAGAACACTGAGTAACACAAAAACCTTTCTAAACTTGATTAATCTTTTAACACATACTTTTGATTTTGTTTGGTTGAAAATTCCTCAAAAAAATGTACAATGAGATCTAAGATAAGTTATAATTCTAAAGACCAAAAGACTCAGTATTTCAGTTGGTATCTGTAAGTATATATGTATATAACATTCTACTTATGTGATCTATTTATTGTGAGAAAATCAAGTGAAAATATAATAATAAGTTATGGGTCTGTAGTCATATATTTGTGTAGAAATCCTTAAACAATACTAGGATTGATTGTAAATTGGTTGTGTATAACAGTGGTAATTATTTAAAGTTTTAATGCAGTGTAAATAATGCAGAAAATACTATCTGATAATAATGAAAACTTTTTATATTTATGCCTAGGTACAGATTGATATTTGTCATGGTCTTAGTAAATATATTTGTGTGCTTCATATTTAAATAAACTCTAGTTTTTGGTAAAACTGAATTTTTTTCAACCCCTTGAATTACTGATATTCTATTGTGTTTACCCTTAATCTTATTTTTCCACAAAGTGTTCCCATCCTGTCTTCAAGCCACATAACTCTTTTACGTGCTGCATTGATGTTGTCACTGTCTGTATCAAGTGCTTCCTGTAAATCAGCGCGTGCATAGACAAGTTCTCCATCTATTTTGTTTAATATCTAAAAAAAATTGTTTTAATTATTAATGGTCAGTATCTACATATGTAATTTAAAATATTAATGGTGGGGAATTCTGTTGTGCAATAGGGCAGAGCTTCCATTGGCCCTAAAGACTATGTTTTTTAATGTAGCAAATTATGTATGACTCCTTTTAGGAAGAATCAATTATGTTTACATGGTCTGACTCTTGAGATTTTGAATGAAGTCATTTTGATCCCTGAATGTAAATACTTAAAGAAGTCCAGTATATGGTTATTACAAGCAAATCTCTCTACCTATTATTTTACCTAAAATGAATTATAATTGCAATTACAATAGGTACAAGTATTAAATAACAAGAATCACTTACATATAGAATCATAAGAGCTTGATCTGCCTTTTCTTTTGTTGTTTCTGCCTCAGCTCTCAATCTATCTATTTCTTGTTCAGTTTTTGCATTTTCCAGATCAGCTAAAATTTTTGTGAATGCATTTTGTGCATTTTTAACATTTTCTGTCTGAAAAAATGAAAAATAAAAAACAATTACAATAGCATAATATATATACATGTATATATATGTGTGTGTGTGTGTGTGTGTGTGTGGTACAGTTCCTCCTCTTTTAATCAGGTGTCATCCTCATTGACATGACAATGAAAACTAGTACTTTTCAAAAGTAACATTAAACAGGCAGAAGAATGACTGTCCAGGGTTACAGGTACCCAAATAAAATAACATAACTGATGTTTGAAAAGGGGCTTTGTTAATCAAGAATTGCCATGGCCAGTACAATTACCAGTAGCCCTTCTAACAAATCTAACTAAAATCTCTGTCTCCAATCTCCTACATCTCACATATTTCCAATTAATCATAAAACAAAAAATGTTAACAAAAAGTTTTAGCTCTTTTGCCCAAGAAATTTGTTTAGATGCAAATAAATGACTTCATAAAAGTTGAAAAAAAATAAACAACAAAAAAAAAAAAAAAACAAAAAAAAACAAAAAAAAACGTTATTATGTGACATATTTAAAAAATAAATTTTATTACTCATTTGTGGCTGTGCAGTGTGTGTGTGTGTGTGTGTGTGTGTGTGTGTGTGTGTGTGTGTGTGTGTGATAATATACTCAAGTATTACCTGTTCAGTCAGAAGAATATCTGATCTGTGTTGGACAGAATATTTTGGTTGTGATGACACACCACTACGATATGTAGTTGGGCGATTATCACTAGCTGCTGGCATTCTGATTACTGGATATCTACCTGCAAATATATAAAGTAAATGTGTTATCATTGTAAAAATGGTGTCTTACATCTGAATCATGATTCTTTCACTTACATCAATGTGGTCAGAAAATCACCAATCTTCGACAAACTTACTCACACTAGGATTAATCAAAGTGGGGTTTAAACTAGATGGTGAAATGTATTGGTTCATTAGCCAGCATTTAACTACTAAGCCACTGAGGTTCCTTAAGTTATACATTAAAACACCCACTATAATACATTCAATTGTACATTTCTGTTATGTGAACAGTATGATATTTTAATTTATGTTTACAAAGACATCAGTATGATTACAATTACATAAAATGACATCATGGAACAATATTAACAAATATCTGTATGAATTTAACCTGTTTACTTTGATTTAGCCCAGGCATATGGGTTTGCACCTAGTTTTAATGTTGCATTTAAATTTTTTTTTATTTTTGTTTTAAATTTGGCTTTAGGAAAGTTACTTCAATGGTTAAAATCATCAATTTTCATTTTAGATGTGTTTTAACAAATTGTTTAAAAGTTTTAAAGTATTCAAATATCAGAAATATTTCCCTTGTTTGATTAACAACTTTATAATTAATTCTATAGAAAAATAGGAACAGCATAAACTTTACATGAAATAACATGAAATGTTTGATGTGAATACACAAACATGTGTGGTGGTCTGGGTAGCACATTTAATAGAGCACTCACTAATAGTTTTGGAGATCCTTGTTTTGATTCCCAGTCCAACCTTGAATTTATTTCCCTTCCCATTAGTTTGGTGGCCATTGTGGCCACTCAAAATTAATGAATTGGCAATTGCATGCCATATTTAGTCAATGCAAGGGAAATATAATCGATTATTGCAATTAATACAAAGAATTCAAGTCAATTTGCCCTCACTGTAAATTCGCCCCCGTCGAATTCGCCCCCACTTTTAACAAATTCGTCCCATGTCAAAATGGCCCCCATTCAAAATCACCCCCACTTTGGGCAAATTTGCTTCCACTTTCAACAAATTCACCCCTCATACAAAACCGCCTCCTACAAAATTGCCCCCAATTTTTCTAAACTTCATTTTGTAGTTATGACTTATGAGTTGATTTATGACGACATGCTAAAGTAAATTCCCCTTGGTACCTGTGCTCTCCATCAGCGACAAAGATAGTAGCTCAGTTGGCAGAGTAAGCACATCGTAAGTGGGAGGTTGTGAGTTCGAACCCAGACAAGGTATGGTCCAAGACTCATAGCACTCAGTGTTATGATAGCTGGTGACATCTCATTATAAATGAAATATTTTTGACCTGTGGAGTTAAACACCATTACTTAACTCAACTCTAAATACTGGAGGCTACTAGACAGTAGTGGAAGGTAGCAATATTTCACTTAAGAAAAGTTTTTATTGATTAATTAAAGATATTATCCATACAAACAACAGCTATCGTCTAGTACTGTCTAATAGTTCCATATATTTGTCCAAGTTGAAACTGGGGACAGTCGATGGTTAGAGGTAAATAGCATTAATTGTACAAAGGACTTTTGATAATCACCACTTCAATATAAATTATTACAGTAACCATAACACACCTGGGCTGTCTTTATGTGAATTCAGTCAATGCATTATGAATACTCCACATAAATTTCAACACACACAATGCATATTTACACATAATATGTTAACAGTGTTAATTTGGCATATTCGAGGTAAAATAAAATTATTTATGATAAAAAAAGTTTAAAAAAGGTAAAAAGTTGGGGGCGAATTTTAAAGAAGTGGGGCGATTTTGACATGGGGCGAATTTGCAAGAAGTGGGGGCGAATTTACCTGATACCAATACAAATATTTATTAAGAAAATAACAAATTAAGACAGTTTTTTACTGTAACAATATGATTTTCTGTACCCAATAAAATCGCAAGAAAAAAAAAGTTTAAAAAATCAATAAAATTCTTTTAAAATTTCATAGAAGTCTATGAATATGTTTTTAATATTCTAAAAAAAAATATAAATACAAGGGTAAAAAAGACGACAGGGCGAGTTAAAAAAAAACCATATACCCGCATGCACAACAGTAATGGTATAATTTTGCGGCTAGTGTTCTTTATCATTAGGTTTCTAATAACCAATCGTGATTTATGTACAAAGTCTTTATTTTGATTATTTAAATCATCCTAATTTGGAGTGTAATTGCACTGACAGTCCTGAATGTGTCTTTAACAAGTCTCGTTAACCTAAGAAATCGTGATAAATGCCTTTAACTGAATCCCATTGCACTGTTAAAGTTATTAGGTATTGCAAATGACCTTATTTGCTTATCTGCAGTCATAATTGATGTAAAATCTCTACATTTTCATCTGCATCACCTTTCCCTCATTTTTCTTGTTTACGTTACCGACGAGTCTTAATCCACTATGCGTTTAAATTATAAGGCACTTAAACGTCTAGTTTGATTACAGCATATGCGTCTCATTCACCAAGACGGGCACTAGCCATCCCACAATCCTCAATAGTCTAAAAATATATACATCCGGTCTTTTACTTCCGTCATTCGCTAAAGGTACATGTTTGAAAATAAACATCTATATAATCCCCTTTAATCGGGAAGTTCTAACACAATTTTTTTAAAATTTTCATTTTAATTATATTGCAAAGACTTTGAATAAACAGACGCATTCACTATTCCAACAATATATTCCTACACAAGAAACAAATTGAAGATTAAAAACTTATGCCTATAAACAATTAACACAGGCAAAGCAATTGCAAACACAAATATGTTCTACTGATTATATCCTGTTGTATCTTCCATTTAAGTTTTTTAAGTAATTTCTCGAAGACATGGTCAAGGCATTTGTCAAATGCCTTGGTATTGTCGATCAAAACAGAGAATTGTAACCACAGGCGCTTGTTTCCCTTCACCCTTATATAAGACAAGGTGTTCAACTTTTGCTATCCTAATTTTTTTACCTACCTTGGTTCGGTCGTTTTTTTTCTATTTATTGGTGGACAATAAAAATAATAAATGAATGTCGCTCAAACCTTCATGCATTTCTCTACAAAATGGTGCATATCGGAACTTAGGTCGCTGTCTCTAAACTATATAACACGGGTTAAACAGAGACCGTCGCTTGTATCAAACGCCATTTCACACTTACTGTCTCACGTCTGCCGTAGCACTAGTTTTTCAAGGTTTTAGAAGAGATATTAAAAAAATTTTGTACAATGCCACATACCGTTATGACGTATGCATTTTGTCGTAATTAACTGACACCAAACTAAATGCCATCTTAGCTGGAGCATAAAATGCAGAGCTTTTTAAAATCCTTACGGGGATTTAACATGGGAAAACAGGCAAACACTCATTCTGGAAATATATCGCTGAAAAATCATGCGGGTTAAGAAAATAGAATTGCGCATGACCGACTTCCCCATTTTTGCTGGCCAGGTAATATCGTCTGCAACTTGACAGCAAAAGGAATATATACTGTAGGTCTAACAACGGCGATCTTGCCTACAGCTGAATAAACTATTCCAGAATTTTCTACCCTAACCCGCATGATTATTACAGCGATGTAATTCCAGAATGAGTGTTTGTGTGTTTTCCCATATTAAATCCCCGTAAGGATTTTAAAAAGCTCTGCATTTTACGCTCCAGATAAGATGGCATTTAGTTTGGTGTCAGTTAATTACGACAAAATGCATACGTCATAAAGGTATGTGGCATTCTCAAAATTTTTTGATATCTCTTCTAAAACCTTGAAAAACTAGTGCTACGGCAGACGTGAATCAGACAGTAGAATGGCAATCGTCATCCCGTGCTTAATCTCGACAAACGTTCTGATTGGTCCATATTTCAAAAGTGAAAGTAAAGTTTCCCGGATCTCTTTTATGTAAACAGATTGACCAATCAGAACGTTTGTCGAGATTCAGCACGGGATGACGATTGCCATTCTAAGTCTGAAATGGCGTTTGATACAAGGGACGGTCTCTGTTTAACTTGTGTTATATAGTTTAGAGACAGCGACGGTAGTTCCGATATGCACCATTTTGTAGAGAAATGCATGAAGGTTTGAGCGACATTCATTTATTATTTTTATTGTCCACCAATAAATAGAAAAAAACGACAGAACCAAGGTAGGTCAAAAATTAGGATAGCGAAAGTTGAACACCTTGTCTTATATAAGGGTGAAGGGATTTTTTTTTTTAATATCGAAACAAGCGCCTGTGATTGTTACCCATTGACATGATACGATATCGGCGGAATGATCAACGGAAATTATATAGGCCTACAAATTACTGCAACTTGCAAGGGAATCTGCACATCAGATGTGAAGTACCGTATATTCTCGTGTATAGGTCGCCCCAGTAGATAAGTCGCACCCCCCACTTTGGGACTTCTGATCCAGCATTTTCTTAATGTTGCATAGATAAGTCGCAGCAAGAAAATTAGAATTTCCAGATTGCATCATTTTCCAATTACAGACATCTAAATTATATCTGTTCTGTTTTTAAATAAATTCAACAAAACTACATTTTTAAAAAATCGGTTATGTGTTTATTGGATTATCAATCAGCTGTTGAAGACAGGAACCTTGATATTTGGAACATATTGCCCTTTACGTGTGAAGCAGAAAAAAGTGTGGTGTTATTAAAAGTAAACGAAAAGAATAAAATATTGTACACAATATTTACCTCCTCCTTGTTTACTGTACTTACCGAAACCTTGATGATTTCTTTTTATTTCTTATCTAATTATTTATTATAACTTTATTTTATTAAAAGATCAATAAACATACAAAACTACAAAAATTTCAATTCGCGTTTCTTGTATGTTATGAATCTGTAAAATATATCTCTGCAATATACAAAAACTTTAAACAAAGATGGCGGACATGACGATCGTGTGTGGACTTTTTCTCAAGAATTTCAACCTCTTACTTGTGTACCGTCGTGTAAGACGACCCCCCCCCCCCCCCCCCACCCTTCTCAAAAAATAAATTTTAAGGTAGAATAGTCCGTCTTATATGCGGAAATTTACGGTAACTTCTTAATCAACAGCTACTTTTTTTACATGTGACATCTCGGAAAAAAATGCATGGCTTCATTACTTTTAGATACCGTATATTTAAATGAATTTATTGCCAATCTCTACTTCTGAAACGCCTCCAAAAATCGAGTCACATTTTCAAAATATTTTAATGACCGCTAGATAAGTCGCATCAAGTTTTCAAAGGTTTAAATTTTGTATAAAAGTTGCGACTTATCTACGGAGATATACGGTAGTTATCTTTTAGTCGAGGCCAAATGCATTTTTTTTAATAAAACTACCAGTGGATTCATGATGGTGATATTTACTGTATCCATGCATTATGAGATGAATTCCGAATGCTTGTCTAATATAATCAAAAGGTCTTTAAGCAGTGTGTTCATTTTAATTTAATTTAATGTGGTCTTAATGTGATATTATGAATGGGTAACATATTTTGCAGTAACCATGTTGTTGTGTGTCAAATTAAAGTTAAACTCCGAATTCGACAGTTATGTTAAAAGCCCCCTACTAGGTTCTTACTAGATCTCTCCTGCAGTCATTGTAACTTGAGCAAAAGTACAACTTTGTTTTTTTTTTTTTTTTTTAGCTGTTGTCATACCTGTGACAGCATCTGTCTAACAGGTAATGGTTTAGGTTTTTCATTTGATTTTTTTTCTGTCATCAAGTTATGAGAGCTTTTGCTTAAGCAGGTTAAGTTTGTCCAAATTTTGGGTATTTTACCAGCAATTTATACTTTTCTATGCAAAAGATATTTTGTAGAGCCTGGCATTTCTATAAGGCAAGACTTAGGTGTTACTTTTCCAGTGTCTTGGCGTAGGCAGTGACCAGGCCTTCACAAACGCAGATTTTTGGCAAAAAATGCAGATTCAAACTTCAAAAAGCCAATGGAAAAATATACTAATCGGCTTTTTTTCCCATAATAGTAAGACAAATCTGATTCAAAATTCTTAAATGCCGGCTTGTTAACAATTGAAAGTACTCAGGATAGTGCCACGATTCATTGAACTTCCCAATTCACAGCCAATAAATCTCTACCCTTTATACATGTAATAAGAACATGAAGTGAAATCAGTTTAAGATTCGATATCAATTGATGATGGTGTTGATCTTTATCAGGGAATTTTGTGACTTGGAAATTGAGTCAATATCACTGTTGCATAAGAAATTACTGGTATTCAAGTTTTGCAGTAACATTTGCAACTATGGTTTGATAAAATATCATCCAATAAGTTACTAGCTAAATGCCTATATTAATGGACATATGCACATATTGCAAGTCCTTACCACATTTTGGGAGGGAGGTATAAATCAAACTGGCAGAAGTAATTAGTAGAATAATGCAATAAATAACCCAAATTTACTCTAATTACTACTAATTACTGCTAACCATTTGGCAATCCCATTGTAGATGCCAATAGATGTAAACACAAGTTTATGATTAGGCTATGTTTTAGATGGAAAATGAATTAGTAGATCAATTTTATTATTGAAAGTTGGAATTTTTGTTTGAATTTACTGAACTGAATGACTCAAAATTTCATACATTTTTTGTAGATAAAACATGGTGCGAATGAATGTTTTGGCAGATGCCCTTAGGGCTATAGCTACAGCAGAGAAAAAGGGACAGAGACAAGTGTTACTGAGACCTTGTTCTAAAGTCATTGTCAAATTTTTGACTGTAATGATGAAACATGGTGAGTTTACTCTTATTTAGACATCATTTATAATCTTGAGTTGTATTTTAATATTTCAAATCTAGTTAGTTTTCTTCCAAAAAGCAATTCATATCTTGTGGGATGACTTCATGACTTCTAAATACTCAAGACAAACAACTGCTAACCAAGCCAGTAGCAAACAGACAAACATTCTTCTACAATGACTTAGGTGTTAAAAGTATGAACAATGGTTAGAATCCCGCTTTGGCAGACTTTAGTACCAGAAAGTTTGTCAGTTTTCTTGCCATATGTGATTTTTGTGGAGCCTGGCATCGCCATAAGGCAATACTTAGGTGTTACTTTTCAGGTGTAGTAGGCAGCGACAACATGTCAAAATGTGAAAGTTTATGTTAAAGTACTACTCTATCAAAAACTAACCTGGCGTGACATTTAAATCCATGGAATTATTGTTTTTCCTGGAATTTAGTCTAAAATACCATTTAAATTTAAATATTTTTTATGTTTTGAAGAAGAAAATTTCCTTTGGAAAAAAAAATACTATTTAACTTGGCAGAAAGGATCATCAGTGATAGATACACCAATGTAAACTTCTTACATAAACATCTTTTTTTCCAGAACCAGTAAAGCAATGAAAATGAAACTTGATAAGAATGTTTCTTGGTTTAGATTGCAGAACAGGTTGATCTTGACATTCATAGACACAATACAGTTAAAAAGTTAAAGTTTAAAATATCTTCTTGTTACAAACCAAATTTGAAACACTTTATAGCACTGGCATATAAAGCTCTACCATGTTTGCAAAACATGTTGACCCTAACTTTATTTAAGGGCACAGTGGTACTGAATAGTTTAACCTAGAAAAATTCACTGTATCTAAAGGCATGAACACACGAAACTCTACCAATTTTACATATTTTTCTTGAAATACTGCCTTTAATATAGGAATACAGAAATATGATTTTCAGGTGAGTGATTAGGGCCATAAGATGCTTTGTTTATTCTATATACATACTCCAGATTTTACTTATATAGCTCATTGTATTAACATGTATATTCTGTAGGTTACATTGGAGAATTTGAAATAGTAGATGATCATCGGAATGGAAAGATAGTGGTAAATTTAACAGGAAGATTAAATAAGGTAGGTTATAGATCAGATGTTTTAAGTTGTCATAAAGACATCATTCATTTTGCTGAACTATCACACCGCGTCTTAGTACTGATTCATAGGACAGAAGGAAGAGAAGTTTATTTGTGTAAATACTGATTAATTACATTTTGTTAAAAATCTAGCACTAAAACAAAGGAAAACAATAGTAGTATAGTCAAGGTTACAATTTTGTCATCATTGTATGCAGATATGACCATAATGCTAGCATGCTTGTTAAATCTAAGGGATAAAATTTGAAAATTAAGTAAACAAATGTGTACTATAATTATTTAGCATATTGTTATGTTTTAATGATATTATACAATTTTTCTACATGTGTAATATTCAGAATTTTGGGCTCTTTGCAAAAATGCACCATGTTAATAATTTATGACACTAAACTTAATTTTTATTTTGCTATCCCAATTTAAATAATATTTTGTTTTCTTTGTAGTGTGGTGTCATAAGTCCTAGGTTTGATATTGCATTAAGAGATATGGAAAAATGGACAACAAACTTATTACCTTCTAGACAGTTTGGGTATGTAATACTCCTATTAAATAATTTTAATAACTGGTGAATTCAAATTGCATCCACATTACGAAACAGATAATGTAAATGTAAATTCAGGATTTATATATTTATCTGTTTCGTAATGTGGATGCAATTTTAGTCTATGCTTCGAATTAACCAGTTATTACCGAATGGTGCTCCTTTCCAAACTTTAGGCTGGATTTACTATTTCGTTTCGCTAACCAAATCTGTAATTTATAGTCACTTCCAAAGATGGATACGATACAAACTAAAAGTTCTGCTATACATGGATTATCATTTGCTGTATGTCGGTTACACTGGTCTGCAGAAAACAGTTTAAGGCAATTGTGTATAATAAAAACCTTAAAAAATCGGCAGGCGATAACATTTCTGTGCGAATCGGAGTTCAACTGTGAAAAAACAGTTGAAAATGTTCCACACAAATTTCAGGCGGAATTTGCCACGCAGATTTTTGATTCAATTATGAGTCCGACGTTGGCACAATATCAAAAAACGTCTTGCCAGCGTCTCTGACTCTTATTTAATAGGAGTAGGGTATGTAATACATGTAGAACTCGGAAATCCAAACTTGTTTTGATAATTGTTAGTCTAATTGGGTCTTATACATGCTCATCAAAATCAACATGAATGCATGTGTTTCAGAAAACAATGAGCATATTCCATGATACCCTTAACACTTGGCTTAATAAGGTTTAATTTTGAAAACTGAATTTTATTTTCCATTTTGTGTTCAAAAGTTAAACTTTGGCTATGTAACTGATTTCATTGGAATGTGAAAGAATTTTGACTGGAGCAATATAAGGGAAAGAATCTTCACTGGGTCATGAACAGGGGTCCAGAAACGGTCATATTTGCCGGACATGTCCGACAAAAAATATTTTTGTCCGATGTGAAATATAGCTTGTCGGACATTTTCAGTTTAAAATAGAATTCAGTCAATCGGACACGTAAATAAATATGTTTATCGGTCATTATTTTACTCGAGTATTCTTTGCTATCACCTGTCAGTCATTTTCAATAAATAATACAGATCTAATAATTAGGCTTTTGTTTATTAATCAGTTAAAATCCATGGTCTCAATCTGTTCCTTTTGTTTCATCGTCCGAATCATGATAAGTTGTTTATTAAGTAATCACATCGCTTGACTGACGGAAGCCATCAACACCTGTTAACTGAAGGTCATGGTCGTCGGACTATTTCAAAGAGGTTCCACGCGGGATGTTAAATAATAATACAATGCGCATAGTACGGTCTTGGCAAACTGTTTAGTTACAAATAAATAATTTTAAAAAGTCTAAATAAAATCAAAGAGGTCTCAAAATGAGGTTCAGTAAAGTTCGTGTAACTTCGGGAAAACGAAAATGCGCGATTGTCAATAAACGAAGATGGTCGTCAAACCATGTGTCGTCAACGCCAACAGTTCAAAATCAACACTAATGTGGACATACAAGTCTGACCATATATATTTAAATAACTTCGTGGTAGTAAAACCCTTTTTAAAAACTTCTATATTGATATTAAAAATCTTATTAAAATACATAGTCAGTAACAACGTTGTTTTTTTGTTTTTTTTTTTTTTTTTTTTTTTTTTTTTGCTTTTCATTCCATCGTCGGTGGTACAGTGGTACAGTTGCTTTGAAAAAATGTCCGACACCTCAGTCAAAGTTTTCCTGAGCCCTGGTCATGAAACACCATTACCCAACTGAAATCTAAAGAAAACTTTATTGCTATACAATGTTTGCAGGTTAATTAAACATATTTGTATGTTATGATTGTTGCACGAAGTACACATATTTGACATCACTTTTTTCATACTTTGGCACATATTCACATTGTAGACTACATACTGTAGGGTATCTAGGTCTGTTTCATATTAAAAAATTTTCATTTTGTATTTTCAGGTATCTAGTGTTAACCACATCAGGAGGAATAATGGACCATGAGGAAGCTAGAAGGAAACATTTAGGAGGAAAAATCCTTGGTTTCTTTTTCTGATGTTTTGCCATGTATGTTATCTCTGTATAAAGTATTAACAGAGGGACTTAATTGTTGTTACTTATTTATTGATTTATAAGAAAATATCTGGTCATGGGGCTATATTGATGTACCCCATTTTGTTCATGTGGCTGTTCTCTTCATTTAGAAAGGAATTTTGTGAACAGTGATGTTATCCTCAAAATTTCGGATTTCTATATCTAGTTACATTACAGTTCCATGTAGGGAAGCCAGAGAAAGTCACTGTTTTTATTAACATTTGAGATTTGAGCCTGTTGAGCCTGTCTTAAGCCTACTGACTGATCAAGTTGGTGCTTATCCCTGTTACAGTGATGCTAATTGACTACTAGCCCTTTTGATGGAATAAAAGTACATTGCAAGGTTTACCTCAGCATATTTGCTATTTTCCATTCATTATCAGATGTAAGCATAAGCAATTTTAAATTAAATTTCTTGTTCAGAGACAAAGTGAGAACTTGCATTCTTCAGTCATAAGTCTGTCTCGTGTCTCTACAGCCTTTAAAAACTGTCATATTGGATAATTTTATGTAAATATGTTGTCTGCTTTCCTTTTGGATCCTAGTGTATGACCCTACAACAAATGACAATTCCAATCACTTGAATGATCATTCGTTTGGCTTCCTTTGAAAGTTCAGTTGACTGATTACTCACATGGCTACTTTGAAAGTTCAGTTGTCTAGTCAATCATTTGGCTAAATTGTGATTTTGGTTTGACAACAGATAAATTGCATCATTATTTATGCAAAAGTCAAGATTCTTTCTGAAATCGAGATGATTCTAGATCAGTGAATGAAGCCAGATTTCTCAAAGATAACCATCTTTCTTACACAGCAAACATTATCACACTAGCATTTGCTCAAGTGAAAATCTAACTTGACTGCTGAAAGTGTGATACATTAGTAAGCATTTTAAGATAAGCCTGCAGCATCAAAGAATAGTAACATACTGTCATTATAGACAGATTGATTCAGAACCTTCACATAAGTATCACTGGTACACAGCATATGAATAATTTTTAGCAGTATTACCTGTTCTTAACATTCTCCAAAAAGAATATTATTGACTGGGATGTCAATCATAAGCCAAGGCCATGACAAGGGTGCCAGGTGAAGTAGCAATAAAAGAGCACATGCATAAGTGTTTTTAGCTTGTACTTGTTAGCAAACGGGGGGGGGGGGGGGGTGTCTTTGTTTAATTGTGAGCTCACAAGGTCAGTGTAAAATATAGTCAAGTTTTTTTTTTTTTTTTTTTTTTTTATTAAATCACAGTTATAATGAATGATGTTTTCCAATCTGATGTGGTAAAACATAATTAAACAACTATAAAACTTCATTCAATGTCATAATACAAATATGCAAGATAGAAATTGAGAACCATCTACAAATATTTGTAGAAACAACATATTAAATGTATATGAAATCTCTTAATACTGGCGATATAATAAAAATTCATGGCGATTTTGAATACTTGTGGACAATTTCACTGTAGGTCAAGGTCAACCAGCTTTGCAAACTTGGTAAACCTTTTTGTAGTGATGCTTTATATGAAGTTTCAAGGTCCTAGGCTTTTTGGTACACGACAAGAAGAGGTTTTAAGGTTTTACTACTTTAGGTCGCTGTGACCCTCAAAGTAGATCAATGTCAATCAGCTTTGAAAATTTGGTAGATCTTTTCGTTGAATGCAATATATTGAGTTTCAAGGTCCTAGGCCTTTTGGTTCATGACAATAAGAGGTATAAATGTTTTACTACTTGAGGTCACTGTGACCTTCAATGTACTTCAAGGTTAACAAGCTTCGCAAAATTGGTTGATCTTTTTGTCCTGATACTTCATATGAAGTCTCACTCCTAGGCTTTTTGGTTCATGACAAGAAGATGTTAAAAGTTTTTCAACTTAAGGTCACCGAGACCTTCAATGTTGGACAAGGTCAATCGACTTTGAGAATTTGGTAGACCTTTTTGCCCTGATACTGTATGTGGAATTTCAAGCTTCTAAAGCCTTTTGGTTCATAACAAGATGTTTTAAGATTTTATTACTTTAGGTCGCTGTGACCTTCAATATAGGTCAAGGTTGACCAGTTTTGCGAATTTGGTAGACATTTATGTTCAAATGCTATATATGAAGTTTCAAGATCCTAGGCCTTTTGGTTCATGACAAGAATATGTTTAAAGATTTTACTACTTAGGTCACTGTGACCTTCAATGTAGGTTGAGGTCAACCATCTTTTGCAAACTTGGTAGACCTTCTCGTCCTGATGCATTTTATGAAGTTTCAAGGTCCTAGGCCTTTTGGTTCATGACAAGTTGTTTAAAGATTTTACTACTTAAGGTCAATGTGACCTTCAATGTAGGTCAAAATCAGCCAGTTTCAAAACTTGAAAGGGTTTTGCCAGGTACAATCCAGATAAGTTTTTTTATCACTGGGTCACTGGTTTTGGAGAACAAGTGGTTCAAGTGAAAAGTTTACAGATGACAAAAAAGGGTATTTGAAAAGCTCACCTTGAGCATTTGCTCAGGTAAGCTAATAAATGAATAAACTGGCCTAATTAATTGAACTAGCATAATTAATAATGCATGTTAATATAACTAGTCTTGTCATAACACAATGAAAATTTTTGAAAAGCTTAATTATTGAGAATATAATTCTGCTTTTCACCTAAAAATTATTTTATCTTGCCAACAATATTTTTCCCACATTCTTATATTGTCTCCCAAAGTTAATGAAAATTCAAGAAAATTGCTTTTTAAGAAAAGCAACTTTAGTGCATGCCTTGGATATTTATACCACTAAAAATATTTTAACACCCAAACCGTAAACATTTATATCAGTACATGTTTATACTTGTGATATAATATATTTGGTCCTACATCAATGTTTATAAATACTCTAACTTAAGTTCTTTACAAAGTAATGATTGTTAAGGAAATAATCAATATTTATGATTTAATCTTCAACATATGCTTGCTACAAAGGAAAAATTTTTTATAACAGCATTTCTTGTAAATTTTAAAATGTGTGGTTAAATACATGTGTACATGGTGTAAAATAATGGAGAAAATACATGGCTACTGAAATGCTTATTAACAGATACCGGTAAATCATCAAATTATTGAAATATTTAAAAACAAATAATTCATTAAAATATTTGTATATCAATAACTATAAAAAGTTAAATTTTAGTACATACAATCAATGCTTTTTGTATTTCAGACCTCTTATGTAATGAAGTTCTTGCATCGAAATTTTTATCAGGTGACAATAACTATTACACATTACCTTAAAAAACTTAAACACACAACATACTCTTTAACAAGTTTATTTATTTACTTATTTTTAAAAAATAAGAGACAACAAACAAGACTCTCTCTCTCTCTGTCACACACACACATACACATACACACACATACACCCATGTACGCACACACATGCGATTGCCATCTGATTATTATCCTTATCACCACATGTCATCATCATCATCATCATCATCATCAAACCCAATAATTTCTGCATCATCATCATCGTCGTCGTCGTCATCATCATCATCATCAATTCCAAATGCATCATAATCTGGGCCAACAATTTCTGCATCACTGTCATCATCATCATCGTCATCATCATCATCATCTGATTCGTCGTCGTTGTCATCATCATCATCATCAATTCCAAATGCATCATAATCTGGGCCAACAATTTCTGCATCACTGTCATCGTCATCATCATCATCATCATCTGATTCTTCTTCTACTTGTTTCTTTTCTAGTTTCAATTTTTTGGCTCCTGTACCTGTAAAAATTAAAAAATTTCAAATTAATTGATTCAAAGGACAAATTAAAATCTACTTTGAAATATTCAAACCAAAAACCATATCAAACAAATGACATAAAAGATCTAAAATCTGATGGAACTATGAGCAAAGATTGTTATCTGTCATCGAATTGTGGGGTTTAGGGTGGGAGTGGTCGATTAAATGACTCACTTAGATGAAAAATATGCACTTGGCTATCGCTTATAAAACCCAAAACATAAAACAACAAATTATAAATAATGAATTAACAGATATGATCAGCAAATATAGAGATTACTTGTTATAACAAGAGACCAATCAGCCTTAATGCTCACCTGAGGATATGACCAAAATTGTTTGCAAAGTACAATAGACAATAACTTAATAACAGAAACTTTCAGTTTTCTCAAGTTTGGAACTGCCACAAAACTTATTCAGAAATATCTAGTCACAGTTCATTTATAAATAGCTAATATGCATGTAGTAACTAGAGTACAGTGCAATGAATGATTTCCAAAATCATTGACCATTTTAGTATACTTATGCAGTTATGTCCTTGACCACTGAAGGGGCCTTGGCAGCTGAGTGGTCTAAAGCAGGCACTTTCGAATCCCACTCAGGACAGATACTAGTCTGAGAAAGTTTGTCAGATCACTTGCAGAAGGTCGGTGGTTTTCTCCTGGCACTGCTGTTGCCTCCACCATCCAAGAACTGACCGCCTCGAAATAAGTGAAAGAATCTTGACTGGGGCATAAAACACCATTATTCCACTCTCCACTTCTTGACACTGAACCTATGACCTTGAACCAAATATCAAAATGGTTGTCATATAAACACTAACAATATTCTAATATACATGCCTAAAAATAGTTAGTTTTCTGGATAATTGAGACATATATTAAAATGATCTTTATATCATCACCACAATATTCTAATTTAGATGCCTATACAAAAAGTTTATAGTTTTGAAGATATATTGACAAATATATCATTTTTAGCAATTTCTCCACTAAGTGTCTTGTCATTTCCCCATTTTTGAGTCCCATGGATACCATTGTGCAAATCTGAAACTAGATGGCCTAAGAATATTAAAAATAAAATAACTAAGGTATATTTCTTGTACATCCAGAGGAGAAGATTTTTTTAAGTTCTTCAGGATTTCCCACTTATGGGGACCACAGGGGAGATAACTTCTTTATTTGTGCAAATCTAAAAGACCTTAACCCATAAAATTTGAACCATTAGTTTCAGAAAAGAAGATTAAAATGTTAAAAAGTTAACACATTATTGCACCCTTGCAATAGCTCACTTGAGCTTTAAAAAAACTTTCAAAATTTTAGTTTTGTTATCTTATTTACCTTCATTCTTTCCTGTTGCTGCCACTGCTTTTCCTGTTGCTGCCACTGCTTTTCCTGTTGCTGTTGTTGCTGCAGTCTTCTTTTGTTTTTTAGGTTTTTTGGAAATCATCACAATAAGTTGATTCCCATCTACAATTTTACCATTAATCTTTTCACGAGATTCAAAAGCTAATTCTGGTGTAGAAAAATGTGCAAACGCATACCTACAATTAAATTAGGAAAAAAATAATCTAAATGACTACTTTGAAAATAAAAAAAAATTATGAACTTTAAATTGACTGGGTAATACTTAGTTTATAGCAAAATTACTTGTTATTAATCATCAATTCTCAACTTTCTAGTTTTGGTACAAATTGAATTAAATAGAGAAAAAATCTACAATACTTTTATGTTACTTTCTATCATGTCCAGAAGATATTTTTGATGTTGCATTAGCATTTTTCAGATATGGTGCAATTTTAATGCACAATGTAATTTCTATAGTTTAATGAATTAATGGCAATGCAAAATATTCTGGAGTTCATCTTGTAACGTACCATTCATAAGACTTAAAGTGCTGAATTCTTGCTTCATCTCACCAAAATTGAGGAAAGTATTGGATTGAAGATAAAATACACCTGAGACGGACCCAATTGTTCCACATACTGGTAGTTCAACAAACTAAAACACTTGTTTTTTACCTTATACTCAAAATAGTGCTCATATTGAGAACAAGATTCAAGTTCTTCTACGTTTACATGTATATCTTTTACTACATACAAACTTAAAGTATTTCTTTCACAAAATTTTAACTAGTATAAATTCTAAAAACATTTTACTTTACAATGGCTACACATATTATGTACTTTATTCATACTAGACATTTAGTCACTTGCTTTAGAATGCATCCACTCATATTCTAGTGACTAACTAAGTGAACACCAATCAATCTTGAACTGGTTAAGTGTTTGGTTTACATTATGAGCTATAGATTAAGTCCATTTGAATCATTTGTTTTAATTGTTTATACTTCAAATACATTAAAACTTTTATTTACCCTATAAGGTTGGAATTCTTTTTTCTTCTACGAATTAAAGTAACATAAGATGCCTTAGGAAATAATTTACGTAAATCGCCTTCTGAAAAAGTTGAACTAAAACCGGTGATGTATAAGGTCTGTGGAACACACTCTAAAATAAAGAAAAAAATCATTTATGTTACTTTACAATAATGGTTTGTTACTTACAGGTATTTTTCAACTGCAAAATTTGTTAATTCTATTTTAATAAATACAAATACATGTATTTGTATCTACATTTTACAACTAAAACCTTGTGACAATTTTCAGGGTTCACTCTTGTCCCGTTTGTGCACAAACTTAGATTGAAAATTTAGCCTCAGTTTAATTTTGGCACAAGAAGTAAAATTGGAACATAAAATAAACTTGTCACCAAATATTTACTACTTTTTCTTGATTTATTCCTTAAATTTGTTTATTGTATCTTTGTATGCAATAAGGGTTACAGTTGCTGAAAACTCATGATATTTTGTGTATCGAAGCTGAAACAAAACACAATTTTATAAAATTGAATACTATCCTAGAATCCAAGTCACTTTGAGTATTGAATGAATTTTTTATATTACCCATAATGCCACATTAACACAAAACAAATTAACCAGAATCCTCTCTTAAAACAGATGGTTTTCCACTTCCTAGAGTTCTATGTTGTTTCAGTAAACATTTACTAATTACATGTAATAAATTTAAAGACCCGTTTTGGCAAAATCATAAAAATAAAGTACATGATGTGCCAACTTAATGAGGCTTATAGTATCACTTTAACTTTACTTTAAGCTAGAACTATTAAGGAAGCATAGAATTTTAACTTACTCTGCAAAAATGACATTATTTTGTGAATAAATGAAACTACCATTTTCTATTCATAGTTGAAAATAAAATCATCACTATTAGCAAGCACGACTGCTTCTCAAAATACAGGAGGAGTTTAACCCATTGTTCTTTTTTTACACCAGTTCTTTACCTACCATCTGCTGATGGTTGCTGAGTTTGTTGTTTTTTCTTATTCAGACTTTTGTTTCCACAATAGTCAACTATCAATTCTCTGTTTTCTACTGTCTTTCCTTTTAACAACTTAAAATTTTTCTCTGCCATTTTTTCATTTTCAAACTCTATATGTGCAAATCTGAAAAAAAATGCATGTGAATAAATATCTATGTTTATGGGTGTAAACACAACAGTATTGCTACATCAAATTCTTGTTTTTTGAAAACATGACATAATAGTACTGTCAATGTAATTCAAAACCAAGGCTTAAGGATTAACCAAGAGTTATAGATTAACAAAGGGATGTGAATTAACAAATAATGGATTAAAACCCCAATGCTGCTTTCAAATTAATAATGGTAACAGTATCTTCATTGTTTTAGTTTGTAATAAAGGACTGTTTATGTTCCTGCTACTTTATAAAGACAAGTCCTTTCTGTACACAAATGCTTGACCCATTTTAAGGATGTTATGTCAAAATAGGCTCAAAAAATGTTTCAACTAAGGTACATGTATGCATTTACAAATAACTACAGTAGCAATCCTAAGAAACCTTTTTCAATCGTACAAATATGCCCTTTACACAGAAAATTTTCTATATAATTTACCTCTCAAGAGTTACAAAACCGAATAAGACAATGACCTTAGATGTACGTACCTAACTTGGTAAAATGATTTATAATTAACATATCATTGGCAGCCATTTACATTACCTTGTACAAGACCAGCTTTTCATTAAAGGGTAGCTACATAGCAGGGGAAGCTTTATATTACAGTTTTTATGTTGGACCATAATGTCAGTGAATAACTCTTTAAAATATGCAACTTTTCAATCTGTTCAAAGTCAATGAGTCTTTTGTGCCATTTTATAGAGTAATTATGAACAATTACACATCAGAATTATTTAGTATGGAAGATACAGTGGTAAAGTCAAGAATGAAGTTGAAACAGATACACATGTATAGTATATGCATTAAGTTAATTCTATGTTATGTATTCTCTGTCAGAACTATTAAGCTGCTGATCATATTATTCATTTCAAGATGTCGTCTGCTTTTATTTGCAACAAAGAACTATTTACTTCCCTGTTACAGTATAAAAACAAACTTTACTTTTGCACTATTGCTTGACCCATAATGTCATTATGTTAAGTCAAAATGGGCTCAAAAATAGTGCAATATATAAGTTAGTCGCACACTATTAATACTTTAGGAATGAAGCACTCAAAAATTGACCAATGGTAGTGGTTTATGTACATACCTCATCATGGCCCTTGATCTTACATGTTTGATGTCTTTCGATAATGTTTTTATATCATCTTCCGTCCATTTTGTAGGAATATTCTTTATAAATAAAGTCCTTCTGTTTCTTTCATCTAAAAACATTTACAAGTTTTATGTCAAATAAAGAAAATATTTAAAAACAACAGCAAAAATAGATAAATTGTGTTCAAAAAAGACTTGAATTTTAGTGATTTAAAATACAGTCTGCTGCAATCCTTCATGAGGAAATCAGTCACATATCTTTTCCCTTATTAGATACTTAATAACAATTCAAAACTTTTTCAGTTGTCAATTTAATGTAACATGCCCAAGATGATCATAGATCAGACATATCAATCTGCATCAATTAAACGATTTGATCACATGATTTTATATACAATGTGTCAAGTTCTCTCACATCAGTTACTTGTTTAAAATGGCAGCAGTGATACATACATATTATTAGTATTATATGTATGTACAGTTCTGTGTATCAGAGGCGAGCTCTTGTTTCCATAGGGATATCACTCCGAGTCGCTTGCGAGAGCGAGCCTCTGATACACAGAACTGTACATACATATTATACTAATGATATTTTTATCTTACAATTCTATTTTCACATAAAATAAAAACAAAAACTCATTCAGTAATTATGTAGATTTATGTACAATTTTTAAATTTTCAAGGGACTATATCTTTGCGCATTGAAACAATTGCGTCATAGAGCACGAAGTATAAAAACTTTTTGTTACGTCAGTTGACCCACATTTCATTGATCGTCGTCACTGGAGCTGGAGTCAACAACAATTCTACGGTATTTTGTTTTACTGTGTGAAATATTTATTGTTTGATCAGAATTTGATTCACTATTTGGATAATAATTACGGCAGTTTATGTACTGGATTGAACAATTTCCAGATATGCAGTTCGCAAAAGTACATGCGACCTTTAACTTTGTTATGGTTTTTCTGCATTCCAATCTGATGACGTCACTCGTCGTCAGGGAATACCCGAAAGTAGTCCGAATTGTTCGCACGCGACTTTGTATCAGGCATATGCCTGATACGGAAAAATATCAGACACCCCGATACGGACTCATAAAATGTATTTTTTAAAAGAAATACTTATTTATTGTAAGATAAAAGTGGGGAACAGAAAAGTTTGTGCATATAAATAAATCACTTGCAAAAATTAAAACGAGGTGAGACTTATTACAAATTTAACAGTGATTATGACAATAAATATTAATGTCTTACATTTAAATGGCAGGCTTTTTTTGCCTCTTTTAAAGCTAATGGTGTTTGAGACAGAATAATAAAATAAATCATTACTAGTATAATAATGAACAGATAAACATTTTCAATGTTACCCTCTAAGTCATCTTATATTGATACAATACTAAGCATGTGACCAAGTCATTGCATTCCTCTTGTTCAAAAAGTATACTGACATCTGCTGTATTAAATAGGATTTAGATGAGGGGGAAGAAGTGTATTAATTGGATAATTTATTTTTAATCAAAATAATCACTTACAATACAATATATGCTAGCTGATCTTGCACAAATGCTTATGTTGAAGGTGGTGTAACTATGAAGAAATGATGGTACCACCGCCAACACCACAAAAGTATCAACCACAACTACATTTTGTATGTCATTTAGTCTTCATTTTTGAGTACTTGTCACTAATATATGGGTATTATGTCACACATTTCTGTGTACTTGATACTAATGTATTGTCTTCACTCCTTCATTGTGAGACTGTAAGAAGACTGATTTGTTCTTTACTATAAAACACATTTCATGTACTCACCTTCTAACTGTTTATCTTTTGCCAATTGTTTTTCAAGAACAGCTGCAAGACAAAAAAGAGAAAAATTGTAACAAAATAGCTTGTTTCTTTAAACCTTTTGTTACAAAAGTGAAAACCATTGAAAAATTTTTATTCAGTTTTTCTTATGATTCAATGACATCAAATCTCTTTGACATCAAAGTAATGACATCTATACTCTGACAACTAATTTTATTGTCATTAAACATTTATAACACTTTTGATAGCTTTTACTAGATTTCCACAATACTATTTACATTTGAATTATGTATATATACAAAACAATGTTAAGTTATTTTAAATTATCAATATTTACTTTTTAAATTTATCATACTGGTAGTTTAGAAATAATTGTGTAATTATGATAATTACTATGACCATGACACTGAAAATCAGTCTTAAATCCAAGCTATTTGAATAAACATACACATTTTTAAGAATTCTAAATAAGAGTTGTCAAGGAAATATGTGTGTGTGTGTGTGTGTGTGTGTGTGTGTGTGTGTGTGTGTGTGTTTCTCTTCACTAAAAGGTTTACAACAAGCCATGTTGCTAAGCTGACATCATGGATATGGCGTGAGATTTCTGTACTTTATACAGATGAGCTATATATCCTTACAATACCTTTAGTTGCCGCTGATACTACTGGAACTACTGGAACAGGTTCTGGCTTTGTCTGTTTTTGAGGAACTTTTTGTTGTTGTTTGTCTTCTGCTTTTCTTTTTTGTCCAACTTTAAAATTTAAAATAAAACAGAATCATAACTAAAAGATTGCTAGATAAGTCAAAAATAGGTTGTTATTGGCACTCAATCACTAAAGCGCAAAATACTTTCCTGTAGTGAAAAACTACAAACTTCCATAGAACATCAGACCACCATTGTCCTCTTTGTTCAATATCCAAAATTTTCTATCTGGCTATGTTGATGTACGTGAAATGGTAGTTACTTGGTGCAAAATTAGTAATAATATGAAAATTATTGTTTGTTGAGAGACATTGTACAAACTTGACTGGTACCCTCTGCTTTGTTTGGTTTGGTAGGTTTGCATATCAGGAGACCAGATTGACATTTCTTGTAACTGATTAAAAGAAAAGGTTATGAATCACAGCATTTCTCAATGTCTACATGTTAGTTTGAATTTCACTAGGGCAGAATAAAATGTCTGCACATGGCTACATGAAGTCGTTAAACTCCCTTAATTCATTAAAATAAATTACAAAAAAGTTTGATAGGTTACCTGCTGCATGTTGGCTGAATTCAGTGCCCTCCATTTTTCCAAAACTGACCACCTTGATAACAGTGAAAAATTTTGAATGCAGCATTATAAACAATTACTTAAATCCACTTTGGAATATCTTCTGATCTACATTTAGACAGTTCGCACATCTAAAACAATAATTACCCTTAGTTTGTTGTGAAGGTTTTGTGGGTTCAGATTTTTTCTGTTTCTCTGGTGGTTTCTGGGGTAATTTTTCTTCTGCTTTTCTTTTCTGTCCAGCTAAAATTGAAAAAAAAAACCACCAATTCAACAATGATTTTTTAAAGACAATGGAAAGAAAAAAAGATACAGTAGAACTTCGATAACTCGAAGTGAACAGGACTTCAGTGGTGTTCGAGTTATTGAAATTGAAGAAAGACGTAACCTTAACACTAGTAAAGGTTTTCCACTACAGAGGTCTTTGATATTGTAAACAGTTACCGGTACTCGAATGTTATAGAGAAAAACAATAAATACTAACAGATACCTAAGAAACCAAAAAATAAGAATAAATAATGTAATAAAGGATTGATATCGACGACAAACATGTTCACAATGTGTTCTTTTTTTTTTAAATCACAATGTATAGGAACCCTGTATTCGGAAATCAGACATATGTACATGTTTATCAGCAATACTCATTTATTACATTTGTAAAAAAATACGAACAGATAGTTAATAAAATTACAAAGCAGTGCAATAAGTATTTAAGATTGTAATGCAGTTATGAGTACCACTGGGTTAGTTGTTTAAATTAAGCTTGGAGAAGTTGAACTGTTATAGACAGTGGCATATTACTTGTCTTCCGTAATTAAGAGTAGGGGATTGGGGTACCTGTTAGACTTAATTGATCAGTGACAGTACTGAATATTAATCCATTAACTGATACTAATTAATCAGTAGATAACTAGAACTACTGGGTTTACTTTTCTAATATAACGGTAGCCTAATTACCGATATGTTATTTCTCTTGTTTGTTTTATTTAACAGGTCACTGATCACATATTGTTAGAAATTTCTTTCGAGGTTTTGAAGTTAATTTTTAAAAGATCTATAAACATCAGACCAAATTTTTACTCAATTTATTGAGGGTATTCAAATTATAGAAGTTTGAGTTATCAAAATTGTCCTAACATAATTTATATAGAAAACCAGTCAGGACAAAATAAAGACTTCAACTTATATGTGATATTCAAGATATCAAAGATTGATTTATCAAAGTTCTACTGTATTTTATCGTTGCTTTACCACATTTCAAAAATCCAATTCTTGAGTTATACATGTAAACTTATTTAATTACTTAGCAAGTGTATGAAGTATAAAATGGTACCGATAAATGGTAAAAAATTTCAACACTAAAATTTGAATTCGACAAAAAAGACAAATAAATAAGCTTCAAAAGTTTAAATTTAATGTAAAAACTCTAATTAATGCACATTTATAGTTTAAAAATAAGAAAAATTAAAATTTTGAAAAAAAACTTCAACAAATTTAGAATATAAAGTGCTATAAAAACAGACCAGAATTATACATTGTACCAGTCATACCTGCTTGTTTTGTTGCTTGTTTTTTCAAAACAGGGATCTGTTCCTCTTCACTGTCCTCCCCACTTTCATCATCATCATCATCATCATCTAGGTCGTCATCATCATCACTATCAAATTCTAAAGCATCATCATCATCATCTTGGTCATCACTGTCAAATTCCAAATCACCATCACTATCATCACCTTCATCAAAGTCTATATCTAAATCATCACCACTTTCACTTTCATCATCGTTGTCCTCATCATCATTTTCTTGCAAGTTTTTTATAGTCTTTTTATTTGATCCTGTGAATTTATTATCTTTGTTTTGAGGTGTTTTTCCCTTTCCTTTTGTTCCTGGTGTTTGTATTTTAGAATTCTGTTTTGTTTGTACTGGTGTATTTATATCTTTACTTTGTTTTAGTGTTTTTCCACTTTGTTCCACTTTTGGTGTTTGTTTTATTTGTTTTGGTGTTTTCCCCTTCTGCTCTGCTGTTGATGTTACTGATGCTGGTGTTTGCTTTTGTTTTGGTGTTTTTCCTTTCTGTTCTAATGCTGGTGTTTGCTTTTGTTTTGGTGTTTTTGCACTTTGTTCCATAACTGGAGTTCCTTTCCCTTTCATCTGTTTCGGAGTTTTTCCATGTTCTGTTACTGGTGTTTTTACTGCTGCTGCTGGAGTTTGTTTGCCTTTTAATTGTTCAGATTTTCCATTTTGTTGAGCAATTGGTGTTTTCTTTGCTGACAAATTCTGTAATTTGGCTTTACCTTTTGATCCAGGAGCTGGAGACAACAAGAAAATTCAGTGTATAAGTATTCCCTTCAGGCAGATATACTTTATGATTTGTACATACACTGAAGTTGCTCTATAGTATGTGATAGAATCTTTAAAACTGTCACTTTCCAACAATGAATACAAAATTTATCTATTTTAATTTCATGTTTGTTGACACTCATGTTCTTTTTTTTTTTTTTTTTTTTTTTTTTTTTTTTTTTTTTTTTTTTTTTTTTTTTTTTCTCTCTTCCTCTCTCTTTGTTTTAGTTGACACTCAAGTATGTAAACTTCTGATAGATAATTCTGTAGAATTACTTCAGATGTCATGCAGATAAAAGAGTTCTCATATTGTACATGATACAATGAATGTTTTATATAACTTACCAATTTGTATTTCATCATCATCAGAATCTTTCTGTAAATAAAGAAGAAAGTGAATGTAATGGTACAGTGTTGTAACAAAACCAAGACAATGAAAACATTAATACATGTACTAACTGTCAATGTTACCTAAAGCCATTAAAAAGAAGGATTAATACTTGCTTGCAAGTTAAATGTAAGAATCCATTATCAGTTTACACACCTGCTAAATCTTGATTTGAGTTATGCTACATATTTATCATAGTAGTAACATGTTTATTGCTTTTGATATTTTCAAGTACATTTTACATGTGAATTTGAAGTCAATCCTTGGATAATATTAATACATGTATACAATTTCTCTCACCTAAAGATTTTACCATATAAAATTCTATATTGAAATGTATAATTTGTTGTGTCATAATTCAGATATCTCATGATTTCTTTTGAAGACCTGAAATTCAATTAATTTCAATTAATTTCAAAATTCATTCAATTTTTTTCTAGAGATTGCACCAAACTACTATTAATTGATATAACATAATACTAACCTGATGTTTAGAAAATAAATTTGCCTTGGGTGTCATCATAACAGTCTGTAAAAGAATGATATGTTTATAAAATAATGATATGTGTTCTATACAGTGAAATCTTTTTAAACTTCTTCAAGTCATATCTTAATTGTGTGGAAAATTTTCAAACTCACGCAGAAGTTCTAATCATCAAAAAAAGTCTGGTTTATAGATGTGTCTAGTTGTGTTGTATATAGTACATATTATTATAATAGAGTGATTTACTGCCAGACTATCTTGTCTGGATCTTTTGAGTCTTGTGGTAGAACGCTCAATTATCACATAAAAGGGCCAAGTTCAATCCTCAGCCGGGCCACTCAATGAGTATATGTTTTTTTCCAGGTATTTCTTCCCTTCTAATACATTTTGCACCCGACAAAATAACCCCTAGATTGGTTGTGCAAGATTTCCAAGATGTGAAATCTCAAAATAACAGAGGAGGAATGTAGTGGGGCTGAGTTAGTTGTAATGTTGATGTTTTATATAGTAGTAAATAATTATAAGAGTGACTAACGTAGTTGCATCAGCAATTTTCAGTCAGTATTACTTTGGTGTAAATTTATTTAATTGAAAGGATTAATATAAAAACAAGTTTGTGAATCTGTGAAATGTGGGAGAGTGTTTTTAATGGTCTGCCTTGTTCAGTGCACACTCAAGGTAACTTTAACATGATAGCTGACAAATTAGTATGCCTAGTTAAGCATACCAGTCCCAAGTTGCATTTGCCTGACACCAGGTGAACCAGTCAAATGTCCTGTCCTTTTAATGTCAAGCACCAGAAAAAAGGAAAAAGTATCTCAAGTCTTCTGTATGAACTTGTCTGGGTTTGAGTCTACAACCTCACACCCTTAATGCAGATGTTCTACCTGAGTCAGGCAATCCTTATTTATAATGATTCAGCGAAGTTATCAAATTAAAGTCATAAACATAATGTATAATTATAGGTATAATGATCAGAGATATTTAAAAAAAAATATCAGAAAACCTTACCTCTTCTTCGCTGTCAAAATCATCATCACTCTCTTCATACAGGGGTTTCTTTTTAGGAGGTGGTGCAGATTTTGGAACTTTCATGACTGGCGTTTGTTTACCTCCCTTTTGTAACTGTGGTGTCTGTAATATAAAGATGAATGTACAACTCACTATATTAACATTTAGCTGCACAGCCTTTTATCTACCATGTTTATTTTTAAAGCTTAGATAAAAAATAAACAGCAAACATTATTTTCCTATCAAGTTGGCCAAAGTTTTGTAATTATTTAATTTGGATTGTTTTTCTGACTGCATTACCTGGAACTTCTAATGCTATGTTTTAAAGACATAAATATGTAAAATTTTGTTTTCTGACAAACCCACAACAGCACAATCGTCCGCTTTCTAAACAGTTTATTTGCTTAGTGTTCAAAATGGAAAATGAATTCTACTGAATGGTGCATTTTATGTTGTATATATAGGTGTTTATTTGATTTGTTAAACGATACCCCTACAATCATTCATATGAACGGAATGAGGCCGAAACTACGCAAGTATACACGTGAGCAATAGTGATCTCACATAATTTTTCACCGATCTCGACATAAAACTACTCCGTATACCTAAATATGGCACCTTATTCATTACTTAAGTATCATTTATTCAACAATGACTTACCTTTGCTTTGTTTCGATTCTTTTTTCCAGCCATTTTAACTAAAATTCGGATTAAAAATTTGTGCAAAACACGTGTTTGAAGTGAAACGGAAGCAAACAAATTTTAACAAACTTCAGACTTGGAGTGGAACAGACCTGACCGGATTTAATGGCGCGTTATGAGATGTTTGTTTGTTTATTCAGTTTTATTTTATTTTATTTATTTTTTTTTTCAAGTTATTTTCTTTCAAGGTGGAAACCGTTCGAAGAAAACCATCAGAATAAATTGTATGGTTGTTTGTTTTGTAGATAAACGAGTTATCATGAATTTAGCTTTTTAAATTCAATTCCAAATTCAAATTTTGATTATATTATATTATATTCGCATATTATACTGATATGGATTAAATTCCGTGTAATTATGCATTTTAGTCTTGCCAACAGTTTTTCGAATGATATCATGTAGAACTATGCCAAAAATGTATTAAAAGACGCAACTGATTTTTTTTTTAAATAATAATAATAATAATAATAAAAAAAGAATTCTTGAAATAAAAGGCAGGATAACGACGACTTTTGAGCTTCAAATGGAGTGACATCCAGTCAGTAATAACTTTGATTTATAATTAATGAACAAGCATTTATGATAAAATAACGAAATAATTACCTTGCAATATTTTCTATTGGACGGTTTGTCGCTATGCAAATAAATAAATAAATAAATAATGACATGAAACACTATTTAAACAGTAAAAATTATGTAGGAATTAGCCTTAGAAACGAAAACAAAACTGAAAAAGTGCACTTCAGCGAACTTATTTGAATAATTTAACTAGTATGGTTTACTGTTCATTGGCGTTTACATAAAGAGTGTGCACTTGTACAAGCCAGAACATATTACAATCTTACACATCACATGCATACACAAACTTATTTTAATATTAATCCTTAGAAATTCATAACCGTGGCTTGGTCTCGTTGCGAATTGCTAAAATTGCTGTGCGACGTTAAGCAACAGCCATCATCATAATCTATAAGGAGTTCAGTAATTGTGTTTTACGTTAAACAACAGACATCGTCATAATCTATAAGGAGTTCAGTAATGGTGTTTTACGTTAAACAACAGCCATCATCATAATCTATAAGGAGTTCAGTAATTGTGTTTTACGTTAAACAACAGCCATCATAAGCAACGGGCCGTTGGGAAGCGAACTGACAAACTTTCCCATACTGGGGGACCACTGCAGTAGCTCGGTTGGTAGAGTGCTCGTTCTGTAAGTGGAAGGTCGTGGGTTCGAACCCCGGCCGGGTCTGACCCAAGACTTGAAAGTGGGTAGTGACTGTTCTTTCGCCAAGCACTCGGCATTACGAAACGAAAGTCACGGTTCTTTCGGATGGGAACTTAATAAACGAGGTCCCATGTCATGGCAGGCATGGCACGATAAAGAACCTACTGTATAATGCCATCACCGCAACGCACAGGCAAAATTTCTGCACTTTCGCCTATAGCTGGCGACGTCTCGATATAAGTGAAATATTCTTGACTGGGACGTTAAACACCATTACTCAACTCAACTCCAACACTGGGTTCTGCCCGAGTGGGATTTGAATTTAGGCACTGAGAGGCAATGTGTTCCATAAGTGCACATTAGACAACCCGACCACTGAGGCTCCAGTCAAGTCGTAAAGGGAATATAGTATAATGAATAAATGAAGCGAAATGGTTTTGGGCACCGAAGATCTTTCAAGCCGCACCATTTGTCTTTTTTTTTTCTGGTGACCATCTATTAAAGCAGGTGTTTAACAACCAAAGGACCCAGTGTGTGCTTACCTTGTCTGGTTCTTATTTCATTCTTGTGTCTTTTTTGCCATCTTAGAAATAAATTTACCAATCTTATGTGAAGGAGCAACTTTGAACTCAATGTATGCCAATGATGCTAATCATGCGGTCAAGACAACATGCTTTAAAGTTCTGAACTCGGCTTATAAATCTACGTTTAGCTAGTCAGTTTAATGTCAACCATTGGTTACTGTTCAGCCCTGTACTTGTCTTTAGATGTGTCAGAAGTGTTGTACTTGTTTTATTTTTGTTAAACTCATGGCAAAGTTTACATTATTCAGTAGCTACTTTCTGTATTTTGTCCTGTGTTTTTAGACTAAAAGGATTTTTCTAATCTGTGTACTTTTCTCCATTGTGCAAATGCAGTTTTTAAATTACTTTTTTTAAAATTAGGAACTTCAATGTTTATGATTTTTTTACTCGTACATTTTCTTTTTAAATTTTTTGTTTTTGCCATCCTACCTTGCTCAATGTTTTATTACTTCAAAATGTTGGCATCCTCCGTGACAGCCACATGTGGCTTACTGATTTTCAAACTCCACGTTTATCTTTAACATGCACCAAAACAACGCTGAAACAATCTTGCTTTTGAGTCTGGTCTCATTGATACAACGTAAAAATACCTAAAGTTACTAAAGTCTAGAATTTTGTTAAAACCCACAACCCTTTGTTTATGAAGCGAGTTAAAGTACTACTCAGCCATGTCTGCCCATAAACATGATAAACACATGTAAGCTTTTTGTTAAGGATGAAGAGGTTTCTGGTAGCATGAAACTTCAGTGGCTTTAAAACTGTAGTTGTTAATATCAAGTGGCTCAATAGTTACTTGGATGGTACAACTGATACTGTTTCATTGGTTTTATTACATTGGTGAAAAGTTTCCTTGGACTGTTTTTCCTGACAAAACAAATTCACTGTTTTAAGTTCTTAAGTTGCATACTACCACAATTTATTTTCAGTCTTACCTTCAACTTTTTTTTCAAAAGAGGTTGAACACTCTTGGTTTAATATGACTTTGAATAAAGTAGAAAAAGACCAATAAAAACAATAATTCTTTTATTGAAAATTTTACAAACAAAAACAAGATAGCTTCTTTTTAAAACAAAAAGATAAAAAGTTCATGAATTTTCCAATGATAATTATGGTATTGTGTGTGGATAAGTTTCTCTGTAAACAATTATAATAATAATCATGGCAATGTGTCACTCACATAAAAAATATTGATATACTGTATGTACCAAATAAATGATTTGGAATAACAAAACACCAATGGTGTTAAAACATATTTGCAAAGGTGAAAAGAATAAATGATTTTAATTCTATTTTTTTTTCTACTAAACCGATACATTGAAGATTTACTTGTCAGGCTGAGTGGTATATCTATTTTAGTGTTGCCAATTGATAGTGTGATTTTACTGATTTACAACAAGTCTAAGATATAGTTTGTACGTTGGTTCTTTTGCTAAGGTATAAAAAAGTGTAAAATACAACAATAACTTTACCACTTACTGAGCTCCTAATAAACAAATTAGAATAACAAAACTAATACAAATGACAAATATGTGATTTGCATGATCAAGTTAAGGCCTGTGCATTTAAATATGACTAATATAATATTGCACATTTCAAATTGGTCACTATGGTTATACATTACATTAATGTAATGTTTACTTTTAAACAAAAAACTAATGAATAACAAGTTAACAAAGAATGACAAGATGCTATGGACACCATGTACACCATTATATCTACTCATTATAATAAAACTACATGTAAATGCATTGTTGTAGTTTTTTCCACACAAGCTTTAGTCTCAATGTGATCTTTCAAAAGGCGATACTTTCCAATTTTTGGGTTTTATTGTAACAATTTACTAAACAATATCAGCTTGATACTTTTGGACTTGGAATTTACCAATTCTGATATCTTCTAAGTACAAATGGACCTCTGGAGGCTGGCCTGAATGACTTGGTCAAGGTCTTCCTAACCATAATGATTATGGTGTCAGAAGTATATGGTGAATTTGAGGCATAAAAAGTAAACAATTGTGTAAATGGGGACACTGGCAAAACACCTAATTCCTCTGCTATGGTGAAAAATGAATATGACTATTAATAATGTAAATCCCTTGATAATTAACAAATTTTTAACATGCTAAATGTAGTAAATTTAATTATAACAACCAACTTCACACTACAAAGTACCATTTAACTAAACTTAATACAACTTAAAACTTGAAATAAATTTTACTTCAAAACTAACTAATAATGAAATTATCTATTTCTAAACTATATATATATAACTTTGCATAATACATGTTACAACTGTTTTGTCAGATCTATATAAATGTACATGTTAAATCTACTTTAGAGTTTTCTCCAACAAACAAGCATGTTTAGAATTGTGTCAAGCTTGGCAAATTATTCATTTTCTTTTACATTAATGATTTTGTAATGTTGTTTATTATAGCATACAAAATTGGAAACAAAACCTATGTTAAAAATGTGCTTTGGAAAAAAACAACACTGGAATAAAAATTTGTCACATAATGTAGCTAAGTAAATCTATACATAACAAACTCCAACTCCTCCAGGTACTTCTACAACACATTATAAGTACATCAACCATTTAATACATGTAATTGTCATGTACTCGTATAGTTTCTTTTTATTTTTCTTCACGACACTGGTATTTAGCTTAAAAATAAACTAAGCATTGTACATTAAACAATACATTAATGGCGTAACTAGAGCATAGTTATTGAATTATATAAATATACATAAATATTGTGTCCTGTTAAGCAACAACTTCTCTCTGCTTGGGTGTGTTGGCCATTTTGCAGTTAGACATTGCCTTATAAAAGGGGATGTGAGGAGCTACTATATATTGACAGCTGTGTATAATGGTATATAATATTTTTAAAACATCTTCACTTTTTATTTGACCAAACAAGTAAACTCTTATGTAAATATACAACATATCATTAAGCAAGACATTTTACTTCACTCAGCTTTTGTCCATGAAGCAAAAAATATGTATTTTATCCTATGAAACACTCATCATTACAGTTGAAAACTCTTTAAATTTCTTAAGTTCATACAACTTATAGACATTTTATCACAATCACTTGATAAAACTCCAAAAAGAATATCACAATGAAGTTGAAAAGCAATTAAGGCAATCTTGTTCACCATGGACTGTAAATAGCCATTCTTCAGGACTCTGCACTCTTTCAGAGTGAACTAATAAAACAGAACTGAACCAAATACTCAAATACTGATCCACACATACAAATTCAAGACTAACCAGAATCATCCAACACAATGCAAACTTAAAAGATGCAGCTAGACCACCATTTCCACAAACATGTCAAAAATGGTTTTCTTAGATGAAAAACAACTAATCATCCTACAAGAGACTTGCTTTCAGAAAGAAATGGTAATGTTATACCATCCAGAAGACACTAGCACTAAAATATCTCCTGACTACGATGATGGAATGACTACCAATCTGATAAATTGACTGTAAAGGGAAGGCTGTGATGAAAAATAACAAGTGCGGAACTCTTTAGAGGAAAGTTTTCAATCGGTTTATCAAGTTCAATAAACCAAACTTGATGCTGATACTGAATATAGATGTAACTGGACGATGGATTCAAGTACCAACAAAAAAAGAAGCAAAATGGTTGTTTTAATTATTGTTCAATGTTTAAATATTGTTATTTCACTACAAATACTACAGTTCTTTATAATGTATTTCAATACTCAATAACATACCTCAACCACAATACCACAACAGAAGAAGGGGCATTCGTTCTTTCTTTGTATTACCATTATTTAATGCAATAATTTTCATTATTAATCAAAATGTACAAATCTTTCTCATTCTTTATTGGTGCATTTTTTTCAACAAGTGATTAGCATGTTTACTTAGTAACAAATATTTTATTTCAATGTCTATATATATTTTATCTCAATGTCAAATCTACATGTAGATTTACACACAAGTGGTTTTAAAAAATGGAGTGGAAGACAACTAACAAAGTTCTACAAATTATCAACTATACTAGTACATGGAATAGATATGTGAATGACTTGTACATGTATATATACATACCTATGTGCCATTAAGCCTGGGCACAATATACTTCATGGCAAATAATCATGATATGCAAAACTTTCCTATTAATGCAATTACCATGACATATTAAAAAATTCTCAAGACTTCTTGGGCAGATGATAGCAAGAATTGTCATTTTGTGTTGAAGGTTTGTAGACGGAACTTATTATTTCCCTGTTGAATAAAATGAAATGAGTTTTATATTTGAAATTGACTTGTTAATGACCAAAAGTATGCTTAAAAACACAATTGTACTGTTTATAAAAGCACCTGCATATTGGAGAAAAATTCAAAAATCTAAATTCAACATGTACACTTATGATTTGTACTACTAGTTTTGTTGTACTAAATTTTAATCAATACACCTAACAATAATAATAATAATTACCAGTAACAATATTTTGAACCATACAATAGAAAATATTTTATGTGATACAACACAAGGACTTTGTGCAAGCAGGAGAGTTGGATATTACATCGTATGTTGAAATGTCATTTACATGTACATTATTACGTCGGGTTATAAACCTATTCTTTATATAAGAATGCTGATATACATGTACATAAGTAAAGCATGTTTCTGAAGACAAACATCTTGATGTTGTTTACACCACATTTTTCATTTTAACTGACTTTCAATACTGAAAGAATTTATCACTTAGAGTACATAAAACAAATTATTAACAAGCATTGCATAGCAATAAACAGTACTTTCTGGCAGAAAAAATCTTTGCAGAGAATATAATGCAAATTTCATGCACAAGATGTGAAAAGTCTTAGGGTCATAATTCATGGTAAAGCAATGTACCAAATCTTAATGATTATCTGTAGGCATTATAAAACAAAGTTTAGAAAATTAAGTTTTTTATAAAAACTTTATTCTAATTTTTTTTACTCAGAAAAAAAGAGAAACATTTGAATTTGATCTGTAACTTTACAAGGTAAAAGCAATGTATCAAATATCAAACGTAAAAAAATGATTCGCAGGAATGACTGATGCACTTACTGAGCGCAAACCTAAAGTCCCTTCTGGCTCTGCTAGCCTGGAACTAACAGCATAACTAAAACAAAATCTTTATAATAATTAACCATGGTAACATTTACAATATCATACAAAATGACTTTTTATCTTCCTAATGGTAACTTGTTTAAGCTAATGTAAATTCCTTAAAACTTAAAAAATGCAAAATGTCAAAGACAACAATGTAAACAATAAGTAATGATACCTATCACTGAGGTTCAAGAACAAAATCAATAGCAATACTGTATTACACGGAAATATTCTCGATAAAAAAAAACGCCGATGACTTAATATTAAGCAGTTATAAAGAGACTCTATTCAATTAAACATTACAATGTATGAACCTAACCACACTAACTTAGTGCAATACATTGTAAAAACAGGTAACATATACTTTTTTTCCCATGAACACAATGCATGTCTAGTAATACAGTTATACTTTCAAAATTATTTGTTGTTGTGGTTTTGATCATCACTTCTCAGGAGTTCCCAGAGACTCAGTAATATCGTTTGAAGCTTTCAGTAGCCTATTTAATTGTGAATCACCACCCTGACGTAGGTAAGATTGTTGACTAGCTAGAGACTTCAGTACTGAAATAAAGAAACAGCATTGTTTTAAATGATCTTTTTCATCAGATCAATATATTATCAAGAATTACTCTTCATTTTATAATCACATTGAAGTAAAGTCAGAATTTAAAAAACTCTTAAGAATGTTTTCTCAAATTCTATGGAAAACTCAAAGCAACATCAAAGAACAACTTTTCATTTGCAAAACATTTGCCTTTTATTTCATTTGTATAATTATTCATTCAGTTTTGATCAAAGACACTGCAGTACCTGCATGACATTCAATCACATTTACAATAGCTTTACTTCTATTAACACAATTTAACAAAACAAAATGTCAAAATTTTCTTAGTGAAGCAATTTTTCAAGTCCTAGTCAAGATAATGTAACATTTAGAGGCAGATACTGGAATGGAGAAAACTGAGTGCCCATGTCAATATTGCTCTACTTTTCCAGAATTTTTAAACCTATAAAAATCATGCCAATGCAGTGTACTTAATGATAATGAGCAGCAAGCACTGCTACCTGAAATATAACATACTCAGAGGCAATATACACATGTAGACTTACAATCTATGTTACTACATTGAGTATTATCAGGATTCTCCTCGGACTCCTGCACAGTTTCTGAAGCAGCAGCCATGTTATCTGTCACTTCCTCTGTTACATCATTATCCTGTTGTTGCTCTTCTACTGATTCACATGATGTCAAATTTTTAGAGTCTGGTAATTCAACATTGTCATTATTATCACAATTACCATGGTCTAGAATATCAGGTCTCAGAATGTCAGAGGATTCTTCCAAGTTTTCTAAAGTCTCCATCACATTTTCATCAGTTTCCTGAGTAGAATTTTCAGAATTTTCTATTGTTAACTCTTCGATATGTCCTTCTATATCAGCTATATCACCTGATACATCTGGAGGACATGGAGTCCCTGTTACAAGCAGACTATCATCATCTGTGTCAGCTTCATCGGGTAAGGGCATATTTGCAGCAGACATTTCACTAAAATGATTGTAAAATACAATTATCTACCAGTATAATATAACATTTATCTTTATCAAAAATTATTCTGGACCAAAGATTGAAGTATTCATTTCCTTGATTTACAGAATTACAAATCCAGTTACTAAGGCTTCCACGTTTACACGTGTAAACGGTAACGTGTCGGATATAGGCTGTAAACGTTTACAAATTTTATAACCGTGTACAAAACATGTGACATACTTAATTGATGAAAATTAAGTCAGGATATGTTTCCAAGACCCACAGCTTGCACGAAAATATTTAGGGGTACCAGTGACTTCTGTGACCTCAGAGAGTTTTGTCGACAGCAGGCGGTACAGTTAATAAATTCAGATCTTCTCTTGATTCTGACACAGTTGACAAGCTTATCTTTATTAACCGTTGTTTGAAATCAAAACTTAAATCGGCTAACAAATAAATAGATCTATCTCAGAAGCATGTCGTCAAGAGAGAGCCTGTAGAGGATAATGTTCCAAGCATCCCAGCAACTTCAATTTTTACGCTTCCTACTTCCTACATGTCTACCATCTGATTCATATTTAAATTTTATGTTGTTACAGAGACGGCCATTTTTGTTACAAGTTGTAAGTTAAAATTGAATATTTTCATTTATTGAAAAATTTGTATTTTTGACGTTCCATGTACATTAGTTTTTGTTAACTAGGATTAAGTTACAATTTCGAAGTTTTTGAGAAAGTCCACAGGCATGCGCATGCATATCAATATTGTCTCGGGCAATGTAGCCATACACTTTACATGGATCGATGTTAACGGTAATTTATTTGTTTCATACTATTGTTACAGGATTGAAATAAATGTATTTTAATTTAATAAAATTCAATGTTCGTGAATGTACGACTGACACGATATATTTTCTTTGATACAATCAATCCCGATGTTCCGAATCATGATGGCCGTGTGAACGGCATTGTTTCGTTTACTACCTGTCGTGTACACGTTTACGGTTTTGTGTAAACGTTGAAGCCTTACCAGTAACTCTGCTAGTGGAATATAATCATACATAAAGCTGCCATGCATGTAGGGATTAGAGAGGCTAAATTGTTATAGACAGGTAATGTAAAAAAATTAGCATTAGAGACTTGTCTTCATTTTACCATTAACGTTTTTGTGTCTATTATAAACACTGTATGTTTTTTTTTTCTAAAGGGAAAAAAAAAACTTTAATGCTGTATGCCAATTAACAAACAAATAAATAAAACCATTCAATCCATCTTTTTTAATAATAAAAATTAATGTTCCTGAATTATCACAAATATCTCAAATTAACAAAGAATTTACATTTGTATTACTGCAAGTTAAAAAATTTAATCTTTCTTGATATCTTTTGTATACTAGCCATATTACTGTAATTATAAATAAGCATATGCCTGTGTGTTAGCGATGCTTACCTGTAGTTATCCTCTGATGATTCTTCTTTAATTACAGGCAGTGGTGGATCAGGGATAACTCGTGTTAAATAACCTGAGCTTAGGATATGTGAAGCATTAAGCCTTGTTTCTGGTTTATAACATAGTAAATTATACAGTATTGCTCCTATTTCAGGATCCTACAAAGAACAAATCAATAAATTTAACAAGAATTACTAGAAATAACTCGTATTTTTACCCAAGATATAATAGAAAGTTTATACATGTAATTACATTTATAAAGCAAAACTTTACATGAAACTTTGAAAACATTAGACCAAAAGGGCAACAAATGCCACCAAATAGCTTGTCTGTAAAGATTCATCAAATAATAGTTAAATTAAAAAATAAAAATAAATGTGTAATTGTCCTCTACATCAGATTTAGCTACCACTGTTTATGGAGCCACAGAGATAAATTAATTAGTAATATAAGAATATTTACTATGTAACATTTACATGTACTTACAATTGGTAGTTCATTCAGTCTGGGTGTTCCATCTTGTTTAAATTGTACACTTACATCTGGGTGATGTACCTGCAACACAGTAAAACAACCTCTGAGAATTATTCTAGATAGCTGCTTTCTGAGGAATTATTAATTTTCTGGTCATACACACATGTACAGAATAAGAAGATCAAGAAAACATACAGGGAAGGTTAACTTTGCTAACAACAAAAACAATGGTGATATAAAATATATTATATATGAGATATACCCAAGCATGTGACTTTACAACAATCTTACAAGCCAGGTGATTTACACGGAGTAAACCAACTGCAGTTTTAATACTGTTTTGTAAAAACAAGTGACTGCAGACTCATGATGTAACAGTCATGCACTCAAGTCTATACTGTATCTGGTGTCTTTGTGCAAGACATTTAATCTTGTACTGTTCTAGTTCAGCTAATAAACAAATGGATACCTGCAGAAAAAATCGTATCAACCTAGTTATCACCTGGCATTGTTTTAAAAGAAGGGGGCTGTTGTAATCAAAATCACTTTGTCATCATATACATGTATGTACCGGTAATAAGTTCCTGATTTTGACCCTATTAATTTCTGTCTGATTGTAACACATTAAATCCTCAAATTTTTAAAGAAAAAATAAATTCTTATAATAAATTAATCATTTTATTTTAAAATAGTCAAGGTTATGTAAATAAATACAGGACTTGTTTTTCATTTACAAATGATAATTTTGATGAAATAAAGAATGAATATTTATTTTAATACATCTTAGTCTCACTAAATATGTCATTAATTATTAATACACTAAATTTATTTGCTGCTTAACAAGTTTCCCAACTGTGTCTTGGATTTTCAATTCACTTATTTCAATTATTGTCTCTGTCACAATTTTCTATTTTTGAGTTATGACATGTACAAGTAACTGAAACATGAGTGACTCAACATGCTTTGATAAGTAGTGTCATTGTCATTACATAATCATACATCTTGGTTTTTATAATACCTACCCATAATATTAGCAGTCCTAAATTATACAAATCAACCCCACTTGATATTTTATCTGGAGAACAAGTCACCTCGGGAGCTTGGAAACACAGACCACTTTTTGTAACTAACTTCTTCTTTGTTCTTTCCATCTAAACAAATTTAGTGAATTAATTTATTTAAACCATCTATTCAAGCTTTACTAAGCCTAGCCAGAAGAACTGTCCAAAAGTTCGGGTAGTAAAATTGCTTCCAGAAAAGATGAAAGAGACCATATCATACAGCTAAAAATCAACCAACTTAAATTTGAAAATCTTTATAGTAATTTTTCAAACTTCATTTTCAAGACACCATACCTTATCTTGTCTTTTTTTTTCTTTTCTTTCCTTTGCTTTTTTCTTGATTGAGAGAAGTAATGCAGACAGAAGTACCACCAGGTACACAGGCTTAATATCGGTAGACAAACTTAATTATGATTTAGAGAAGATAGGCTGCAGAAGGACAGATGTACCATCAGGCTGAACAGCTATGTTTTGTGGACAAATTTATAATGATTTAGAACTTTAGGATTAGAAGACCACTTACCAATGATTTAGAGAAGTTGGGCTGCAGAAGGACAGATGTACCATCAGGTTGAACAGCTATGTTTTGTGGACAAACTTCTCCATGGATAAATCGTTCATCATGCATTTTACTAATGGCAGATGTCACACAATATATAATTTTCTGTCTTTTCTGAAACAAAGCACATAAACTACAAACTATAAAAAATGTATGTAAAAACATGCCACTGCCTTAATGCCACTTGGCCTATTTACTAACTTCAGTAAAATGTACCTCAGTACTTTAAACATAACGTCATGGAGGTTGTGGGTACTCACCTGAAAATTACTTCATTTTATCTTGATTTTAGAATAAAGAAGTTCTTAGAAGGTTAGGGAGTTTTTTAATAGTTTGACATAATGACTTTATTTTTTTATCCAACAAGACCCATATTCACACTTGGTCTAACTTATGTTAAGTAAATACTGCTGAGGAAGTTTGAAGAAAATACATGTAGGTAAAAGTATTTGGTTTCTTTAGTGTAAAAAAGCTTTCAGATTATTTTGCCTAACAATCCACCTTTTACTCAACATGTATATACATGTAAATGAATTAGATAAAGTGTTAAAAAAGGTAGGCAATCTATGCACTGATGCTACATGTACAGTCGAACCCACTTAATCGCATATCGGATAATCGCATAAATCGGATAATCGCATAGGATTGTGAAATCCAAAACCATTTCCTATGTATTCTATTGAAAAATACCCGTTTAATTGCATAGCCAAACAAGAGTTCCTGCATGGCAGAGCATGATATGCCCGTCAAATCTGCAAGTCATTTATGTGGATATTTTGTTTATTATGAACTGTAAAGGGACTTATACAGTTCATATGAGCTGTTCATAATCAATAAGTCAATTCAATTATTCATCACAATGATACAAATGCAGTGCACAAGTCAACAAGTACAATAAAAAACAATAGTAATTATTGAGATTTTGGTATTATTTTCAGTAACAAAATAGATTACCACCAGCCACACCATTTATATAATTTTACCATCATGTTCTTGTAACCTTCATCACAAAATTGAGGTAATCTCTAGTATACTGGGTTTTTCAAAGACAGCAAGTTCTTCAGCCTACAACTCTATGTGTATCTGCTCCCTGGTAGAATAAATTAAGGAAGCTAGAGTTACGGTTCCTGAGCACTGCACTTCCGATTATCGTGGTAAGTAAGCATACCAAGTTTCAAGTCATTCTGACCATAGATGTCAGAGTTATGGGCCAGACAAACCCGCCGCGTACTCTGGCAGCACACAAAGGGGAATAACTCAAAAATTAAGGAAGCTAGAGTTACGGTTCCTGTGCACTGCACTTGGCATCATCGTGGTAAGTAAGCACACCAAGTTTCAAGTCATTCTGACCATAGATGTCAAAGTTATGATCCTGACAAACATGCTAACAGCATTCAAAGGGGAATAACTCAAAAATTAAGGAAGCTAGAGTTACGGTTCCTGAGCACTGCACTTCGCATCATCGTGGTAAGTAAGCATACCAAGTTTCAAGTCATTCTGACCATAGATGTCAAAGTTATGATCCTGACAAACATGCTAACAGCATTCAAAGGGGAATAACTCAAAAATTAAGGAAGCTAGAGTTACGGTTCCTGAGCACTGCACTTCGCATCATCGTGGTAAGTAAGCATACCAAGTTTCAAGTCATTCTGACCATAGATGTCAAAGTTATGATCCTGACAAACATGCTAACAGCATTCAAAGGGGAATAACTCAAAAATTAAGGAAGCTAGAGTTACGGTTCCTGAGCACTGCACTTCGCATCATCGTGGTAAGTAAGCATACCAAGTTTCAAGTCATTCTGACCATAGATGTCAGAGTTATGGGCCGGACAAACCCGTCGCCAGTACGCCCGCCGGCCCGCCTGCCAAGGGTGATCCCATAATACGCCCCGTCTTTGACGGGCGTATAAAAAGAAACCCGCTTAATCGCATAGAAAATTTCTCGACCCGATCTCCAACCATCTCTAATAATTTTAAATTTTTGTAGTTTTTCTTCAAAATAGTTTAAAAAGAGACTTATGACAGGCGAATCATTAATTAGTTGTACAAAGGTACACTTAATAAATTGTTAAAACAACCAAATCACATGAGATATCTACACTCCGTCGAACATTAAGCATTATTAAATAAGACTAAGTAATGCTACCATGTGCGCATGTGACAGTCAATGGTTAAAATATCAAAGATAAAGAATCAGGTTTTTGTTTATTAATCAGTAAATACCTGAAGTCGCTTGTCTAATGTTTTTGTTTCATCATCCAAAACCTTGTTACGCTTGGTTAAAAGTTGTTTATTAAGCAATCCCATTGAATAAGTGAAAGAAGCCATCACCAGCTGATTGTTAAATGACACAGTTGTCGCGTGTCTATCAAGGAAGATACCATGCGGGTTTTTGTATGTGGGACCTCTTTCACCATTGTAAAGATTCAGAAATAAATTATTTATAAATTAATAAAGACAGACATAAAACGTCTCATATCTAATAAAAAGTGCCGATGTGAAGTTTAAAAATTATGGCAAAATTAAAAGGAATCATGTTTACGTGTAAAATGACCCATTTGAACCTCTCAGAATAAGTTGTACTTTGGAAAAACGGAAATACACAGTCGTCAGTAAACAAAAATAATTTGATTTTCATTGGTTAAAAAATGTGTTGAACTTTTCTGGTATGCAGCGCATTTGCATATGACCCCATTCTGTCATTGTCAGCAATTTTCATTTGATATGTATAACAAAGGCTAAAGGGAAGTAAATCTTATATGAACTGTACTTGCTGCATGTTTTCCAAGATGGCGTCCTCGATGTGTATTGCATTTGTGTCGCGATTATTGATCAACAAACACATAAAAAGTAAATTTTTTAATGAAATAAACAACACAAAAGGTAAATTTAACATATATTTTATTTGAAAATAAACATTAAAAGGATGTTTTGTGTGTGTAGCAATGCTGATAATAACTTCAAATGTTGGGTGAAAACTTTTTCAATGGGCCACATCGGCAATTCTGAATTTTCAGGATGCCATTTTTTCACGAGAAAATGCTTTTAAAATTTTTATTAAATCTCAATAGCGGTAGAAGGGGAAATGTTTTAATCATGTAGTACATCCTGTTGATATTTCAAACGGCAAGGGCATGGACGTATTGGCTTTGAATTTACCTTGCCTTTACACTAACAAACACTTTTTGGTTGCAATCAAATCATGAAATAATTTTATTATTTTTTGTACAAAATTATTCTCTAGTTGTAGGAAGGAAATTAATCAGATTTTTCTTTTTTTTTTTTCAAACAAAAATATAAAACTACTTTTCTTACATGCATAATCATTTAATTGACACCATCTATGCAGGAACTTTGTCGATATGTGTAAAATAGTAGAACCCGCTTAATCGCATATATCGGTTAATGGCATACAGTTTGAATCACGGAGGCTATGCGATTTAACGGGTTTGACTGTATATAGAAAGTGTAAAAATTCTAGATTTGTAAAAAATGTCTAGCAAATTCAAACTGATAATTTCCAGGTTAAATTAATCTTAAAAACTTGAGTCTATTCTTGCATCTTGGATAAGGTAAACTATAAACAGATTGGTAGTAGTTTTTTTTTTTTTTTTCAAATTGCATAAGTTTCTATCTGGAACAAACATACATACATGTACATGTAAATGTATATTACAAGTATGGCAGTATGTTTCCTTTTCAGAACTGTATAAGCCTCAATCTGGAGCAAATATTACAACTATGGTTAAGATTTCTCTATCAGATTCCACACGTAATGACATATTTCATTATCTTACAGTATGTAATCATGCTATACCTTAGCATCCATTTTTTCTGCTGTGACATAATCATCTAACAACTCCAGGTCTTCAGATTTCTCCATCATCAAATATGCTTGTCTTTCATTCTGTAAATTAAATATAAACATCAACAAACTTTAACACAGCATTTCCAATCATGGGTTTAAAATCTAGATAAGATTTGATGTTGGACAGTTAATAAAGCACCTAACTGTTAAAACATCACAATGATATAGTTGTCAACAACAAATGATGTCTTATTTACCCTCAAATTACAATTATTCTTTGAGGCAAATCATAGTCACAGAATGTTAGACAGTTCATTTGCTAAAAGGCAATGACTGAATGGTCTGTAAAACACCATTCCAACCAAAGAACATATAAATGAATCTGATCTTGAACACAACTCTATGCAATACGAAAGTTTTCTAGAATTTGTTAGTAACATACAGTATCTGTCAAGTCACCTGTTTCCTGCAGATTACAAACAGAGAAAATGTTGATTTCACCAGGTTAATACCTGATATTAAATTTGTTAAAGGAACAAAGTTGATCAGTTTGGAAGGAGACGGACTTGACAGGTATGTGTAAACTTAAAATAAGTATAAAAGTTCTTCTAGAATTATGATTTACTACCTGTTAAATCTTTTAGAAAATCAAAACTAAAAATAAAATGTTGAAAAATGATAAATGCAATTACAAATACAAATAAATTAAATAGATAAAACTGAACAACCAAGTCTTAACTCAAACCTCTCAAATTTGTGTTGAACTGCAATATTTCAAAATAAAACCATTTATCATTTATTTATTTTTTTTTTTACTTAAAACAAAATACTGGTATTTTGTAAATGAATATTACCTTAGCAATATTGCAGTTTCACACAAATTTAGTGGTCTAATGAACAAGTCAATTTCCAAACAATTCCTTACCTTGAACATTGCCTTAAAATATCAATAAATAAAATATCTTATAAATAGTGGGGGAAAATTATTATTTTCTTTTTTTTTTTTAAATACAAAATGCAATCACGTTTATTTTTCTTTTTCTTTTTTAACTTATCATAAATTACTACTTCCTCAACTGCTTAGTCCAAAACTAAAAATAGCAACAAGATTCTTCTACTGATACTGAAGCAGATATAAAGATCAAAGAATATACAATAATATTGAATAAAAAGTCCGAGCGCATTAAAGGAAACCTTTGACACTTCAAACAAAATTACACAAATGCTCAAGTGTACATTCAAGCTTTTAGATGAACAGCACAGCTCATCTATAACATGAGTGTAGATATCTGGACCACCAATTCAAAATAATAATGTAAATCTTACCAAAACCTTTATCATCAAATAAGACAGGACCAGTATGTATGGAATAAGATGCTAGAATAACAACAACAGCTCTGAACATTTAACTAGTGAGCTTGTATCAGATTTTAGATTCTAACATTGATACTCTCATCTAGAGTATGACCTGTCAACCTCAGCTCTTTTTAAAGGTAATCAAATAAAAATCAATATGTATATACAACAAAATGTACCTTTGTGAAGAACACAGCTTGTACAGTCAAAATATGATCAGTCATTTTGGATATTCCAGCATAAGTTACCACTTGTTTTAGGAATTCTTCTTTAGTTAAGTGGTCTGTATCCCCCACATGGTATTCCTAGTAATAAACAAATAACACTTTCAATAAGAAACATACAATTTTTTGGCAAATTAATTTTTCAAAACATCAAGTTTAAATTCTTTCTAATGCAGAGTAGGACTTCATTCTGAATATCATTCTACAGAGCACCTAGCTCACAATGTGCTCACTCCCAGTGACTACACTGCAGTGTATTCAGTGATGTCAAGATCAAAGCTCAAAAGGATAACAACCACTCTATTTCCTAACAGATAAGTCAACAACATAAAACAAAGGTTATTGCTAAAAGATGCACCAGATTGAATATAAAATACAATCCTTGGATCAGAAGTGTGACTCTACCACCAAACCACACCCTTCTTAAACATTCAACTAAATATTTTCTTTTAATCATGGATATCAAAAAATAAAAACAAAACCCCAAAAAATACAGAAAAATAAACTACTAATATTGCTCTTTATAACATATCCCAATAAAAAAATTCCTTGAACACAACAAAATTTTACCTGTAAATAAACTGGTTCTCCTGCAAACACAGAACTTGACATTCCCACCCTTAGAGATGGCGTTAATGAAAAGTAATCTATATCCAGTCCAAACTTCACTATACCATTGTAGAGCTAAAAAAAATCAATGATTAATGAATCTAAAATAACTTATTCCGAGAATAATGATAATGATATTTCTAATGATCCTGCTTTGCTAAATATTGTTTATTAGTGGCAAAGCAATGGCAAGTTACTTAAGACTGACTTACCTTCAGTAAATCAAATCATGTTGTTTTGAATATACTTTGCATTCAGCAGTGTGCTGATGGCTGGCATTTTTTTCCCCATATTATTAATTTTTTACACCTTATCAGTTGTCATTACGTCTTCACAAAGTAAATCTTAACAGGATAAAATGTATAAGTCAATCTGATAACTTTTGTTAAGTGCTGATTAGTTTCTAAAAGGGACTGGTTGAATTCAAGCTAAAATACAGCTCACAATTAGGTTGACCATGAACAAATCAAATCATAATTGGCTACAATTGTGACAATATTTTTGCCTAGATTTTTACATTAAAATAGAGTTCAATGCTGAATCATGAGCTCATAAAGAAAGGCCTTTTAGTTAAAACAAACAAATACATACCAATGAAATTTGAATTCCTAAATCTGGATGTTGTATCAAAAGTTCTGGAAAATGTTCATCAGAAACTTTAGACAATCCAACCTGCAAATCAATAGGAAAAACAACTTAGTTGAGATACTATAACATAGTTATCAATCTCGTGTACAATGTATATGTATATGCAGAACAAGATATTATTAGTACAATGTATATGTATATGCAGAACAGGATAGTACAATGTATATGTATATGCAGAGCAGGATAGTATTAATACAATGTATATGTATATGCAGAACAGGATAGAACAATGTATATGTATATGCAGAACAGGATAGTACAATGTATATGTATATGCAGAACAGAATAGTACAATGTATATGTATATGCAGAACAGAATAGTATTAGTACAATGTATATGTATATGCAGAACAGAATAGTATTAGTACAATGTATATGTATATGCAGAACAGGACAGTACGATGTATATGTATATGCAGAACAGGATAGTACAATGTATTTGTATATGCAGAACAGGATAGAACAATGTATATGTATATGCAAAACAGGATAGAACAATGTATATGTATATGCAGAACAGGACAGTACAATGTATATGTATATGCAGAACAGGACAGTACAATGTATATGTATATGCAGAACAAGACAGTACAATGTATATGTATATGCAGAACAGGATAGAACAATGTATATGTATATGCAGAACAGGATAGTACAATGTATATGTATATGCAGAACAGGATAGTACAATGTATATGTACATGTATATGCAGAACAGGACAGTACAATGTATATGTATATGCAGAACAGGATACAATCTAAACTGCTGGAGACAGAACCATTTTTCAAAGTCCATAAAATTCGACTTTATAATTCTGATACAGTTTAACATCCTAGAACTTATGTTATATTCAATATTATTAGATATACATTATAGATAAAAAGAATTTATTGGCAATTTCAAACAAAGGCTTCGTTTACTACTTAAATTCAAAGTGCATAGCATCTATATTCAAAGTAGATAATTGGGCAAAAACCAAGTGACTTTTTGCAAGTCATATCTTGAAGCAAATAATAAAATCTAATAATTCTAGCTTAAATAAAAGATGCATGATTATGAAAGTATCAGATATCCAGACTAATAAACAGACAGACTGAAGATAAAATTTCTATTCATCATTCCATTTACAGGAATATCAAAATTACAATTATGCTATCTTTTTTGCTGTATAAAAACTAACCACTAAGGAATCCAACTTTTGAAGTGCCTTGTGTAGCTGAAATTTTATATCTTCTACTTCAAGTTTTACTTTCATAAATTCTTCATCATTGCTTTCTCCACTCTGAAATGTTAAAACAAAAATTAGATATTAAATTTTTTTGACTGGAAATACACTAATAGTCTAATTAATTTATCAGTGGAAAGTAAAGTAGATTACTTGTGTTTTATTCCCCCATCACTTTTTTCAAAGAAAGGCTATCAATTCTGGGACGGCTGAAGAAATCCCACTAGAGAAAAACACTTTGGCAAGAAAACTGACAAACTCTGTCATATTAAGATTTGCAAGAGAGAGACTTTCACGAAGGTAATAAGCTGTACAATCTTAAGCTGGTTCATCACACAATTTGGCTGGAGTGTAAGGTAATAAGCTGTACAATCTTTAAGCTGGTTCATCACACAATTTGGCTGGAGTGTAAGGTAATAAGCTGTACAATCTTTAAGCTGGTTCATCACACAATTTGGCTGGAGTGTAAGGTAATAAGCTGTACAATCTTTAAGCTGGTTCATCACACAATTTGGCTGGAGTGTAAGGTAATAAGCTGTACAATCTTTAAGCTGGTTCATCACACAATTTGGCTGGAGTGTAAGGTAATAAGCTGTACAATCTTTAAGCTGGTTCATCACACAATTTGGCTGGAGTGTAAAGTAATAAGCTGTACAATCTTTAAGCTGGTTCATCACACAATTTGGCTGGAGTGTAAGGTAATAAGCTGTACAATCTTTAAGCTGGTTCATCACACAATTTGGCTGGAGTGTAAGGTAATAAGCTGTACAATCTTTAAGCTGGTTCATCACACAATTTGGCTGGAGTGTAAGGTAATAAGCTGTACAATCTTTAAGCTGGTTCATCACACAATTTGGCTGGAGTGTAAGGTAATAAGCTGTACAATCTTTAAGCTGGTTCATCACACAATTTGGCTGGAGTGTAAGGTAATAAGCTGTACAATCTTTAAGCTGGTTCATCACACAATTTGGCTGGAGTGTAAGGTAATAAGCTGTACAATCTTTAAGCTGGTTCATCACACAATTTGGCTGGAGTGTAAGGTAATAAGCTGTACAATCTTTAAGCTGGTTCATCACACAATTTGGCTGGAGTGTAAGGTAATAAGCTGTACAATCTTTAAGCTGGTTCATCACACAATTTGGCTGGAGTGTAAGGTAATAAGCTGTACAATCTTTAAGCTGGTTCATCACACAATTTGGCTGGAGTGTAAGGTAATAAGCTGTACAATCTTTAAGCTGGTTCATCACACAATTTGGCTGGAGTGTAAGGTAATAACTTGTACAATCTTTAAGCTGGTTCATCACACAATTTGGCTGGAGTGTAAGGTAATAAGCTGTACAATCTTTAAGCTGGTTCATCACACAATTTGGCTGGAGTGTAAGGTAATAAGCTGTACAATCTTTAAGCTGGTTCATCACACAATTTGGCTGGAGTGTAAGGTAATAACTTGTACAATCTTTAAGCTGGTTCATCACACAATTTGGCTGGAGTGTAAGGTAATAAGCTGTACAATCTTTAAGCTGGTTCATCACACAATTTGGCTGGAGTGTAAGGTAATAAGCTGTACAATCTTTAAGCTGGTTCATCACACAATTTGGCTGGAGTGTAAGGTAATAAGCTGTACAATCTTTAAGCTGGTTCATCACACAATTTGGCTGGAGTGTAAGGTAATAAGCTATACAATCTTTAAGCTGGTTCATCACACAATTTGGCTGGAGTGGTCCTATTTAGATTTTACATATCAATGACTTGTTTGGATAAAATAAATAATTTTTATGATTTATAAGTGATATGGTTACAGTTGGAATTTTTAAAATTCTGAATAAGGTGGTCAATATTTTGTAAATTTAGTCTTAAGGAACATAACATTTTGTCTAAAGGAACATAACATTTAACATAAACAACAGTCATTGTTTGTGTCAGTTTTGTGATGATTGCGAGCTATCATGCCATTATACATGTGTTGTTTGGATTACAAACAATATAATTTTTTTCATGTTGGATAACATTTTAAATTAGTTCAAATATTATTATTATTATTTCAATATTGGATATTTAGTTTACATGCCATTTTTGATTTCTTAACTACTGAATTATACATGTAAATTTCATTCACTCCTATATAACAGGCTTTATAGTAAAGCTGTATTGCTGAATTAAAACAATTTAATTAAAAATTAAAATTTTCACAGTGCTTCATAAAATCATGAATATTTTTTACCTCTTCTAAGTCTTGCAAATCTGCATCTTTATGGCGCAACTTTGACTTTAGATTACGTATAAGTTTCTTTGTTTCAAGAATATCTTCTAAGTCTGGACTTTTTTCTAACCAAGGCTCAATACCAGCTTTGAGATTTGTGAAGTCTTTGACTAGCTGCCTGAAGTTATCTAAGGTTGAGATTTCACTTTGCAGTTCTCGTAATATGGCTGTTAAAACAGTTGCCACTAGACTAGCTTCTCGCCCATTTTCCTTTAAAATAAAATGACTAATTATTTACTGCCCATTTTCCTTTAAAACAAAATGACTAGTTATTTACCAAGTTTTTTTTCTCCCATTAATAGTTGTAATGAATTTATCTGTTATTTGTTCAATACAGATATAGTATCATTTTAGTTCTGCATGAAAATTGTAAGTCTAATGAAAGTTATCATTGATGTCTTCAGGATTTTTTAAAAAAGGTCTTGTCTTCAACTTTGGTTATTTAAAGTAAAGCTTGACACAAAGAATATAATACAGATATCACTACTGAAGATGGCAATGTATGACTTATAGAGTCACCAAGTCTTACAACAAAATTTCCAATCAGTGTACCATGTTTGACAAACAATTTACAACTAACTGTATAACAAGAGGCCCATGGGCCTTAACGCTCACCTGAGGATATGTCAATATTGTTTACAAAGTGCAATATATTAAGTACAGAAACTTTAAAAGTTTTCTCATGTTAAGAACTCCCAAAAAACTTAATCAGAAATATATCCACTCACATTTCATTTATATGTAGCTTATATAATATGCATGAATGAACTGTAGTGCAATGAATAATTTCCAAATCATTAATCAATTTCAGTATACTTATGCAGCTATGTCCTTGACCTTTGAATATATATGACCTCAAACAATACATGATTGTCATGTCAATACCTACAATATTCTATTATACATGCCAATGCATGAAATAAATAGCTTTCAAAACAATTTATAATTTTAGTATTCCTATGTTGATATGACCTTGACCTTTGAACATATAACCTTGAACCATATATCAAAATGATCGCCATGTCAATACCTACAATATTCTAATATACATGCCTATACAAAAAGTTAATAGTTTTCAAGATAATTAGCAATTTAAGTCTTCTTTTGCAGCTGTGACCTTGACCTCTGAACGTATGACCTTGAACCATAGACCAAAATGATTGGCATGTCAATAACTACAATATTCTAATATACATGCCTATACAAAAAGTTTAAAGTTTTCAAGGTAATTAGCAATTCAAGTCTTCTTTTGCAGCTGTGACCTTGACCTTTCATCATATGACCTCGAACCATATATCAAAATGATCGTTGTTACAATACCTACAATATTCTAATATATATACCTACACAAAAGGTTAATAGTTTTCAAGATATAGTGACAAATATATAATTTTTAGCAATTTCCCCACTCAGTACCTTACCATTTTCCCATTTGGAGCCCCATGGCTACCATTTGTGCAAATTTGAAAATAGATGACCTAAGGATGTTATAAATGAAATGACTAAGGTATATCTCTTGTACATTCAGAGAAGATTTTTAAAGTTTTTCACTATTTCCCCCCCTTATGGGGCCCCAAGGGGACATAACTCTTTCGTTTGTGCAAATCCGAAAGGGCTTCACCCAGGCATGACGGTAACCAAGTTTCAATAGGTTTTGGAGAAGAAGATAAAAATGTAAAAAGTTTACGCACGACGGACGAAGATGGATAGCAATAGCTCATCTGAGCTTTCAGCTCAGGTGAGCTAAAAAGATACAAATAAATTGAAGTCCATTATAATTAAGAATGAAGTTTATGTGAAAGTACAAATATGTATAAAAATTCCATTTAACTAGACAGCATTTATTTGCATTTCAATACATTTCAACCTAACATTTATGAAAATAAATCAAATGATTAAGTCATTTGCATTCTTCATAATATTTATACGAGAAAAACTGTAAACATACAGTAGCCAATGTTTAATAGGCAATTTAAACAGAAAAAAAAAATTGGAATATTGAAATGTACAGGTAGGTACAATACATGTGATCTTACCATGTCAGTTACTGCTATTTCTTGTTGTAAGGCATTTGCATAGTTTCTTAATAGAATCTCTAAATCAACATTAGTGTTACCATCCCTGATGTTACTATCAAGACTAAGCAACTGAAATACACAACAAAATAAACACCTACCAGAAAACTGTAAACAAAATTCATCAGGAAAACACCATACATGGATTAATCAAGCTTGATTTGATTCCCAAGTAATTGCCCCCCCCCCCTCTGTCAGAAACAATTGCTATTTTTATAAAAATTTACTATTTTTACTGCAAGAACTTCTCTTTTTAGAAACTCTGGAAATCCCATCCTTGTATTTCATAATCTTAGTGATTTGTCACTATACCATCTGATTCTATGTCTAAGCACAAGAATTATTTCGAACAGATAAGAAAAACATTGTAATATTGCAAATAAACAGAATTATGAGAAATATTATTTGGGATAAATGTCAGAAAATGTTATTTATTGTAATTCCTTAGTGTTCTGCAAAAAAAAAGTTATGGGGAACTTTATGCTAAAATCCCATATACTCATTAGCTATATCAATGGGCTGTATGACTTAAATAACTATAACAGCAGTAGTTTTGGATGTATAACATTACAACATTTATTAACACATACCTGATTTAGTATACAAAGGGAATCTTTGACTCCTGCCTGAAACATGTTTGTATTCTCTCTAACCTGACTGAATTCACATTCCTTCTTCCCCTGAAAGATAATTTAAACAAATTTGAAAAAAATATGACTTAATCATAAAATAGTTTAAAATATTGAAATACAGAAATGCAAACTGCAAAATACAAAGTAAAACATAATATTTAAAACTTGTGCAATATGGCATATGCTAATGCTATGATCACCTTGTGAAATACTGTTAAGTTATATCCAAGTCATGAATGCTCTTAGTACCAAATGCCATTCCAAAAAGTTTCTCTTTTCAATGCAGTGGCCTAGTTGACACTGCTTATGTTTAATAACATTCTTTTGTTTATTCAACATGCAACTAACTATTTAATAAAATATATTAATTTACTTTCCAATCTCTAAAGCCTGGGACTAAATCTTCTAACTGTGGACATCCATGCACATTATAATGAATAAAACCTTTATAATTCTTTTTTAACTTTTCATCTGCTTCCTACAAAATAACAAGAAACATAAAAACTTTCATAAGATTTCTGAAATACAGTGGATAAACTAACATCTTTTTTCTTAAGTTTTAATTTTTTAGTGATGTGTGATATCTGTCCAAAATCAAAAGATGCAGCCTAAATTTGTTATATATTAAAATGATCAGATAGATTTATTTTCAGTGCTTTAATTTTAACTGGCTACAACATAGTCATATAGAAGAATATCAAATGATAAACATTTCAAATACATAGGCATTAAATGAAATAATTTACATATGTAAAGTCTGATAATTAGCAAAAATAAATCCATATAATCTACTTTTTATTCCGTATCAAATTTTTACAACAATATGTATACAAGTGTATAGTCATTATGTCTGTGTATCAGCAGACATCTTGTTGTTACTCATGATCTTTATTATTATTCTCCATTGTTTCTGACAAAGTTTTTTAGAGGCATCTTCTCTTTCATTTCTTATCTGATCAGGTCCAAATTTCATATTTTTCTGAATTCAGAGAGACTCCGGAGACAATGCTTAAAACAAACAACCCTGGACTTCTATTGTGATGGATGTGCTCCAAGGGCATAATTAAACTAATTATGGACTATTTGTGCGCTTCATTCTAGATTCTCACACTTTTAATAAACACAAGACAAAATGCTTAAAACTATAGTCTATTTCAAAACACATAAAATAAGAGAGTGAGCCAGCTGATATACAGACATATACTTGCTGGCAAGTATACACTTCTATTTTTTTTATGGTAAAGTAGATTCTATTTAAACCAGCTTGATAAAATAATTTTCATTCATTACCTTTAATTTTATACATCTACTGTCTAATGGTATTGTCACTAATTCATTTATACATTCTTCTAATCTGTAATACAACTCTTTTCTGGCTGAGTTACGGGTCTCTACCAAACTATCCAGTTCACTCTGTCAAAAATATTTTTTAAAAAAAGAAGTAAGAAAATAGAAAGAAGCAAATTTTATATTCAAATTATACTACATTAAAACATTACAACATCCCTAAAAACTTGTCATGGTTACAGTAATTTGAAATTCTAAAATTTTCATCTTATACATGTACGTCATTCTTCATGAGGTTCTTTTCATTTATAACCATACCACTTTACAACACTTATAACAGATGAAATAATGAAAATCAATCAAGATTTCACTGTATGTGTTAAAAAGTTTATCTTTAATCAGCCTCTGAACAATACCAGACTTCACTTAGGTTAAAATAAATTGTTGTACCAAAAAGCCAGTGATTACTTACCGAGTCTGAACAGTTACAAATTTCTTTTTGAGATGCTCTATACGTAGACAGTGTGGATACAACTGGTTGTAATGTGGTTACTGATGAATTAAGAACTTTATCTGTAGACAATGCTAAATCAATGGCCTCCTCAAGACCACTGGCCCTGTCTGAAGGAAACTGTAGTCTAAAAGAAATTTAAAAAATCCTCTCAAATATCATCAGTAACAATTAATATATTTAAAATACTTAATTTTACATTTTTTCTAATTTGAACCCAAAAATATTTCAAAATACCTGATATATAATGGAATAAATTGTTATTCATTAATTTATGAAAGGTATTTTTCAAATTTGGTTTTAACAAATCATTAAGACAACCATAAATATTGCAAAAATAAGTGATTTGAAAAATCAAAGCACCGGAGGTGCCGTACGAACAGAGAGCATGGAAACGCAAGAGGCAGTTTGAAAGTGAGTGTAGGTAGCAGTACAATCTGCCTTATCCCATTCCATTCCTATGCGATCAAGGTTGTAAAACACCATATGGAAGGGGAGTAAGAATTCATGACTGGAAAAGTGTCCATTATATTTTTTTGTATTAGTGTTGGCAAAATACCACATTCAGAAGAGTCTGTGCTAAAGGAAGGTTCTTTCACATTCCAAGCATTTCTCCAAGAAAAGACAAAAACGTTCATATGTTACATTTTTAATTAATTACACAAACAGAAAGATGTTTTTATGGTGTCATCGATCGTTATATTTCTCAATAACGACAAAACAACCGCAAATGATGGTTGCAAAAAACTGATTATATACAAAATACACGCCACCTACCGAGGATTTACCCTAAAACTTTCCATGTAAACTTCTATAGTACATCTTGCACAATCGACAGGAACTCATGAAATCTCTCAGCTATAGCTTTTTTCCGGTCGATTTCACAATGCTGCTCTCAAAATCGTGTATATCATTTTTACGCTACGTCGACAAAATTAAAATGTAAACATGTCTACATCAGATATGTCAAATTTTGTTGGGGCTTCGAGGAGGGGATGGGAAGGGAAACGAATGAAAACAAATACATTCCTATAAACATGACATTTGCTATCGTGCATGTAAGACATGATTTCTTTACAGCACTTTCCGCAACCTATACTTTTACTTACACGCTCAAACTTCGGGTAATGTTAAAAAAATATTGCTTTATTTACTGTGGTTCACTCTTCTCGCTAAAACGCATGCTACCAAGAAATGACACGTCATATAATTCATCCAATCAAAAGAGAACCTTTAAATTATGGGATATCCGCGAAAATGTTGCGAAAATAGGTCTTTGTTTACATAAACTGTTCATGTATTCTTCCGCTGCGCCGCATTGTATCCTTTCCACCAAAAGTTTCTCCACAGAATCCATGTATAAATTTTATTTTCAATACCACATACATTCATCATTGTGCGGTTACCCTCAGCACGTACTTATCACCCGCAAACTACCGTACTATATTCCACATATATTGCGCAAGGATTTGACATAGTGGTGACATAGCCTGTCCGATTGCGACGTACGTGACAATACATCACAGAGATTCCTCTCTGTTCGTAAAAAGTCACTAAGGGATAGTAAGTGCATGATCCTTGTAATTTCATGTTGAAGAACAAATCTTGTGATCAGTTACAAAAACATTAAATTGTTTCTTGTCATCAGAAACAATAACGCTGTTGGTACTAGCCCTCCAAAACATCAACTGTGACATAAGATCTTCAGAACTTAAGTTTGATATCAGAGTTAATGGACATACATAGATAAGTGAAGACTTCATAAGTTATCAATGTCTATATATCATAAATTTATTTGGTTTTATCACAAAATGATATCCAAATAAGCTATATACAAACCTTAATCTTCTAACTTTATCTGCAAGTTCTATCACTGTTTGGATCTATAATGAGAACAAATTAGGTGGGAAATTTAGCATTGGCTGTCAGATTGGTTAATTTTTCTTATATTTAATGAGCAAATATAGGTCTGGTTATACTTTTGAGTAATATATATGAATTGATTATTATCCTTAAAATAAAATAAAACAAAACAAACAACCAGAACCTTGCAAATGGTAATGTGAAAACCAAGTTAAGATTCTTGCACTTATCTTGAAGTGGTAAAATGCAAATGAGATATGAATTTTAGAATTTCATTATTATCATCATCATCTATTGCTTTGTTATATGAATAAGTAAACTAATTACAAATCATTTTTACTCACCAACACATTACAAAATCTATCAAGAATCAAGTAAATTCAATAGCCATCAAACAACACTGAACACTCCTTTAGATCACTTTGACACCATGACCCTTAATGTATTTAAAACTATCATATGTACCAGACAATGATTTACCTTTACTTTTGTCGATGCTGCTTGCTGTAATTGTAAATCTTTCTTTGCTACTTCTGCTCGTAACTTTTCAAGTTCTCGCTTTTTCTTTGACAAATCATTCTTTAAGTTTTGATTGACTTCATGGAAGGAATCTGATATCTGTGCATTTCTATATCAATATAAATTGGTTGTTATTACAATTAGTGTGATTCATTTCCTTGAGTTTACTCTTAATAGCCCATAATAAAAAGAAATCCTAAAAGCTTGGGGCAACTCGATAAAATGTTATAAATCATATTGGAGCATGTGTGGAAGTTCTGTATGTAAGTAACAATGGTGTTGACAGAAAGAAAATGTGTTTGTGTGAGAACGACAACAGATCCTGCAAAGAAAGAACAAGGGCCAACTGGGACAAAACAACTCCAAGGATTCAAATCAGCAAGAACCAGATGGAACAATGGTTGTAAATAAAACATCAGTTTGGCTTGGCTTGGATACATGTAGGCATGGCAAAGTGGTCACATTGCTCTTGAACACATGCTTTTTGCAGCATTTGTTGAAGTTGCCTCATTTTTGATTAAGAGTCACATGATCAATGTTCTAAAATAAAATCTTTGGTAGATCAATCTAGCACAGGCCTTAGATAGAATTTTTAATGCCACTTGGCACAGTGTCTAGTTAAAAAAGAAAACCACTTGTCACTTGGAAATTTAACTCAGCACAGTCAATACATGAAAAAAGATACTTTCTTCTCTTAAGTACCGCCAGAGCTTGTACCAATAAATAATGTTTTCTGACTTTCTTCTTAGGCTTTTCAGGAACTTCGGTTTTTACACTGTCAGTTACCAGTAACTTTCGTTTTGAAGTGGCAGGTTTAGAAATGCTTCCACCTGCAACTGGTTTGTCATCAGGATCAGTGGTAGTCTAATCAGCTGTTTCATCCTTGTTTGTCTTTAGAAAGTCATACAAAACAGTTTGTTTACTTTTAATTGACATACTTAACGGACCGACAAGTATATATAAACTTGGAACATCAGCTGGATTTTATATTACACTAAGTAAATTCCAAATGCCAAACAATAGGTTTGCGCATGTGACACAAAGGTTTAAATGATTTTGTTGATCGACGCTTGTAACAGAACGGCCGATGTCTAGAAAGGGGCTCGTTACAATTGACCTCCTTATACAAGATTTTCCTGACAAACACTATATTATCTGTTGTTTATTTATTGCATCAAGCCCCTTGATATATATGTCTGATAAATTTAAGTCGGCATCGTGACGAGTGGTAGTAATAATATCACTCGTCCAAGTACACATTTCTTTCGTTAGAACGAGTGGACAAGTGAATAATCCAAGGCCCTGTAGCAGTAAGTTCCCCATGAATTTCAACGCAAGTAAGTGTATGTTTTACATGGAACCAAGAATTACATTTTTCATGAGGCATAGTTAAGAAAAAAAAGTGCCTTTATATAATATGTATAGGAAAACTTATAATGCAGCTTCAATATTATTTCTATTTAATATCTCAAAAAGCGGGAGAATTAGCAGGTATATCTCTTCACAAGACAGATGGAAGAATCACTGATTTATAATTATACATGTATATTACCTATTAACTGGTATTTGAATAGGTTTACTGTTATTTCCAGTAACTTGGCGACCCATGTTCTGTCCAGGAAATCCTTGATTTCCTTTATCTGCAGCATATCCGCCACCAAACATTCCAATATTTGACATGGAACCACCAGGACTGTTACAAGTATATCCACTACCTAAATCTTTGTTATCACCAGCTCCTCTACCTCCGGTCATGGCTGGACGGGTCAAAGCAAAGCCTTCATTAATTACTAGTGTATTAAGTACTTGACCCTCTACAGTTATTATACCATAATGACCTGATCCATCTGTTAAAGGATTTGTTCTGATCAATTCTAATATTTTATTATCTGTTAGCTTCCTGAGAAATTCAGCACCCTAAAATACAACAATAAGGCAATCAATAACTATATTTTAATATTTTTATAAATTAAAGTTACAAAATAGTTTTATAAAGTCAAAAAATGTATTTTTACCAATATTTCAGACATGGTTCTACAATGTATGTGTGTTTCTACATGCTACTTGGATGTCCTGCACTAAATCATGATATAAACTAACCTCCCCCAAAATAGCTAACACATAAAGCTATCCAAAAAATTAATAAATAATAATAATATTAAATAAATGAATGAATGAATGAATGAATGAATAAATAAATAATGCAGTTAATTGATAACTTAACTACATTAACAAGAGGCCCATGGGCCTTAACACTCACCTGAGGATATGTCCAAAATTGTTTGCAAAGTGCAGTAGACAATATATATTAAGTACAGAAACTTTAAAAGTTTTCTCAAGTTAGGAACTGCCACAAAACTTAATCAGAAATGTATGACCTTGAACCATAGACCAAAATGATTGGCATGTCAATAACTACAATATTCTAATATACATGCCTATACAAAAAGTTTAAAGTTTTCAAGATAATTAGCAATTTAAGGCTTCCTTTGCAGCTGTGACTTTGACCTTTAGACATATGACCTTGAACCATATATCAAAATGATCGTTGTTACAATACCTACAATATTCTAATATATATGCCTACACAAAAAGTTAATAGTTTTCAAGATATAGTGACAAATATATAATTTTTAGCAATTTCCCCACTCAGTACCTTACCATTTCCCCATTTTGAGCCCCATGGCTACCATTTGTGCAAATTTGAAAATAGATGACCTAAGGATGTTATAAATGAAATGACTAAGGTATATCTCTTGTACATTCAGAGGAGAAGATTTTTAAAGTTTTTCACTATTTCCCCCTTTATGGGGCCCCAAGGGGACATAACTCTTTCGTTTGTCAAATCCGAAAGGGCTTCACCCAGGCATGACGGTTACCAAGTTTCATTAAAATTGGCCAAATGGTTTTGGAGAAGAAGATAAAATTGTAAAAATTTTACACACGACGGACGAAGATGGATAGCAATAGCTCATCTGAGCTTTCAGCTTAGGTGAGCTAAAAATCCCTGTCTGCATGCATATCTTCAAATTTATAAAACTTAAAAAATTATAATAACATTGAATGGTGATGGTGTGGAGTTTTAAATTCACTTGTATTTAAATGTAACCAGGTGAAATGGGATAAAACTTGTACTACTGCAATGCATTTCTGACAATTAGTAGTGAGGGTTTGGTTTTGTTTCACATCTTAAATTTTTAAGAAAATTAGGCATCACATACCCCTGCCACATGTTAAATACATGTATCTCTGTAATTATTTAATAAGGGTCCCTGGATTACAAAAAGTGAACTTGTCTGATTACAACTGTAACAAAATCCTTTAGATTCGTTCATGAAATACTGTTTGTAAATGATTCATTCATAAAATACTGTTTATAAATTAAGTTCCAAGAACCCAGTCAACATACCTGAAATAACCAAAGAACAAAAACTTAACAGTGAAGTTCAGGTTATAAAATGCAAATTTGCTCAAGATATTATATACTTCTTTATCCTGTATCAAAATCCGACATACAAACTTGGTATGAATGGACTGAATCTTGTAGTCTCCATTCAAAGTTGTTACAGCACTGACAATGATAGCATTACAAACTTCTTACTTGTGGGCAAAATCCTATGGTCCTTTGAAACTTTGTATACAAGGGAATAAAAACACTTTAAATAATTTTGAGAAAAAATTATCACTTGATTCACTATACACTTACTGATTGATCACTTAAATCTTTAGGTCTGGTATTGTGAAAAACAATCTTGTGAGCCAATGGTTTGGAAGCAGACAGTGCTGGCGGAATTTCCACTAAACTTTTTATGCTGATTTCCTCTGTATTTCCATAATCTATATACTGAACTTTTATCTGTCAAAAAGAGAATGAATATTCTTGTTAGTTCTCAGTAGCAGAATGTTCTTAAGGGCTAATTTACAGCAGCTCTTATACCATTCAATTGGGCAGATTCTAGTTTGAAATAATATCAACTCACCAAAGTTCACCAACTCTTAACAGACTATATTAGATTTCAGATATAAAAACTAGCAAAAAACAACAACTTTATACAGATTAAAATTAAATCCAAGACAGATGCTGGCAAGTTAAAAATACAATCCATATAAAATTTTTAGTCAAATTTCAGACATTTATTCAAATTACATTGTTTTTTACTTGCTTTAATCACTTGTTTTCTCAGTAAATTTTCTTAGCCTCATAAAAACTTACTGTATCTGTTCCTAAAAACTGTTTAACACAACATCTGTACCAGTTACAATCTTCTGAGTACTGTGCAGCATAAATCTGAAACAACAAAACACAAAAACTCTTAATTAATAATGTTAATTTAATTGTAAAAATGTCTGCATTCTGTGATTAATTTATTGAACAATTTCATTTAAATTTGGTGAAGGTGACATAAAAATGTAGGTGTTTTAGTGATATAAATAAAAAGACAAATAATAAAAATAAATAAATGAATGATTACTAATAAAACTTTAATTTAATTGACGAATTCATTTCAAAATCTTGGTTTAAGGATATTCAGGTGATTCCACTTTGATACTGGCAAAAGTAAGCCTTTTATGGAGGTTTATGTCCCAGTCTGACCTTGCAATAGAGAGATCAGTTCTACATTTGTAGGTTGGAATATAACGGTGCGTTTTATACCTTATTTTGCTGTGGTTGACCATTGACTTTTGGGGCAGCTGGACACAATGATGTCAACTGTTCTGTGATGTTCATTAATTTGTTTGTATTTTCATCATTTACCACTTGTATCCATATTGTGATGGCACTTTCAACATATGAAACCATCACTGCTTCTTTCTGAAAGAACAAAAAAAATTTCAATGAAAAGAATACAAAGTATTGTTAGCAATTTAAAATTAATTTTTTCATTATTTCAGAATTCTTTATTTCGAACAACAATTAAAAGTTTAATTATCCCATTAAAATTGAGTAACCAAACTATCTTTTTAAACGGAAGAGACTTCAAGGATGGAAATTAGCATGCAATACAATGATTCTTATTTGATAAATTTGGAAAACACTTGGTAGTGGTAAATACAAAGAACTTAAGAGAGAATTTGGAAAAATCAAGTTTTGTGAAAAACAAGAGGCCCATGGGCCTTAACGCTCACCTGAAGATATGTCTAATATTGTTTGCAAAGTGCAATAGACAATATATTAAGTACAGAAACTTTAAAAGTTTTCTCAAGTTAAGAACTCCCACAAAACTTAATCAGAAATATATCCACTAACTTTTCATTTATAAGTACCTTATAAATAAGCATGAAGTAACTGTAGTGCAATCATTAATCAATTTCAGTATAATTATGCAGCTATGTCCTTGACCTTTGAACATATATGACTTCAAACCATATATGATTGTCATGTCAATACCTACAATATTCTAATATACATGACTATGCATGAAATTAATAGCTTTCAAGATAATTAATAATATTAGTATTCCTATGTTGATATGACCTTGACCTTTCAACTAATAACCTTGAACCCTATATCAAAATGACAGTCATGTCAATACCTACAATATTCTAATATACATGCCTATACAAAAAAGTAATAGTTTTCAAGATAATTAGCAATTTAAGTCATCTTCTGCAGCCGTGACCTTGACCTTTCATTTCAACATATAACCTTGACTATATCAAAATGATCGTCATGTCAATACCTACAATAGTCAAATATACATGCCTATACAAAAAGTTAATAGTTTTCAAGATAATTAGCAATTTAAGTCTTCTGTTGCAGCTGTGACCTTGACCTTTCAACATATGACCTTGAACCATATATCAAAATGATCGTTGTTGCAATACCTACAATATTCAAATATACATGCCTATACAAAAAATTATTAGTTTTCAAGCTTATTACCAATTTAAGTCTTCTTTTGCAGCTGTGACCTTGACCTTTAAATATATGACCTTGACCCATATATCAAAATGTTTCTCATGTCAATACCTACATTAGTCCAATATACATGCCTATACAAAAACTTAATAGTTTTCAAGATAATTAGCAATTTAAGTCTTCTTTTGCAGCTGTGACCTTGACCTTTGAACATATGACCTTGAACCATATATCAAAATGTTTCTCATTTCAATACCTACAATATTCTAGTATACATGCCTATACAAAAAGTTAAAAGTTTTCAAGATAATTAGCAATTTAAGTCTCCTTTTGCAGCTGTGACCTTGACCTTTCAACATATGACCTTGAACCTATATATCAAAATGATTGTCATGTCAATACCTACAATATTCTAACATACATGCCTATACAAAAAGTTGATAGTTATAGTGACAAATATATAATTTCTAGCAATTTCCCCACTCAGTGCCTTACCATTTCCCCATTTTGGGCCCCATGGCTATCATTTGTGCAAATCTGAAAATAGATGACCTAAGAATGTTATAAATGAAATAACTAAGGTATATCTCTTGTAGATTCAGAGAAGATTTTTTAAGTTTTTTACTATTTCCCCCCCTTGTGGGGCCCCAAGGGGACATAACTCCTTCATTTGTGCAAATCTGAAAGGGCTTCACCCAGGCATGATGGTTACCAAGTTTCATTAAATTTGGCCTTGTGGTTTTGGAGGAGAAGATTAAAATGTAAAAAGTTTACGCACGACGGATGGAGATGGATAGCAATAGCTCATCTGAGCTTTCAGCTCAGGTGAGCTAAAAATCCTGATATTATTTAAAATATACACTCCCAATTGATTACAGAGCAGTTGACCTAGGAAACAGGATACAATATAAAGAGGTGATCTATATCAGACATGTTTGACTATACTCACCTCTTTTTGAGAATAACGTGATGATAAAGGATTTACTGAATTAATTATCTGTGCTCCTTCTGGTACTAAAATAAACAAACAAAAAATCAATTATCCTACACTAGAGACCCAATGAAACTAAGCAGTCAGTTAAGAACATGATGATTCAGATAGTTATAGAAGTTTTAAAATACAGGACAAAATGAACTAATTTTTAGGCCTTTTGATATGTGAAAAAAAATCAGTAGGATTTATTACTTCAGGTCACCTATTTCTGACATTTAACTATGACTTTTATTTGGAATTACGGCCATCTACCTTTCAAACTATATAGAGGTATATCAATTTGTTATTAGATGAGGTTTCAAGCTTTTAGGTTTTTCTATCAACATAGTTTAAGGTTTTTAATACTTGAAATCACTGTGACCAAGCCCGTTTTGTAATTATTTCTTTAATAGTTTCCTTGACTCTAGAAAATCTTCTTTCTCGAAATTATGTTAATTGTAAAGATATTCCCGACTTTCAGGTGTCATTCTAAAGATAACTTTAAACTTATAGCATCTGTTGTTAGTTTATCAGCAATTCCAAATGCTAATAGTAAAGTTTGCTAAATTTCAGCAGACGATAATCTTACTTAACATATGTTTGTAACTGGGGCCTGGTTAAGATTCTATAGAAAACATGGATCATCTAAATAATGGATCATTCAGTTTACAATTAATGGGTCAAAACTGGATTGACTTTACAAATTTTTACCTATATCTGGTGTTGTTTGCTGGCTTATCATTTTGGGTTTTTTAAGACCTCTCTTCTTATCTCCATCTAGCTTGTCATTCCTGAAAAAGAAAGATTTCAATGTCACAAAATCAATTTTGTAACCTAAAATCATGGTAAAATCAAACATTCTTTATTTACCATATACTTTTATACTTTTAAAATATGTTAAATTCTGCATTCTTCTGCAATTTGAGACATCACATCTGAATTAAAACTACATGATTTCCAAGTGAAAAAAAAATCATGAAACTAGAACATTACTGAAATGGTATATAATTGCTGGATCTACTAACTTTAACACAGTCGCTGAAATTGTAAACATACATGTATAATAATAGATTTTTGTCTTCAGTTTTCATTTTCTAGATAGTTTGATGTTTTGAAAGCTTAGTATAACTTACGTTAACAAGAGGCCCATGGGCCTTAACGCTCACCTGAGTATATGTCCAAAATTGTTTGCAAAGCGCAAAAGACAATATATTAGGTACAGAAACTTTACAAGTTTTCTCAAGTTGAGAACTCCCACAAAAATTAATCAGAAATATATCCACTCACATTTCATTTATAAGAAGCTTATATAATATGCATGATGTAACTGTAATGCAATGAATAATTTCCAAATCATTCACAAATTTCAGTATACTTATGCAACTATGTCCTTGACCTTTGAACATATATGACCTTGAACCATATATGATCACCATGTCAATACCTACAATATTCTAACATACATGCCTATACAAAAAATTAATAGTTTTCAAGATAATAAGCAATTTAAGGCTTCTTTTGCAGCTGTGACCTTGACCTTTGAACACATGACCTTGAACCATATATCAAAATGATAATTGTCACAATACCAAAAATATTCCAATATATATGCCTATACAAAAAGTTTAAAGTTTTCAAGATAATTAGCAATTTAAGTCTTCTTTTGCAGCTGTGACCTTGACCTTTGAACATATGACCTTGAACCATATATCAAAATGATTGTCATATCAATACCTACTGTAAATCCCCGGATATAAGACTACTTCGCCTATAAGACGGGGTGGGATTTTCCCGTCATTTTTTATGATTTCAGGCGATACTGCACCTATAAGACGACCGTGATTTTCAGACAAGGTCATACTGGTAACGGTATTTGACGCTACCGATCGGACCATAAACTTTCCAACAATTTTCGCCTATTGTTTATATTTTTTATTTTTAATACCGTACTTGTGAAATTAATTTCTTTGCCGTTTGATTCTAGTTTAATTTTGAAAAAAATCAGAAAACATGAAAAATAAAATCAGATGCCAGAACATCTCATCATCAGTAATCATGAAGACGTATATCTGTTCCGTTTTTAAATAAATTTTAAAAAATTTCGTTATTGTTTATTAGATTATCGATCAGCTGTTGAAGACAGGAACCCTGATACTCAAAACATATTGCCCTTTACGTGTGAAGCAGACAAAGGGGTGGTTTATGTAATTTCTAGATTGTTACTAAAAGTAAACAAAAAGAATAAAATATTGTACAGAATATTTCCCACCTCCTTGATTACTGTACTTACCGAAACCTTGATGATTTCTTTTTATTTCTTATTTTAATCATTTATTATAACTTTATTTTATTAAAATATCATTAAATATACAAAACTACAAAAATTTCAAAGCACGTGATTCGCGTTTCTTGTATGATATGAATATGTAAAATATATCAACCATTATAAACTGCAATATATAAAAACAAAGATGGCGGACATTACGATCGTGTGTGGACATTTTCTCAAGAATTTCAACCCCTCAGTTGTTTACCGTCTTATAAGACGACCCCCCTTCTCAAAAAATAAATTTTAAGGTAAAAAACCCCGTCTTATATGCAGGGATTTACGGTACTATATTCTAATATACATGCCTATACAAAAAGTTAAGTTTTCAAGATAATTAGCAATTTAAGTCTTCTTTTGCAGCTGTGACCTTGACCTTTGAACACATGACCTTGAACCATATATCAAAATGATCATCATGTCAATACCTACAATATTCTAATATACACGCCTATACAAAAGTTATTAGTTTTCAAGATAATTAGCAATTTTTGTCTTCTTTTACAGCTGTGACCTTGACCTTTGAACACATGACCTTGAATCATATATCAAAATGATAATTGTCACAATACCAAAAATATTCCAATATATATGCTTATACAAAAAGTTAACACTTTTCAAGATAATTAGCAATTTTAGTATTTATAAGCAAAAAAAAAAAAAAAAACATTTCAGGGGCAACAACTCCTACATGGATTATCATATAGTTACTAAACTTGGTACCTTTTTAAATTTTGTCATGCTGAACATTTTTACAATGTTTTGATTTCATATTTCTCTTAATATTTGCAAGAAAAATGCCTAAAACTGCATAAATCACAAATTAGGTCATGACCTTAATATCACCAAATATCACATCAGATTTTTTTCTCCCATCATTACTTTCGGAGAAGAAGATTTTTTAAGATTTTTGGACTCCTAGGTCACCTTGACCTAGTTTTGGTAGCCATGGCAACGCCATGAACAAATCTGAATTGCACCGGCCCATATATGCTTCTGACCAAGTATCATTGAAATCTGTCCAGCAGTTTTAGGAGAAGTCAAAAATAGGTGTTAATGACGCACGCACGCACGCACATACACATGCCGCGCCATGCCATAAGCTCACATGACCTTTCGGTCAGGTGAGCTAAAAATGTGTGACTTGACAGGGTATGAATATGTCTGTTGACCAGTGTCTAACAACAACGCTAGTGGAAGTGTCTAGAATTACTTGTTAAGAGAGATAACTTGATGAAAAATAAACACCTCAGGGTACTGTTGTCATGATTTTCAATTACATTAAAATCCATGTTCATTTTTGTATTAAAATAAATAATAAATTAAGAAGTACCAGCTCTCGGCTGGACTTGATGAATTTTGAAGCATAAAATTGCATTCTTTTGATGATCCACCATGTGCAAATTTAGAATCAATTTTACACCCTTTATGCATACAATGTTGTTTGCTTCCTTCTGACCCTTCTATACACCTAATTCTAAATCTGCCCCAAGAATTCCCTTAATATCAAAACTCATAACTTCACTGTAATAATGTACATCATTTAATGCTTTACTTTTTCTTTGGTTCTGTTCTTTTAACCACAACTTTATGTCCCTCGACTTCTATACCATTTATCTGCGAACATGCAGTATCAGCATCTGCCTCACATAAAAACTTCACATACCTAAATTATAATAATGAATATAAATTGTCATCCAATGGTTGTTTCGACTGATTAACTTTTGAGTAAATACTTCAAAACTACCTACTTCATACTGCAAATACAAATTACCAACCACTTTAAAATATACTTCCATAATAAAAAATTACTTTTTAAATGATAATAGTTCAGTGTGATCATATCATGAAAGAATTGAAGTAATCTACAACCTTTTGGGCGGATGATTTAGCGCTCTAAATTCAAAATGTCAACTATTTTAGTGTAAAACATATCAAACATTAACTTGCTTTAAGTATAATCCTAAATAACTGCTGCATGTGATGTTAAAAAAGAAGCAACCAACGTACTCTTTATTCAGCTACTGTTCAGACTTCCTTTTGACCCCTTCTCCCACCCCCACCCTCATTTATTAAACACCATGTATAATTTTGGAAAAATAGACATATATGTTTGAAACTAGCTTGATATCATCATTTTAAGGCTATTCCAGTCCAAATTAAAATATTAGTGGGGTTCAAAATGAAGTCTTTCTCAGCTGCTCCTTATGGAAGAGAAAAGTTTTATAAATTAAAACATACGCATATTTCATTGGAGATGCACCAAGACCAGGAGTTGCTGTGCTTTCTCTCACAAAAATGCCTTTGATCTCTCCAAACTTTGAAAATATCTTTCCCACATTTTTCTAAAAAGGTAAACAGATAAATTAAAACAAGTCAAATATAGCATAAATGAAATATCAATGGTGCAAAGAGAAATAAAAGTATGGATCTAAGAGAAAAAAAAACACCGATTACTCTCAAGATATGTGATTGGGTCACTAGTTACACTAATGTTAATAACATACAATTACATTTTATATACAGACAATCAACTTTAAATTGATTGGCAAGTATTTTATCAATTAGTTTGCAGGAGCATTTTTTTTCTTTCAAAAATTGCATTTCAATTTTGGTTTTAGGCCTTCTTCTTCTTAATTTTTTGTCCACAGCAATGAAAGAATAGGACCTTTCATGGTGAATAAGATAATTGTTCAAAATTCAAGTTTGGTGTTGAAAGAATCAGATTGATCTTGTAGAGCTTAGTAGGGTTCATTTAAAACTTGTATTTTACAATATTCCCTATTCCCAACTATGGCAAAACATTAGAGCACTGCCTTTCCTTATTACAGTACCAGTTTGAATCAATGCAGGGGAGGGTCTAAATAAATTACAGAGCTTTGCAACCCTAGTATTTTTCTGCACTTAAACAAAATAATTAAAAATCAATAGAATTTTTTTCAAATTCCAAGATACAAAACTTGAGTGAATTAAATCAAATATGCTCAGAATTACTAAGTGGGCACTCTCAAGTTTTGTTATTAATAATTATGCTCTTTATAACATATCAAAATTATATCAGAAATAGAAATTTTTATCATTTCAAAAATATACTAATGCCTTTCAGGAAGCCAATTGTATTTGTTTTTGTAAAATCCTTTCTCCATAGACTTGCCATGTGTAAAAGTTTTTTGTCTAAATTCAACACCATGATGGATTTAAATTACCGTAATCCTTCGATGTATTCGGACCCTCTATGTTTTCAGACACCCTAATTTTTAAATTTCCTCTAATTTCGGACGGCAATTTTTTACCTCTAAAATCTGAACACGTTTTTGCTGAAACTCAGTTGCAGCATGTTATGCAGAGCGCTTGAAATAAAGATTAATAAAATCAAGAAGAAACTTTGTTGTTTTCAATTATTTTAACTATAAATTGTTGCTTCACACGTTTATTTCATTGTGTATTGGCGCCATTGCATCGTAACGTGAAACAGGTATGTGCAGTGTATTAACGTTTTTATGTAAACTAAATTAAATCATACCTTTGATAAGTGCTTTAATTTTCTATGAAAGTGAAAGTTGATTATAATTAATGTTCACTGCAGAGAAAATCGTGTAAGACAGAATCTTGTCAGTACACTAGTTCAACATCAAAGACATTTTTTCTGATGAAAACAGGAAGTGACGTTCACTTATTCTCTTTTAGTGTTTGTTATGGGAATTCCAAAAACGACCATGTGATTGTTCCAGCCGACAGATGCGGAAAAAAAACTGTTTTCCAAGATAAAAATGACATTAAAATATGTTTGAAATATGATTTGAAATAATTTTATTTTTAACCTTTTATTTGCGGAAGTCAGGAGTCAGGACTTTTTCTATCTTTGCATTGTCATTTCTTAAAATGTACACACATACGCATGGTAAAATATTGAGTATTTGATTAAAACGAAATTCTCTAACTTGATCCACAAATAATGCAACACACGATGTATAATAATAATTTGATTGCAGACAAGTTGGTGCACCTCAAACATTGGGAGTTAATGAAAAAAGTCACGTTGTTTACTTGTAAACAAAATGGCAACCTCGTTGTGTATTACTTAGAGAATCGTGATTATTGATCAACAAACGCTTTAAAAAACAATAATTAATGAAATAAACAACACAAAAGGTAACTTTTACTTTTATTAAAAAAATTTTACTTTATCATTGATTAATGCGTGGATATCGCTGTTGATAATGTCTTAAAATATCGAGCGAGAGAGAGAGAACCGGGACCCAAAATCGGCTCCAAAATGTCTCTAATTTTTCTGACACTCTAAATATTCGGACACCCCCAATTTTCAAGATATTTAATTTTCAAATTTCTTCTAAATTCCCGGACACTTGAAAATGAAATTATTAAAATCTGTCCGAATACATAGAAGGATTACGGTAATGCACTTGAGAGAAGCAGCATTCATCAGGAAACATTAGCAATGTTCTGTAAACTCCAAAGTATACGAGACTTATACTTTTTGGAACCTAATGGATTTTATGTCTAGGGATTCAAAGATAAACATTTACAGTGAACTGAGTAAAGGTACACACAACAGAAATGACAACACACGTTTAATTTTCCATTAATACGGAAAAGTGTTTTTGTTTTGTATTTCGACTGCAAAGAGGTCAAGTTTTTTTTTTAATTTTTGCGGGAAAGTTTGTCAAAAGTGAACTGCCCACTTATCCGTTGTATGCAAGTGCAAAACCGCTGTATTTGAAGTAAAATGTAAAGATTAAAAGTTCCAAAAGATATATGTATCGAAATAAAATTACATCATTAGCTTCTGGAGGCAGGTTTCCTACATAAACATCATATGTTTGGACCTTCCTTGCTGTGGCCATTTTGACCCTCGTGGTTCTGAATCTACCGCCGCAAATGTGCTTATGGCCCTTTCCTAAGTGTAGCAAAGTTATAAACGGGTACCAGTTAATATTTTCATGCGCCCGCTCGGATAAACTTAACCAAAACATTATTAAATAATAATTATTTTTTTCAGTAAGTTTGTCTTTTTGGCACGTTTTTTTTCAATATACAAATGAGAACTTGAAATGCATATATATTTATTTTTTAATTTTATCGAACTATTTTCTTTTACAATCCATTTCCGGTTGTTGTGATTAGTCTGTCTCATTTGACAACTTTCAGTTGTACACTTTTGACAAGTGGAACGAAAGGAAATTATGTCGATATAGTAAAGGATTATAATTTGTAAACAATGGTGCAGAAGTACCAGTCGCCCGTCAGGGTGTATAAACACCCCTTTGAATTGGTGATGGCGGTAAGTGTGAGAATAATTTTTAAGGAAACTTCTTAAACATTTTTGACACTTGACTGATCTACTAGCTATCCATTGACGGGTTAAACTCGCCTAGTTGATAACATCATTGGTGCATATTAATATTCACCAATTGTAGATTATGTTACTGGAATTAAATAATATATTTATATGTGTTGTTGTCGTTTCAATGGGAATGTTAAAAGTGCAATCACCAAATTAACTGAAACTAAATTTATTTTTTGTCTTGAAACCAAGTAATGAAACATCATATTTTGACAGACAGTGCCTGTACATTTTCTTACTTACCCATGTCCTCTTTGAAATTTGTCTCAACCACAGTTTTTTGCTGTGGGTGTAGGTTCTATTGAATGGGGGTTTTGCAGCAAACCACATGGTCGGTACCTGGGTAACATTTGTGCCAATTATAGAAGAAAAAAATTAAAAAAATAAATAAATAAATAAAAAGAAAAACATCACAAATCCCAGGAAAAGGACTGTTTTTACTATAAAATGATGTCCTTAGGACAAGTTTATTTAATTTGTAGAATTTTTGGCTGTGGGAAAACAATAGATAATTTAAAGGGGTCTTTGAATTTATGGAAACTCTATTTAAAAATAGAAGATATAGGACATGCCCAGGTGAGGGAAAAGCCATGTTGAACTTATATTCACGTAAATCCTTTTGTTCCATGTATGTTTGTCCTTGGTTGTTTTAATTATTTATTTGGTTGCTTTGCTCTTTCTTTTTATAAGTTAGTATTTCATTCTTGTGATTTAATGAACATTTTTTTAAATTGCAAGTGAAAGAAATGTTGTAAATAATTAACTAATTAAATTATATGATTTGAACAATCTTATTGATCTTTACATTTGAAATGGGGAAGACGTAAACATTTAAAATTATTGTGAACAAACTAATTATTGTTATATATGAAAGTTTCAGAAACTGAATACTAGATTAGGATAATATTTTCAAAACTAATGGTAACTTCTGATGTAAATTTATATAATGGAATAAAATGAAACCATCAGTTCTTATGTTCTTGTTAAAAATGTTAAAAGAAATTTTGCTGAATTTAGCGTATTTAACTTGTAAAGAATTTTCAAATGAGGGCATCAAGTTTCTGGTTACCTGGTATGTACAATTGAAAAAAAAAAGTGAATAAATTGTTTTTATAAATTCACAAAGCACTGCACATCTGATATCGTGTACCATCTGAAAAAAAAAATCTGCTATAGACCACTGAAGATCATTCAAAATTACAGCCTTAAATGCCAATCATGCAAACATAATTTGTAACTGCAAGTAACTGACCATTTTAACTATATCTTTTTATTTTTAATTCAAATAATGAATAAAAATAATGTGCATGTATCATTATTTTATGAAACAAAAAATATTTTTCTATTAAATCAATATATACTGCATGATATAAGTCAGGGATCAAATCGACCCAGTGTAAAAGGAATTGGGCAGATTGACTAAGGGTTAACTATTGTAAGGGTGAAACAAATTGGCAGGGCAAAATGACAGATTCTATCCAAACTCTAGTTATTTAAAGATGTTGTATCCATGAGACAGGTTATTTTGAGCCTGTACATTAATTTTTGTCTCAGAGATCCTTAAAGAGATACTTTAGAGGAATTAATAAAAACTGTCCTTTACATACTGTAAAAGATGTTGGAAATGTCCTTTTAGGTAAGGATAAAGCCTGTGGGTCTCTTGTTTTCCTGGTAGAAATACATTTAGTCTGAATTTCTTCTGACCATAACACACTTTATGCCTGTCAGCTGTGTGTATGGTCAGAACAATTTCTATATAAAAAACCCGGAATTTTCCGATACCAACTGTCGGAAGGGGTGCCATAACATTTCACTTCAGACTGAAAATATGATTGGAACTGTAAGTGTAGAAAAGTTCCTAAACTGAATGGATAGGTCAATGATTTGTCTTCCAAAATATTGACATATTTCAAAATGTCATCACCACTGGTTTGAGATTCAGATCAGTTTCTTCGGTGTTGATGTTTGCCAACATCATCTTCCATTTTCAAAACAAGACTTCTTAGCCTTGCGGAACTCTCACATTCAAATACTAGTATTTTTTAAGTAAAACACTGTCAATCAATTTGGTAATATCTCTACAGTTCCACTAATATTTTCAGTTTGAAGAGAAATGAGACTGCATCCCTCCCAACACCAGTTGGTATCGGAAACTCCCAGGTTTTTAATATAGAAATTGTTCTGACCCTACACACAGCCATCAGGAATAAAATGTGTTAGGGTCAGAGAAAATTCGGACTAGAATACATTCAGCTTAATTTTCATAATGGTAAGAAATCTGAAGTTTTCAGTTGTTATCATTTTGCTCTGGTACACACTTTTACAAAGTCTATTGGTGGCAGGGCTTTTTCTACTTTTCTGGAAAAATGTCCGGGTCCCATGACTTTGGGAAATTTAGTGCGTAAACACCCAAAATTTGGAAAGTTTTGGGCATTTTGAGGCGTCTTTTTGCTTAATTTCTAAACATAATATCTGCTGTTGTGTGACATGTTTGTAATCCGTCGTAGCCATTTGAATTGTACATGTGACAGTATATAAATATTACATTTCTGACAGGGTGCCAGTACATATTGTCACCCCGAGGAAGCATTGTTTGCTGAGGCGATAGCCGAGGCTGACAATGCTTTTCGAGAGGTGACAATATGTACTGGCACCCTGTCAGAAATGTAAGATTTATTTTATTACACCGAATGTTTGTTTTAATTTACCAATATATATGTTGTGCATCCGATTAATATTTTACTGTAAGTTTTTATAGCATACTGAAGACATACAACTATACAACATTATTCTTCTTCTAAATTTTATATATTAAACATAACTGTAACATTAAATATTTTATAATTCGTTGAAAATGTTATTATAATGTTGAACAATTTTAACAACAAATATTACTCTTCATAACCATACTCAAGTTACTGTTTTTGATACATGTTGAAATGTACAACACAACACGAATGTAAACAATATCAAAAACAATAAGACGCTTGCTTAGTTACAATTAAAACATGGTTCATTCAGAGCGCTGACGTGATCCAGTGAAGGGAGGCGACTCGAACAAAAATACTGTCACATAGTCACGCGCATCGCTATGTGACATAATAAATTTTATGTGACAGTACAAATTGTTACATAGCTCTTATCCAATGAAATTGCTAGATTTTTACATAAGGTGTAATAATATTGATTATACAGTTATAGGCCTATACGAAGTTAACCGAGGAATTTAGAATGCACTTCCGGAAACTTGATGCTGCCTTTACATCCTTCCAGAAACAATTAAGTGAACATTGATTAAATTGGAAGTTATTTAGAAATAATTTTTCATCCAAAAAACCTAGTATTTTTGACATATCAAAATTGGGAAAAATGAAAGCCTAAATTGGGAAAAAATAGCCATATTTTGCATTGGGAATGAGGCCGGATTTTGGCCATAAATGTAAGTTAGAAAAAGCCCTGGGTGGACAGGCTTAAACTTTTAATATGATACATCTAAATAGAACTTTGTCTCTTTTTAGGCATATGAGAAAAGATTTCCTACCTGTAAAATGATACCAGTATTTTTGGGTAGTGATATTTTATCTGAATTCAAAAGTGAAGATGGTGGTGAACATGTTGTAGAGAGGAGATGCAGACTTAATGTTGATGCTCCATACATCCTAAAAAAGGTAGGTTTATATATATACATGTACATGTATCATATAGTTAGTATTAGTCTAAAATATAGCAAACCATTTCATGGGTTTTTTTTAAATAGAAAAAGGGACCTATTGTTAATTTATGTTAGAATTGTTGTTAATTAGTTTACACAAAATAAAATTAGAGGAACTGTTTTTTAAAGTGAATGAGAAAAATATGTTACACATCAAGTCTGGTAAACATTAGTTGGTATTCTCTCATAATAATATATTTAAATATTGAATTGACATGTTGACTTTGATTTCACTTAATTTGACATAAAAACACTAGATTATCAATTTTTATTTATGAAATCCTTGTAGTTAATAAATTCATGAAAATCAGTTAGAATTCAATAGCTACTTTTGAATACATTAAAACATAAAACTGATGAATACTACCCCCAGATCTACTAACTCACACCCCACCCTAAAATTACTAAATATCATAACACTCCCCAAAATCATTAAATATAATAACCCTCCCCATAATCATTAAATATCATAACCCTCCCCAAAATTACTAAATATCATAACCCTCCCCGAAATTACTAAATATCATAACCCTCCCCAAAATTACTAAATTATCATAAACCCTCCCCAAAATTCCTTCCCAAAATTACTAAATATTATAACCCTCCCCAAAATTACTAAATATCATAACCCTCCCAAAAATCATTAAATATCATAACCCTCCCCAAAATTATAAATATCATAACCCTCCCCAAAATTAATAAATATCATAACCCTCCCCGAAATTACTAAATATCATAACCCTCCCCAAAATTACTAAATTACCATAACCCTCCCCAAAATTCCATCCCAAAATTACTAAATATTATAAACCTCCCCAAAATTACTAAATACCATCACCCTCCCCAAAATTTCTCCCCAAAATTACTATATATCATAACCCTCCCCAAAAATCCTCCCCAAAATTACTTAATATCATAACCCTCTCCAAAATTACTATTTACATAACCCTCCCCAAAACTACTAAATTATCATAACCCTTCCCAAAATTACTATATATCATAACCCGCCCCAAAATTACTATATATCATAACCCTCCCCAAAATTACTTAATATCATAACCCTCTCCAAAATTACTATATATCATAACCCTCCCCAAAATTACTAAATTATCATAATCCTTCCCAAAATTACTATATATCATAACCCTCCCCAAAATTCCTCCCCAAAATTACTATATATCATAACCCTCCCCAAAATTACTTAATATCATAACCCTCTCCAAAATTACTATATATCATAACCCTCCCCAAAATTACTAAATTATCATAACCCTTCCCAAAATTACTGTATATCATAACCCTCCCCAAAATTACTTAATATCATAACCCTCTCCAAATTACTATATATCATAACCCTCCCCAAAATTACTAAATTATCATAACCCTTCCCAAAATTACTGTATATCATAACCCTCCCCAAAATTACTTAATATCATAACCCTCTCCAAAATTACTATATATCATAACCCTCCCCCAAATTACTAAGTATCATAACCCTCCCCAAAATTACTATATATCATAACCCTCCCCAAAATTCCACCCCAAAATACTAAATTATCATAACCCTCCCCAAAATTACTAAATTATCATAACCCTTCCCAAAATTACTAAATATCATAACCCTCCCCAAAATTATTAAATATCATAACCCTCTCCAAAATTACTTAATATCATAACCCTCCCCAAAATTACTTTATATCAAAACCCTCCCCAAAATTATTAAATATCATAACCCTCCCCAAAATAACTTACCGTAAATTTCTGTATATCATAACCCCCCCCCCCCAAATTACTAAATATCATAACCCTCCCCAAAATTACTATATATCATAACCTTCCCCAAAATTATTAAATATCATAACCCTCCCCAAAATTACTTAATATCATAACCCTCCCCAAAATTACTTAATATCAAAACCCTCCCCAAAATTATTAAATATCATAACCCTCCCCAAAATTACTAAATATCATAACCCTCCCCAAAATTCCTCCCCAAAATTACTGTATATCATAACTTTTTGGTAAATGGGTTATAATGAAACAGTGGCATACCACATGGTAAATGGGTTATAATGAAACAGTGACATACCACATGGTAAATGGGTTATAATGAAACAGTGACATATCACATGGTAAATGGGTTATAATGATACAGTGGCATACCACATGGTAAATGGGTTACAATGAAACAGTGACATACCACTTGGTAAATGGGTTATAATGAAACAGTGACATACCACTTGGTAAATGGGTTATAATGAAACAGTGGCATACCACATGGTAAATGGATTACATTAAAACAGTGACATACAAACAATGGTAAATGGGTTGCACTAAAACAGTGACATGCAAACAATGGTAAATGGGTTGCATTAAAACAGTGACATACCACATGATAAATGTGTTACACTAAAACAGTGACATACCACATGGTAAATGGGTTACACTAAAACAGTGACATACCACATGGTAAATGGGTTACACTAAAACAGTGACATACCACATGGTAAATGGGTTACACTAAAACAGTGACATACCACATGGTAAATGGGTTAAATTCCATTCTATTTTTTTAAACTTCCTGTGGTTGTTTATTAATGGCTAGGTCAAAATAACACTAGCAAATTTTTTTAAGCAAAAGACAAATGTAACTGACATATACATGTACACTTAAATGAAATGGAATGACTTATTGCAAAGTATTTTAATTAAAAAAGCTTTTAATAACATATTTCTTTGTTGGATGTTTACTTTTGAAATCATCCTAATCAATAAGATTTATTATTGAGAATAAAATCTAACAGTATAAATATATAAAAGCTTGGGAGATTATCTTGTACATATGTACTGTCATTAGATTTGTACAAATGGTTCACCAGATAGAATGGTAAATATTTACTTTTAAATCTTTTAGTAAAGTTTACACATGTCTAAAGAAGGTGTTATGGATATGTAATGAAATTGATTTTTTTCCCTATTAGGCAATACACCCTTTTTGTTAAGATTTACCGATTATCTTGATAATGTCTTGACTACCGGTACACATTTACAGTACAAATAATAAAGTTCAAAGCATCATTCAGATTCACTCAACATTCAAATATGTGTAAACAGATCATAATGTAAATCTGCCTATAATTTATATTTCACTTGCAAATGTATTTCCTTTTGAGTTTAAGGGCCTTGAAGGCTGACTGGTTTAAATCACACCCTTACAGATGACAGTATCTTTCATTATCTAGATTCCAATCTAGTGTAAGGTAGTTCGTTAGTTTGCCAAAAGTCACTGGTTTTCACAGTATACTGATGTTTTCTCTACCATTCTCAAACTGACTGCTTTGATAAGTGAAAGTATTAGTTTCAATAGAGACAACAAGAGACAAATAGTTTTTGGCTATTTCTTTGGATTTGTTTTCTACTTCCACTAAGTTTACAATTTCTGAATATATTTTGTAATACATACATGTATATTATTCCACACTTGCTGCCATTTCTAAGAAATATCTCTTTAAGATTGAAAGGGCTGTGAAAGAATGTACTGGTACTTTACAGCTTCCCTTAAGTGGCCTTTAAAGACAGTACCTTATGGTACTGTAAAATGTAACATACCCTGGTAGCACAGAAAGTCCACAATCTGATACCAGTACAGGTACATGCATGATTTTTTTGCAGTAATTTTCTGCATGTATAGCATGGAGTGGAAAAAATTGTAATGGGTGTTTGACTATTAGATACGTACTTAGTGGTACATGTACTTAGTACTTATGCACTTAGATCAGTGGAGAAAAACTAAAAGAGCCAAGAAATCAACAAAGCTATGGCTAAAAGAAACTACATGAGAATCTGCCAGAGTTGGATTTGGACAAAATTGGTGAAAGGCACTGTAATTCATAAGCCAACACTTAAGACAACTTAGCAACTGAAGCCTTTGTGCTATAAAACATACATACTGATCTTATTTTACCAAACTTGTATAAGATTATGAATGCTGTATAACTTCCAGTCATTTTAAATACTAGACTAGTAAAGAATAAAGATATCTCAAGGCATATATTTAAATGCATTTTAAAACTCACATCAGATTACTCCAACATCTGATATTTGAGTTCTTTCAGGAACATAGCTCTTAGCATATTCTTTAATGAATTTTTAAAGCTTTTTTTTTTTTTTTATCAGAAATGAAATTTTAAAAAGATCAAAGATATTAAACTTGTCTATGACCCTTAACCTAAACTACCAGTAATGCCCTGGGCTGTGTGTCATTAAACACAATGTCAGTATTTTTCCCCCCTGCTATTTACAACTAGATACATCTACTTTTTATTAACTTCATAAACCCACTCTCTAGTTAATACATTATATAAGTAAGACGATGAACATTTACAACCATGTTATATCAACTTACAGTCCTGATAAAAACAACAAATGCAAAAACAAGAAGGATTATGATATATAGTAATTTTGGGGAGGGTTATGATAAAAGTAATTTTGGGGAGGGTTATGATATATAGTAATTTTGGGGAGGGTTATGATATATAGTAATTTTGGGGAAGGTTATGATATATAGTAATTTTGAGGAGGGTTATGATATTTAGTAATTTTTTTTTTTGGGGGGGGGGAGGGGTTATGTGGTATGTCACTGTTTTAGTGTGACAAAGTATTTAAGTTGACAGTTCCAATTCAGGTGAAAAACTTTGTCAATTCATTTGCCAAATGATGATAGTTTACTCTCGGTACTCTGATCTTCTCCACCATTTCAGAACTGACCTGTATAAGAAACAACCTTGACTGGGACAACTTTCCATCATAATTTTGATTAACCATACATGTTAATTTAAAAATGAGAATTACACATATAATACGTAGTGTAATATTATAAATATTGGGTATTGAAACATATGTCTGATATATTGAATAGTTTTATTTCATTATTAATGTTTGTTTAAATACATAAATGTAATAGTTATTTAGGTCACAGCAAAAAATGTAAACATGAAATGTTTGTGTATTGATGTTAATTACCATAATCTATAGGTATATGTATAAAAGGGGAGAAGGTGTACATGCTATGTCGTCAGAGTGTTGTTGTTTTTTCTTACTTCATAATGGTCTATTGGTCTACATGTATGTGCAGATTTGGAGTAATCATTCTTAATCATAGATAATGACCTCAATTTGGGCATAAATTATGACAAATCATACAAAATAGCCACTACCTGGGCCTAAATAAATAAAAATTGATGTTACTCAGATTTTCACTGATTATCACAATGCTGGGTCTACATATAAGGGTCCTTTTAAAAAGACCCCATAACTTTTACCGCTTGTCAACTTGTACATGTTGCACTCAAAAACTTCATGTACTAGATGGTGCATAGATAGACACTTACTAAAATGGAATGGAAAACATTACAAAGAGTTAATAACCTTGTTGCTATTGATCTAAGTAAATTCCTTTCCAAGCCCATCAGAACACCTGGGTAATTTAAAAACACACCTTTGCAAGACCATACACATGGAATAAAATGTGACCAGACATTACATCAGCAAATCATATTTAAAGTTCAAGCGGTATCAGTCTCCTTGTTGCAATTGAAACTTGGAAGTTTGTTTTTTGCAGATGACCTACTTATTTTATCAGAAAGTGAAGATGGTCTACAGAATAGTATAAATAATTTATATAAATATTGTTAAAACTGGCAGCTTACTTTAAATACAACAAAAACTAAAACAATGGTGTTTCAGAAATTACAAAAAGGATCCAAATTAAAAGTAAAATTTAGTGATCAAGAATTAGAAAATGTAACAGAATACAAATTTCTTGGAACCACAATTAAATGTAATGGTGATCTAAAACATAGTTCACATGAATTGTCCAAAAAAGGAAACAAAATACTTTTTTCTATACATTCTTTAACTTCTTCCCTTGGTAATCTTCCTATTGAGATTTCTTGTAATTTATTTGATTCCTTAGTGAAACCAGTACTTACCTACAATTCTGAAATAACCTTTATGGATACATACTTATCTCGTTATAGAGCTAAACAAAGAGCCAATACAAAAAAACAGCAAGTTGACTATTTTTCTTTTATTGATAAAACACCATTTGAAAAAGTTCACCTAAAATTTTGCAAATTTGTGCTTGGTACTAAAAAAACAGCTACAAATTTTGCTATTAGGTCTGAATTAGGTAGGTTGCCCATTGAATATTTTATTAAACAACAAACAGTTTTATACTTAGGAAAATGAGCATGAATGATATCAATCCTCTGTTAAAAGAATCATTTTTATTAAGTCAAGATTTAGATGCAAAAGGTATATACTCTTGGCACACTTATGCAAAGGAAATAATGTCGGATCTGGATATAAATAATGTTAATACATGTAAAACAAAAAAAGATCTAATTTCATTGAAATCTATATTCAAAAAGGAATTCAAAAATAAATATGAAAAATTACTCAAGAATAAAATTGAAAACTTAAATCATAATAACAAATTACAATTATACCAAAACTTAAAGAAACATTTAAATAAAGAATTTTATTTATCTTTTCCAAATTTTGAATTTCGTAGACTTTTAACAAAATTTAGAATTAGTGATCACACCCTAGAAATTGAAATTGGACGATACAAGAAAACTCCCAGAGAAGAAAGACTTTGTAAATATTGTAATATTCTTGATGATGAGATCCATTTTTTCCTTCATTGTAAACTTAATATTATACCAAGAAACAAATTAATTGAATCTTTCATTATAGAAAATGCTGAATTTATACATTACTCTGATATAAACAAAATCATTACTCTACTAAACCCATCAACACCCAACCAAGTTAAAATAGTAGGTTCTTTTATAAAACAGTCTTCAGAACTGAGGACGGAGGACTCTTAGTTTTGACTTGTATTTTATTTTTTAAAAATATCATAGTTATGAAAGTTTATAACAATACTGTTTTATGTTTGTATATGTATATAGTTGTTTTATGGTCACAGATTCGTTGAATCTAAGGACCTAATAAATAAATAAAATTAAAACATTTGACTTCCATTACCTGGTATCTATATTCTGTTTTTAAACTTAAAATTTGTGTCTACTGATTTTCTACATCACATAGAGCAAAATATAAGACAAGTTACAGGGTGGCAAAATAAATAATCTAAAAATTAATATAATACAAAATTTGAGTAAATTAAAGTTTTATGCATTGAAGAAATACCTGAAAAATTTCATGGTAATTTGAGGAAAAGTTTTAAAATGATTTTTTTTTTTTAAATCTCAAGTTGAATGTGGCCTGGGAATGAACTTTTCAGTTTCCTTCTCATTAAAGGGATTGCTGTAAACATATACATGTATATCCTAGTTACAATAAACTTTTGTTGTTAATTCTATTGAAGTACAATTTTCCTATATAAACAATAGAGTTAACAGACACATCCATGTATACTGGTACTATGTTGTAACTGGTTCAGATTACATTGTAGTTTCTATCATTTAAAAAAAATGAAAAATTCATTCCTTTTATATTGTTTATGAGCTTTATAATTACGGTACATGAAAAACAGATATTTATTTGAATAAATCAAGAAACCATTATCGGTTCAAATATATTTTATGGCAAATGGTGACATTTTAATTTTTATAGCACTAAGTAGAAACAGTGCCACATCACAACATACATAATGGGTGATCTTTGTCCTTTGTGCGAAATTAACTTTTTGATCGGGTCATCAACTGAATAGAGTTCAAGTCCGTTTGGCTCTTTAGTTTAACCAGCAGTTTTCCTATAGCAGACGGAAGTTTCCTCAAGACAACTTTGTGGTAACTTGTTTCAGTATAATAAGAAATCTATATAAATGAACAATACTTTACACTAGTACTTGTTGTAACAGACTTCAGACAATATAGCAAAGATACAACAATACATACAGTATAGTAAATATGAGGTTTAATTGACAAAATTAAAGACATGCTAACTTTCATATTTCAGGGTCATTGACTATTCTTTTGGGCTACCAACTTTTAAAAGTTAAGCCCTGTTGACCATTACGTCTTTCTAGCTAATTTCTTATACTGTCTTTGTCTTTGCCAAAGAAAAAAAACTCTGCTAAAATGACTGAATTGTTCATTTAAGGATCATTCAGTAAAAAATATAATTGTGGTATGACAAATTGTGATAATATAATTCATATTGCTAGTATAGGCACTTTGTCAAACTGTAACTTAAACTAGCTCTCACTAAGTGGAATCTCTCTTTATGCTTATACAAAGTACAGAAGTTTTCTCACTGCATTAAGATGATTGTAGGAATCCTTATTTATTGTAAATCTGAAATAAGGTAGAAATGGGGTCCAGGAATCCTTATTTATTGTAATCTGAAATAAGGTAGAAATGGGGTCCAGGAATCCTTCTGTAAATCTGAAATAAGGTAGAAAGGTTCAGGAATCCTTATCTTTTGTAAATCTGTGCCTGTAAATTTGAAATAAGGTAGAAATGGGATCCAGGAATCCTTATTTATTGTAATCTGAAATAAGGTAGAAATTGGATCCAGGAATCCTTATTTATTGTAATCTGAAATAAGGTAGAAATTGGATCCAGGAATCCTTATTTATTGTAAATCTGTAAATCTGAAATAAGGTAGAAATTGGATCCAGGAATCCTTATTTATTGTAAATCTGTAAATCTGAAATAAGGTAGAAAGGTTCAGGAATCCTTATCTATTGTAAATCTGTGCCTGTAAATTTGAAATAAGGTAGAAATTGGATCCAGGAATCCTTATTTATTGTTATCTGAAATAAGGTAGAAATGGGGTCCAGGAATACTTATTTATTGTAATCTGAAATAAGGTAGAAATTGGATCCAGGAATCCTTATTTATTGTAAATATTTAAGGTAGAAATAGGGTCCTTATTTATTGTAAATCTGTAAATCTGAAATAAGGTAGAAGTTGGATCCAGGAATCCTTATTTATTGTTATCTGAAATAAGGTAGAAATGGGGTCCAGGAATACTTATTTATTGTAATCTGAAATAAGGTAGAAATGGGATCATTTATTGTAAATCTGTAATAAGGTAGAAATGGGTCCAGGAATCCTTATTTATTGTAAATATTTAAGGTAGAAATAGGGTCCTTATTTATTGTAAATCTGTAAATCTGAAATAAGGTAGAAATGGGGTCCAGGAATCCTTATTTATTGTAATCTGAAATAAGGTAGAAATTGGATCCAGGAATCCTTATTTATTGTTATCTGAAATAAGGTAGAAATGGGGTCCAGGAATACTTATTTATTGTAATCTGAAATAAGGTAGAAATGGGATCATTTATTGTAAATCTGTAATAAGGTAGAAATGGGTCCAGGAATCCTTATTTATTGTAAATATTTAAGGTAGAAATAGGGTCCTTATTTATTGTAAATCTGTAAATCTGAAATAAGGTAGAAATGGGATCCAGGAATCCTTATTTATTGTAATTCTGAAATTAGGTAAAAATGGGGTCCCCACATGTACCACTATACCAAATTTCAAAACAATTACATGTGTGTTGTTTCAGAAATTTAAAACATAAACATTTTTGTCTTAACATTCTGCACAAAGAAGTTTAGATCACATAGTAAATTTTTCAATTCTATTTAGTCTGAATTTTAAATTTTAATGTTTTCTATTTGAACATATTAGAGAATTAACTAGGATTACCAGACCTGCCAACCCTTAAGATTTTTCCATAGTTCTCACTGAAAATTGTCGAGAATTTTTAATTCTTACGATTGAACGGATACGGCATGTTTTCTTCCGATTTTTATCTTTTCCGGATATTCTCTTTCATTGTCTTTACGTTTCCAAACCATGTTTTTGAAAACTGTCCTGTAAATGCTTTTAAGGCATGCAGATTACAAGAAAGCATTAAAAAGATAGCCAGCGGTCACTGTCATTACGCAAAGTTGGAAGAGCGTTTGATAGTAAAGCATTTCAAAGACATTCTGAAGTGTAATAATCAAGCATCTGTGTGATTTTAAAGTTTCTCACAGTAACTGTTACATCTAAAAAATGAGCAAAAACTGACTTTTGTAAAATCTTACTGAAACTGGTGCAATCTTACTGAAAAATGTCATTGATCTTACTGAATAGTTGCCCAGAGGGTTGGCAGGTCTGGATTACTGGTCATACAATGGTTTATGTTTATTTCATGTATTACAGTAATTTTATGTTCAAGTGAACTGTGTTGTTCTTTTGAGTTGTTGTTTTCTTCCATATCGTAAATAGATGAAATTCATTTTCATTATTGGTAGTTTAGTGATAGACTGAATTTAAAATTAAATTAAATCAAATTTAATTGGCAAATGAAGGCTATTTTCAAAAACAACCTTTTAATTTGTTTATTCTTTAAGTTAATAATTTCTGTTTTTGAAGTTTTTTTTATTACTAATAGTTTTGAATTGTAGAACAAAGTAGAACTTTCTGTTTACTTATTATTGGTTGAAGTATTAATTCAATGTATTGCCAAATACCATTTTTGAATTATATCATAATGACTGCAGTGATAGAGAACATTCTGGTTTTAGTCCATGGATATTGTTTGTGGCCTTTACTTCAATAACAATAATTATTAAAAAATTAACCATATCTGATCTTTCCATACAGATGTAGAATTGTGTAGATTTAATTAATTGTATTCAATAACAATTGAGTTTTATCATCGTCTAGTTCTTTCATGATTGTTTTATTGTTTTGTTTTAAAATATTTTATAAAAGGTTTTACGTCACTGCACTTTATCGTAACATGGTCATCACTTGACTTCTTGACTGATGCCTCCGTTTTTGGACACTTTAGAGGAGGGGAGTTCTTTTAAGTCATATTGCTGTCAATTGTAAAGAATGTAATGTCAAGAAATTTTTTATATTGGTATATCGGAACAATTTGTCCACACTTTGTTTAGGAAAAAAATAAATGATTAGATTGTGTGATACAACTACATTGTTTAAAGGGTACCTGTAACGATTTTCTTTTTTGACATATTTTATTCGTTGTACTTGTAGCGTATGACTGTAGCGAAAATTCCATAAAATTTTATTCCATAATAAGGTAGATATCGGCGATTTTCTAATACATCTCTAGAAATCCAAATCAAAAAGGTCGATATCGAGGCTCCCGTGTTGTGACGTCATAGCAGTAACATACCTCCACAGAATATTGTTTACCAACTACTAAAATAAGTTAAATACGAACTCGTTGTTTAACTTTCTATGATTATTTTACGGGAAAACTATTTAACGAAGTGGAATTAACATTCGTTTGACATGTACCGGTAATTAAGATTATTATTAATCCTTTTGTTTATTAGACACATTCCTTAGATTTAGACCCACACCTGTAATTAACAGGATGTCACTTATAATTTGCAAAATTGATTTGCAAGTTGATGAAGTTATCTTACGACCGGTAATATACAATAACATATTTACATTTCGAGTAAAGTAAAATAATTGTATTTGATAAACGTTATTTGTCATATACAGTATAAAGATTTCACTCCCGAAAAAAGGATATTTCATTTGTAAATTTTAAAAAGTAAGAAAAAGAATTCTTTCTTAGTTTTCATGTCAATAATAATAATAATAATAATAATAATAATAATAATAATAATAATAAAATACAACTTTTAGGCAAAAAAAAATAAAAATTGACGACCAGAAGAGTCTATTTAAAACATGATATGTTTATTAATCTACTTACAGCATTTGATTTTATTAGATTTCAGATTTCACTTTTCCTTGGGCATACATTTAGCTGTGATATTCTAAAATTCTTAATTCTATATACTACATATACAAATTCATAAAATTATTATCATTATTATTATCATTATTATTATTATTATCATCTCTTTTTTTAAAATGTGGTCTCATTCTAAAATCCGTGTCATTTCATTTTAAATAATTATAATATCGCGTAAAATAATTTGAGATGGAATATCTTGGGTTTTTTTTTTTCTTTTTTATTATCCCAGCATTAATTAACCATCGGACAGTTGAAAAGAACTATGTTACAAACTTTAATTGTGTGAACATTTTCCAATTATCGAGGAAATGTGATGCCACCAGACTACTTAAAAGTTTTCTACATCACGGTCATTTAATTTCAACTGTCAAAAAACATTGCACAAAAGAACGTAGGCAATTGGTTTTTTCTGTATTGATTTTTACCCGGTGCCACTGTCATGTGCTGATTTCGAATTTTTGTTAAAATAATGCATACAAAATTCAAAATTTTGAATGCATTATTTTAATAGAAATTCAAAATCAGCACATGACACCACAGTAAGTTCCATAATATTCACCCGGTAGTCTGTCCAGTCCGACTTCATATTTTATTCATTTTAAACTGTCGACGATAAAATTAATTTTTCGTGTATTTGACTAGTTAAAACTAATCGCGTATTTTTGTTATAGCTATGCAACTTATCGTAATTCTCGAGTCTGACCAGTTCGACTTCATAAGATAATGTATTTTCTTAAATCAAAGATATAATAATTTTTCGTGTTATTGATCGTGTTATTGACAAGTTAACACTCGTCAAGTATTTTTCAACAGCAATGCAACCAAATTTAGGTCGGGACTCGATTCAATATGCTCATCAGATTCGTCCGTTTCTGGTTCGAATAAATAACGGTTTTACTCCAAATTCATCACTGATAAGATTGTCTACTGCTTCCCGAAATAATGACGAACTATTTGACATAAATAGGTACATGTCAGAGTCGTTACTTTCTTCTACATACATCAATATATCATCATTGTTACTACTGTCTATTATGTTAGACACTACTTCTAATACTGCAATGACGTCACACGTTTATAACTCAAAATGAGGCGTTTCACTTTTCGATAAAGAGAAAGTTATAAAATGTGGATTTCAAACCGCTATAACTTTTTTATTTTGTCACCAATTTTGATGCGGTTTTCGATATTGTTATATTTAAATAATATATAAAACAACTGTGATAAAAAAAGTTTTGGTTACAGGTACCCTTTAAAAGAAATATCAGCCATAGTAATCATGTAAATTTTATTGTTTTACGACAATGACCAATGATTTCAGATCAAATTATGTAAATTAATAATCTGTTGATTAAATTAAAATTTATCATATAGAAATATCAAGATTGTTAAATGATTACCAGTATGTTACAAAAATACACATTTATTTCAGGATATCTGATTTTTTTTATATACATGTATGTTATAAAACTAGGTTATTATGTTTAATTAAAATACCCATGGGAACAATTTTAACTATGGTAGGTTTAAAGGTACATTCAAATGTTACATTCATATTCAATTACATCTGTTGTTATAAAAATGTCAAGAAAAAATAAACAAAATTTATAATATGATATTTTGTTTACAAGTAAATAAATCTTTTAAAATTATTTTAGACATCAGAATCTTGAAAATGCTACTTGTTTTTGTCATATCAAGTTTGTTATAATAATTCCATATATTGTGTGTGGTCTTTGGTGGCCAAGTGGTCTAAAGGGATAGCTTGTAGATCGGAATGTCTCTTTGACAATGCCAAGGTTGGAGTCTAACTATATTATAGGGTCAGTAGATTTGTCAGTCTGTTTGCTGATGGTTTTCTTCAGACCCTCCAGTTTTCTCTACCATCCCTAAACTGACCTGCTAAATATAAGTGAAAAAATCTTGACTAAGGTGTAAAATACCATTTCAGTGATTGCTATTTAAACAGTGGTTATCAATTACTATTAGATATTTGACCATTTATGATAATGGTTTGTCAATTTTCAGTTTCTTTATAGCTTTGCAGTAACTTTCTCTCATGCATTTCAGACAGGTGGGAATAAATTTCACTCGTTCATTGTATACCATTATTTAACTTTTCTGAGTTTTTGGACATAATATCTGGCACACCTGTATATTTTTAATTGTGCAGTGATTTTGCATTAATTTGCATCAGTTTTTGAATACATGTACTAGTATTCTCTTTATTAAAATATGTAATTTTTGAATATTTCATAGTACATTTTTCAGCTACTGTCTCTCTTTTTTCTGCAAATTACACACCTCCTACATGCATTGTCATTCTGATATGCAATACCAACTCCTAGCCATTCTTAATTTGTAGCTGTATCAGACTTGCTTGTGAGTTAGAGGGTATTCCTTTCTTACATATGAAACATACAGCATTCACAATTCTTTTGGTTTGATTCTCTCAGTCTGTATTATTTTTTTTATACACAGACATAGTGTCAATTAATCAGACTTTCCAGGACTAGCACAAACAAACAATAGATTTAGTTTATTATCAAATCACTTTCATTACAATCGACATGAGGTCTACTTCTTCAGTTAGACAAACGATGAACACAATTTTGGATATTCCCTGCAAAGGTTGCTGTAAATATCCTTGCTTAACTCTAACAATCTGTCACATTTTTTTTAGCCCAGGAAGTTTATTCAACCATGACTGAGAGAGAGAGAGAGAGAGAGAGAGAGAGAGATCCTATAAAATGACCACAATAATATTTCCACTAACTAGTCTAAAAAAATTCAACACAAACTTTAGGGTATATCACGTGTTAATTACAACATGTATCTTTATGTTAAAAAAAAAGCTTCACATGTATCACTTCATTTTCTAGTAAACATTTTGACTTCTAAACAATATTGTGTTTTTTCTTACTTTTTTATTTCAGATTGTTGGTGTCGATCATGTGTTCTTTATTCAGAAGAATGCATTAAACAGAAGAGACAGAACTCTAACAATAGATGCTCACAATGAAAGCTTTTCTTCAAGGATAATCATCAATGAACATTGCCATTACTGGGTAAGTATAGATAAATTAAATTACATCCCTGATGCCTAAACAATGTGTTTACTTGTTAAGCACGGGTCTAAATATGTTGAAAACCTAGCATAATTGAAACACACTTATCATTAGGATAATGATATTTAGAAGACATCTGTGTTAATATAATTAGAAATGTTTGCTGATTTTGCAGCTCATTCTTGTAATGTTTCTTCTCCTTTTAAGTCACAGTGGCAATGTGTTTAAGATGTTGTTATGATTGTGTTTAGGCTTATCATCGTTGCTTTGAAGAGCATAACTTGGTAGTGACTTTTTACTGGTCATCTTATTCTGTGTGATGTTGATAAGGACAGTAACTCTGAAGCAACAAAAAAAAAGAAAGTGGGGGGGGGGGGGGGGGTCTGTACTAATTTTGAGTAAAAAGAATTGAGGTTGATGACGAGAACAGAAATAAGTGAAGTATTGGTGTTTTACATACCAGCCAAGATTCTTTCAATTAAACCAAGACTGTAAGTTCAATGATGTTTAAGGAAACCAATATACCAGGAGAAAACTAATGACAAGTGCACTGACACTAGGATCTATCGTAAATGAGGTTGGAATCCTACTTGGAATCCTACTTGGAATCCTACTTTGAATCCTAGTTGGTATCCTAGTTGGTATCCCAGTTGGAATCCTAGTTGGAATCCTAGTTGGTATCCTAGTTGGTATCCTAGTTGGAATTCTAGTTGGTATCCTAGTTGGTATCCTAGTTGGTATCCTACTTGGAATCCTACTTTGAATCCTAGTTGGTATCCTAGTTGGTATCCTAGTTGGAATCCTAGTTGGTATCCTAGTTGGTATCCTACTTTGAATCCTAGTTGGTATCCTAGTTGGTATCCTAGTTGGAATCCTACTTGGAATCCTAGTTGGTATCCTAGTTGGTATCCCAGTTGGAATCCTAGTTGGTATCCTAGTTGGTATCCTAGTTGGAATTCTAGTTGGTATCCTAGTTGGTATCCTAGTTGGTATCCTACTTGGAATCCTACTTGGAATCCTACTTGGAATCCTAGTTGGAATCCTAGTTGGTATCCTACTTGGTATCCTAGTTGGAATCCTAGTTGGTATCCTAGTTGGTATCCTAGTTGGAATTCTAGTTGGTATCCTAGTTGGTATCCTAGTTGGATCTTAGTTGGTATCCTAGTTGGTATCCTACTTGGAATCCTACTTGGAATCCTAGTTGGAATCCTAGTTGGTAAAAGGCAGTTTGGTCAGTAGATCACTCTAAATGGAGAAAAAATACAAGCTAAATAAAGAGAATATACAAATGTTACAAAGTAGTAGAGTGGTTCTGAATAATTTGGCCATTCTTGTCAGTAAAACTGTTTTTATTTACCAGTAGTCAAATTTTGGCACCATAAAGTAGTTTGGCAATTAGTTAAAAGAGACTATGGTAATAAAGAAGTAATGAAAAGTTAGGATTATAAGAGATAGGGGTTATAAATAAGGCAGAATAATAAAGTTTTATAGAAAAGATTTGTTTGTGACACCATTATGAGCTTTATTTCATTTTTCTCTTTTTTATCATACACTTAAATAAGTTTAAGCCAAAGAAATAAAAAATAAAAAAAAGTAAAATCTATACTGCCATTGTAAATAGGAGAAAAATCAATAATTAAATACATGAACAAGGTCACATGCATAGAATATTAGACTTTTATAAAACCACAGTATGTACTATGTAGATACTTCTGATTAAGCATTCCAGAGTGTTCTAGTTGACTTATTAAGAGTTTATTATAAATATTTTGACATAGTGTATAAGATCTGAGATATAATATTTTTCAATGTTATGATATAGTTAAGTCCTTTAAGGTCCATTAGTTATGACTGTAAACATATTGTACCCCATGATCTACTTAGTGTAGGTTATTCTGTGTGTAAGGTGTTAATGTTTTTTATTGACCAAACTCCCCTGATTATAATTAGCTGTCCATTTAACCTAGACTGATATGACATTGATTTTATTAATATTGTTTATTATTAAGAGCCTATTTTTACATGAAGGATCATGTTATTATTAAATAAAATGAAGTGTTCAGTAATCATGCCTACTTAAATCAGACCAAGGACATTAGAAATAAACAAATGAACTTGTCAGGCCATTACAGTACAGTCTTTAAGCACTTTCACTTGTACACTTCTACTTGTTGGAATATTTTCTGTATAATGGACAGAGTGGTCTGCTATATTTATCTGCCATATATTCCATCAATACAACAAGTGAATGTCCTTTCTTACTTGTGGTTGACATGGTGTAACCAATAATGATGAGCCCTTTGAGATAAAAAACTTATGCCTTTCCTATGTGGCCACTATGGCTCTATGAATTGCTTTGGTCCTGTTGTATAATTGCAGATTTACAGTCCAAAATTTGTCTCAGAGTTTTCTTGGAACGAACAGCAAGGACATTTTTTTTGTTATGCAAACTATGGCTTGAGCCATTTATTTTTATTTCATTCCCTTACCTATTTCATACATTAGAATGTTTGCCCCATTACCCTGTATTCTACAAGCCCAAATTATCTCCCCTTATCCAAAACCAGATTTTTTTTGGTACCATTCCAGTCTCCTATTTTTAAGTTCTTACCCAACAGATCCTTTAAAAGCTGAATGTGTAATAGAGGAGCAGTGATCATAGAGTTACACCCATTTCTTACCTGCTAGTAATCATAGTATTTAACCAATTTACTTGGAGGAAGGAAACATCAGAATAAATCAGCTCCTCTGACAAGTTCTCTTGTTGAGGATAGAACATGTTCTACCACAAAACTAATAGACCAGGACCCAAAAAAGTGACAGTAAACCATTGCATTATATCTTTTTTTATTCACAGCCACTAGACCCCATCTAGCTCAGCACCTTTACACAAGATTGGTATATTCATGGAATTAAGGCTACATGCATGCATTTCAATTTTTCATTGGAAATTACAAGTTTTGTTTTCTGTTTTACAGGTTCATCCAGAAAACCCTGATTGGACATGTTTTGAACAGAGTGCTAGTCTAGACATCAAACATTTTTTTAACTTTGAGAACATGGTAGAGAAAATTGCTATGAAACAATATTCTGCTAACATAAAAAAGGTAAGGTATATTCATAGTAATGAGTGACAGATATTGAAATATGAGATATGATACTGAGATATAAGGGATATCTGTTAAATAAAACTTGGCTATAGGAATTGTCGTAACAAGTCTTTGTTTGTGACTTGATTTTCTCTGCACTGGTGAAGTATAAAATTTTGGTATTACATTTTTTTTTCTAAGATTACTTAGTTTGACCTTATTAGCCTAGCAGAGATGAGAATGCTGATAACCATGCCCACTCTTTTGCTGGGATTGTGACATTAACTTTCCTGTACTAAGTGCTGTCAAAACTAGATAAAACCTCTATCCTTTCTGTTTATTATAACCCAAAGATACTGTATTGTATCAGGAATGATGAGATAGATATCTGTACTTCTTGTATTAATTAATGACAGTAATTAGGTCTCGGGGGGGGGGGGGGGGGGGGGTAATACACAACTTACAGTAACAATACACATGAGGCTGTATTGGTGCCATGTACTTATTTTATTTATTGATTATTTATCCAATGAAGAATAGAACTGTCATCAGCACTAATGATTATTTTAGATGTTATTGATAACAAGAATAATGCACTCCTCTGACCTTTTGTAATTAACCTTGATTATTATCTAATTACTTGTTTTCTTTATAATAATCTACTTGTTTTCTTAAACTATATTGCAGACTGTCTTATAAATTTTTGCCTTTTTCTTTCTCTCTCTTATTTTCTTTCCATCCTTTTCTTCCTTCCTCTTCATCCTTGGTGGCTCAGTGGTAGAGCATCTACCACTAAAGCAGGAGGTTGGGGGTTTGAATTTCATCCTGATTTTGCTTGAGTCTTTAAAATTTGAGATACTGCTTCTTCGCCACAGTGCCCTGGTATTGACTGCTTCACCCATTGCCAGGATAATGTAAATGGGAGAATGGTTTGCTTATCTGCAGCATACTGACTTAGTGAGGTAGCACCTGAACAAAAATTTGCCCTGAGTGCTGTTTCAAGATAGACTACCGGTATACACACTCATGCACTCCTTGCATACAAAAAACTTATTCTTAGATTAATTCTCCGAAATAAATAACCCTGCTCTCATGGCTAGTAGCTAAAATTAGCCAACCAACCTCTCCCTATCCTACTCTAGATAGATCTTTTTGTGAGAAGACTCTTAGCTTGCTAAAGATAGTATTTTTACACTGGATACTTCATTTTCCTCTGCCATTTCAGGCTGCCTGAATATCAGTAAATCACAGGTGTAAAACAGTCCCATTCAACAAGCTTTAGTAAACAGCAGATGTTATACATGTACAGAGATATGTTACCATATGAAATTATATCCTCACAAATAAAGTGTACTGAGTACAACAGAGCCAGGCCTCCTAGGGGGTAGGGTTTTTGTTTTTGGCTCTTAAGACAATTCTAATTTATAATTAGTGGTTAAAAATCATTTGTATCATCTGAATATCTCTGAATCACTAGATCAATGATCTTGGCATCTGTTTTGATAAAAGGCCAGGTGTAGCCTACTATGAACTACAAGTTTTTAGGAATAATAAGTCTGTAAATAAATCCTATTTTTCTACACATAAACAAGGGGGTGGGGGTACATATAATACAGCTCTATAATCAGTGATAAAGCCTTTATAATTATGTGATAAATGACTACTGATATGTTGATTCAGTATTTATCCCAATGAGTGTCACCATATTATGCTTAATTATCCGTTTATTTGTTTTTGCTCTGTACTAATAATTTTTGTGTTTCTATAGTAACTGTTTGAAATTAACAAAGCTAAATACATAAAAATAAAAAAGATAAAAATTTTCTCATTAAAAATTTCTTTTAAAACTACATTATCAAAACTTTGGCTACCATGGTGAAAATTCACATGACATCCCTTTAACTTACTAGGTGTCAAAAATATGTCTTTGTAATAAGTACATGTGTTGTTAAATTCAGTTTTTTCCATATATAGAAACAAATTCTGTTGAGGTAAGATCAAATTTCTTTGTTAAGGATTTTAAAGATCAACAGATATTTATATACTTCATTTAAAATGAAATATTAGATTTGTTCAAAATAATATTTCATTTTGTTTCTTTTAAATCACTTAAAATGAGTTATATAAATTTTATGAGTTTTCTAACCTTTGAAAATGTAATAAATCTAATAGCAAAGCAATATGTTTTAAAAAAGTAATTGCTTTAAGCAATAAAATTGTATCAAATCTAGAGACGGTGCAGTTTTGTAATTGCAAGACAGTGTATGTATATTATCTTGCAATTGTAAAACTGTCCTTAATTGTCTTTTTTTTACCCCAAGAGAATGACAAATTTAGACTTGATTTTTAGAAGTGAAATATATTATTATTTGTTGATTGCATGTACCGGTAGCCAGTATTTTCAAACCTTATTTTCATTATCTTTTCTTGTGATCTGTATAATTTTCTTATTAAATTACTAGTAGTTTCTTATTATAAATTAAGCACTAATAATAAATTAATACCAAACTTATTAATCTCATTGACAATAACTATAAGTCATCTTTCGGTGAAGTCAGAGGGACTGTTTTGTTTGTCTATTTTCTTCAGCACTCCTATTTTCATTTCTGAACTGAACACCCTGATATCAGTGCAAAAATCTGTACTGTAAATAAAGCACCCTAACTCCATCCCACTCCACTACCAAGAGCTTAAATAGCCATGAAACTGTGTTGTCTCCATTTTGACAACCTAAGTATACACATCTGTTATTTGACTTTTTTTTAGGGCAAAGAAGTAATTGAATATTACATCAATGAATTATTAAGTGAAGGCATAACCTATATTCCACCATGGACAGCTCCAGTTACACCTAAAAAGTTGGAAATTAAATCTGATCACACAACTGATGATACACCATCACAGGACAGTGGTCTGCGAAGTCGATCTAACAGTAATGCAAGTCAACATAGTCACAGTAGCCAGTCCAGTCTGGTTCTAGGTGCCACAGCTGCTACAATCAATGATAAATCTCCAGTCATAGAAGGTAAGAAAAAGTCACTTTGTTATTGTTGATTGATTATTGTTGTAGTGGAGAATGACTTCACTGTTAAAACCATCCCTATAGTTTGTTGTCCTTGTAAAACAGAGACCTAGAAGAAAAACATGTAGTAATGGATGTTATATTTAAAGACCATGTGGTTTATTATAGATATGGCAAAACAGCTTTTAAATCATTCATGTACCCTTATTGTTTTGACACAGCAACCTTAAATTGTTCTAGAGCTAATTTTGTTTGGCAAAGCAACTGTTAAATCTTTTATGCAACTTTTTTGGTTTTGGCAAAGCAACTGGAAAGTTGTTCATGGAGCTCATATCGTATTGACAAAATTGCAAAGGCCCTATTTTTGAGTATAACTCCAGTTTTTTACAAACATTTAGCAGCTTAGTGGATTGGAAAAAAGTGAAATTAAATGTTTGTGTTAAGGACATACAAGGCAGTCAAATGGCAAATGGGCTTTATTGACATACCAGGAAACATTGCAGGGGTTAAAACCCACAACCCTTCAATTGTGAGTGAATCCTTTTCAATCTGTAATAATACATCCCCACTTTACAATAGAATCGATGAAGAATTTGTTTGTTGTTTGTTTAGGTGAAAATTGGAAATAAATTAGCATGCAAGCTTCTCAGTTTTCTATCCCTGTATCATGAGTATATAGCTGTCACTGTTCTCTCCAACCTATTTAGGGGTCATGTTAGCTATGTGGTCTTATGCTACAATATTTGATCATATTGCCACTGTACACCTTAGTTAAGACACACTCAGACAGAACCTATTGTGGGAAAGTTTCTCTGGACACTGGGTTTTCTTACTTTCCTAAATCTAACTATTTCAATATAAGCAAAAGGATCATGACTTGTTTGAAAGATTATTTCACGTGTAGTTTATTATTTAGGTTATGTATTGATATGATAATTAGGCATTAAGTAGTATCACAGTGCACCAGATATCTGTCAGGTCCTGTAAATTATCATAAACTGATCACCAGTATATAGAGCACATCCTTCATCAAGATTTAATCCAATTTTTGGATTTCTTGCTCAGAAATTGATTTATATGGCAAGATGTCATCCATTAAGACATGTTTTATACCAGTAGTAATAATAAACCCTAATAATAAAATCTTAGTTTTTGTCAATATTTATTAACATTGTAGATATAAACCAACCTCTACAGCAAGAATCTACAATCTGACTTGGTTTGATAATGAATTTTAAGGATTTTCCCTTCTAAGAAATAGACAGACCCATAATGACCTATCTATTTAGTGTCTTTGCAGGCAATGAATTTGTTGTTGCTGAGTGGTTAACGCTTGCAAACCCACATTCATTAAAATGCTAGAAATTAGTTTGACATTAAAAGTCAGAATTACTTGCCACGTCTACTGGTTGGTTGTTACAATGATAATTCATGTCATTATGTTCTAATGTATTAGCACTTCAACATAAAACCTGTTACTTTAGCTAAATAGCTGAATGATTTCTCATGTGATTTGTAAAAAACCAAAACCCCTAGGCCTCTCACTTATAAATGGGTAAATTTGGAAAAAAAGTGACATAATCGTTTTTTACTTGATAATCCCCTACTGGCTAATTTGTTTGATTGAATGTTAATTCATGTTTGAAAAAAAGTAGCAGTTTAAGAGCAGACAGGACAAACTTGTACAGACTCATAAACCACATGATTATATGTATAGATCAATCTTAATACAGATTAGTTAAAACCTTTGTCTCTTGGTGAATAGCTGAAAGAGTGCTTATGTGACAGTAAACAAGCCCAAATGACAATTATTGACCATTAAGACTGAGTTATAGTACAGATAAAGTTGCTCTATATATAACTTTCAATTTTTATCAATATTATAAATCAGTGTAGCTTTATAAAAACATTGTCAGGTGAAAATCTACTATCTGACAAAGCTGAATTTTAAATTGTTTACCACTTAATAAATATGTGAGAGTAATACATGTCAGTCTTGTAGAAAAGTATTTATTTTTTAAGTTTTTGTTTAAACATGATAACTTTTTTTAAAAATCTTAAAGCTTGTGAGGTATTAATTTATTTGTATAATGAAAAAAAAAAAAATAGATACCAATGGTGTCTAAATGGATTTGTTGGTCCCCAAGCAAGACATGTCTCCTTATATATAAATATTCTCTTAGTTTTTGTACTTTGAACAAAGTTTTTTTTTTTCAAATCTATATACCTACATGGATATATAAGTTAAGTAAGCTGTGGCCTTTATAGAAGGACAGGTTTTTTTTATTCGCGAAAGCTTTCTCGAATATAGCTATCACATCCGTGAACTCTTAACTCTTAACCCGTTTTTGAGTCCGTTACGAAGTACAGCTCTCTCTTGTCCGTTGATTGAAGTTGAATAAGAACAGATAACTAAAATTTAGGTTGCTTTTGCATCTATTGATTCAGTGATGAAATTTCTATGATAAATCATGACTGTCCATTGATTGAAATTGTTTTAGTCAGAAATGAAATGCAGAATCATAAGAGAACGCGATCATTTCCTGTATTTAAAGACGGACTTTATTTTAATGACATTACACAGTGATATGACCATTTAGTGTCAAATAGGTAATGATGTGGTCATTTATTGCAACATGGTTTAGGTAATTGTCATTTCATGTAACATGGTTTATATTATTGTCATTTCGTGTCATGTAGTGTCACATGGTTTATGATATAACATTTTTGGTTACAAATTTGATATGATTATTTAGTGTCACATAGTTTATGATATGGTCATTAAAAATGCGACATGGTTTATATTTTTGTCATTTAGTGTCATTTGGTTTATGATATGGCCATTTAGTGCAAAGGGTAATGATATGGGCATTTAGTGTCACATGGTTTATAAAATTATCATTTACTGTCATTTGGTTTATAATATGATCATTTTGTGTGACATGGTTACTGATATGGTCATTTAGTGCCACATGGTTTATGATATGGTCATTCACTGAAACATGGTTTGTGCTATATGGTCATTTTGAGTCACATGATTATGATATGGCCATTTTGAGTCACCCAGTTTATATTAAAAACATTTGGTGTCATATGGTTTATATTATTGTCGTTTAGTGTCATGTGGTTTACAATATGGCCATTTAGTGCCACATGGATAACGATATGGTTTTAGTGTCATGAGGTTTATAATATGGTCATTTAGTACAACATGGTTTATAATATGATCATTTTGTGTGACTTGGTTAATGATATGGTCATTATGTACAACATGGTTTATATTATTGTCATTTAGTGTCATTTGGTTTATGAAATGATCATTTAGTGTCACATGGTTTATGATATGGTCATTTAAAGCAGCATGGTTAATGATATGGTCATTAAGTTAAACATAGTTTATGATATGAAATTTTTGAGTCACATGGTTTATGATGACATTTTTGAGTCAAATCATTTTGTGTGAATTGGTTCTTAATATGGTCATTTAGTGCAACATGGTTTATATTATTGTCATTTAGTGTCATTTGGTATATGATAGGTCATTAAGTGTAACATGGTTTATATTATTGTCATTTAGTGTCATGTGGTTTATAAATAGTACCACATGGTGAATGATATGACATTTTTGAGTCACATGTTGTATGATATGGCCATTTAGTGCCACATGGTTGTATTGTAGGGGTTTTCTGTTATTGAATGACCACACAAACTTCTTAAGTTTCTTTAATGCTGATTTATTACTTGGCAGATGTTACAGCCCACATGATGTTACAGAATGATCTTACTATCTGTATATGTCTTGTGTGTCCTCTTTTTAACTCTCACTCCAAATATAAAGAATTTGAGCGGACCTCATAGAAGACATTTTATAAATTGGTGGTTAATTCAAATAAATGTACATTAATGAAATTATACTGTGTTTCTTGCCATAAACCTTTTTACCTATTATTCTTAAACTATAAACATTTGACTTATAAAATTTACATCAATTATTCTACTAAATTTGACCAAATTAAAAATATACAAATCATGATATTTGAAGCAATAGAAGATATTAAATTACCAGTTCAAATGTCTTTCACAACTGAAGATCATCTTAATACATTATTAATTTCTTATATAACTTTTAACTCATTTAATATATTGTAATTATTTAAACACTAGTATAATGTCCAGTCTCTTCTGTGAGTGTCCATATATAATATAACTATATAACTTAAATAAAACTATGAGAATTTCTTTATTAAAGTTGGCAAGAAAACACTGATAAGCATTGTCTTTGATTTATTGTAAAGTCCTAAATAAGTCCTAAAGTGAAAACAGTCTGATATTAAAATTTTAACTACAATAATTTCCCTCGGGCTCTATTAAATTTCGCCCCGAAATTTTTTTGAAATATTAATAATCGTCCGCAGTGAATGTTTTTCAGATTTTGTGTTTTAAATATAAGTATTAAGTATTCCAATTAGAATAAATTCTATCACTACAATAATTCTATACTACATTACATGAATATATGCACTTTTCTATTATATTTATCTATCTATCTATATATCTATCCCGGGTTTATACTTGTGATCACTTTATTTCTTTCCTTATTTATTAGTACTTCATTTACTAACATTCATTATAAATCCAACAGGAATTTATATTTTCACTTGCACATTTTCTACTTTTAACTTATAAACTTAAAAAAAAAAATATATCCATTTGAACACCAGTAATATTTACATTTGAACACTTAAAACATATCCCATAAAAGCAGTTACCATTTCAGCCAGATTTCTAAATTTACTGAAACACATAGTTCTCCTGAACAAAAAACGTCATCGGAAATAAGAATAAAGATGAAAAGTATAGAAATAAGCTTGTATAGGAAAGTTAACATAATCCATTCAAAAGAACTTGCGCACAATATATTTTACTTAAGGCAGGTATGCAGAGATATATTATTGTTCTATTTCAATGTTCATCTATTTCTTTTCCTGATTTTTCCTTTTTGTGTCCGATTTACATGAAATTCTCTGATTAAAAATGATGGAATATTTTCCTCAGGCTCCCATGTTGTTTTTCTGTGATTTTTCCATTTTATTTGATACAATTTTCGTCCTCTATATTTACTACAGCGCAAAAGTTTATCGACTATTCCATATTCGTGTGCTTCAGTTGTGTCTGTATTTTGTTGCGCTCCTTCCTGATCTACAAGTTGTTGCTGTTGTTGAGTTTGATCTGTGGTTTGTGGTTGTTGTTCTTCCTGATTTGGTATTAGAGGTTGTTTCTGAACTTCATCCTCTTGTAAATGCTCTGGTCTTTGTTCAGGATCATTGTATGTTTTTAGTCTATTTGCATGAACAAAAGATTTCATTTGTTTATGTGTTTTTCCATCTTTTATCTTGTATGAGTGGTTTGGTCCAATGTCAGTGATATAATATGGTCCAACATATTTATCCTGAAATTTCTTACACTGTCCTTGTGGTACATGAGTCTTATGTAACCACACTTGTTGACCTAATGTAAATTCTGGATCTTCACTTTTTTTGTTGTGATACGAAGTATATTTTTCTTGATATTTGTCCAGGTTTTCATTAGTCACTTTTTTAATAATTTCCAATTGTTTTTGTAGTTTTTCAAAATATTCTGCAGCAGTATGAGAATTGGTCTTGATTTTCTCTAACGTTATATCAATTGGCAGTCTCATATTTGTTCCAAATTTTATAAATACACAATTAAAAGTTAACATCCAGGATCTTTTAGGATATCTCCACCAATATTTTGTAGGGGTATTCTGTTGTTATTGAATGACCACACAAACTTCTTAAGTTTCTTTAATGCTGATTTATTACTTGGCAGATGTTACAGCCCCATGATGTTACAGAATGATCTTACTATCTGTATATGTCTTGTGTGTCCTCTTTTTAACTCTCACTCCAAATATAAAGAATTTGAGCGGACCTCATAGAAGACATTTTATAAATTGGTGGTTAATTCAAATAAATGTACATTAATGAAATTATACTGTGTTTCTTGCCATAAACCTTTTTACCTATTATTCTTAAACTATAAACATTTGACTTATAAAATTTACATCAATTATTCTACTAAATTTGACCAAATTAAAAATATACAAATCATGATATTTGAAGCAATAGAAGATATTAAATTACCAGTTCAAATGTCTTTCACAACTGAAGATCATCTTAATACATATTTATTTCTTATATAACTTTTAACTCATTTAATATATTGTAATTATTTAAACACTAGTATAATGTCCAGTCTCTTCTGTGAGTGTCCATATATAATATAACTATATAACTTAAATAAAACTATGAGAATTTCTTTATTAAAGTTGGCAAGAAAACACTGTTAAGCATTGTCTTTGATTTATTGTAAAGTCCTAAATAAGTCCTAAAGTGAAAACAGTCTGATATTAAAATTTTAACTACAATACAAACAAAACTTCAGATAAAGTATATTTTTGGCAGTTATATTTAACTTATCAAATATGGTATTTTACAACTGCTCTGTTATCTTATATTTAAATAATAATCCTTTATATAACCATTAAAGATTACGGGACAATCATCCCACCTCAATCTCACCCCCACCCCACCCCTAAAAAATGCCTTCGATATCTTAAATCTGGAAATTGTTTTTAAAGCAGAAAGTGAGAAAAGTAGGTCTATAATTCAACCCCTGGAAAATGCAAGAAAAACGCCCAGATTTTTTGGGGAAAAAAAGACTTTGAGACATTTATTACCATATATATGGTAATTTTTTACAATCAATGTGTACACACACTGTTTTAATACATCCAACTTAAAACCGATGTCTTTTCTATTTATTACAAAAAACTTTTTTATTTACCAGAATTTATTTATTTATTATTTATTTGTGAAAATTTACCACAGATAGAGTGATAAATAACAACTAAATATCTTAATTCAGGATTATTTATTACTGTGTATATGGTAAATTTTGATCATTTATTACTTTGTATACGGTAAATTTTCACAATCAATGTATACATACTGATTAAATATGTCCAACTTAATACAATGTCTTGTCCATTTATTAGAATCAAATGTGTCTTTGATAATCCAATTATAGAGAACTTAATCTTTACACATGATAACTTACAGATATAATGACCTCTGTCCAGTCAGATAGGATTAACCCTGCCAATTTAATCAGGATAGTGGTCAAAGATATGTCCCTTACAATAAATTTGTATATATTCATTTCCAGTCTAGGTCAATTCAAGAGATAATTAAAATACATTGTACATGTATGGCGAAAACATCCTTATTCCTGGGACATTAACATATTGAAAGACCATAGGCTACTGGGTCCCTTATAGCTTCTATCCCATAATTAAATGGGGGTTCTTGGTGACCAGGTGGTCTAAAACACATGCTCACAGATCACAGTGCCTTTTTTTCTAGGTCTGAATCTCAATCAGGCAGAATCTAGTGTGAAAAAAGATTGTCAGTGTGCTTGCACTCTGGTTTCCACCATCCCAGAACTGACCATTTTGCCTTGATATCAGCTAAAGAATTTTGACTGGGTGTAAAACACCATTACTCCACCCTACTCCTCATTTAAATAAGTTTGTCAGTTTCCTAGCACTCTGGTTTTCACCATCCCAGAACTGACCGTCTCTCTCAATATCAGTGGAAGAATTTTGACTGGGGTGTAAAACACCATTACTCCATCCTACTCTAATTTAAATAACATAAGGTATAATTATAAATCACCAACTAAACCTTTAAAGCTAAACAATCTACATTATATATATATATAAATAACTGTTATCTGTAGACATACAATGATATAGTAATTTATGTTTATATAGTAAGTAATGATACATACTGTATATCTACATATCCTTTATATATATTTATTTTCATTTTGGTGTGTTAAGTGTCTATGTGTTTCCAATTACAATGTAATTGTGATGAAGGTTTTAATTTACACATTTACATTTTTCATTTATTTTGTGGAATTTTGCTATGGAATTAAATTGCAGAAACCAATAATTATTATTGATCAGTAAGGTTGTAATTTAAAACAGTAAAAGTACTTCTCAATCTACTTCAAAATTGGAAGGGGGCCTGAGTGTCATGCGCTTACAGATTAAAGTGGTTCCCTTGCTGAAGGTCTGTGGTTTTCTACAGGCACTCCGGTTTTCTCCACCATGCCTAAAATGACCCCTCAATATTAATGAAAGAGGTGACTGGGTTGTAAAACACCATTAATCCATTCAATCCAAAATTATGCTCATGCAGTAATTATCATTATCCATTTTTGGATTAAATTGGTCATTCTTTTCCTTGGTTTATTTTGTTGCTGTATTGTAATTCAATTGGAGTAACTATACTGAAAGATTGGTATTTTTCTAAGATTTCATGGCATCAGGATTTTTAGAGCATAACAGGGAATAATAAGGGTATCGGATTGACCACTGACTACTAACATGTTTTCACTCTATTTAAAATTTTAATGGCACATCATATAAGATAATTCTTTTTTTTTTCCACCACAGTGGAAAGTATATGTATAACCAATGAATAATAACCTCTTTGTATTATTGTTTTTAAAATGTACGTAGTTCATGTTATGACAACTTTAAACATTGTGCCCAATGTTCTTTGTTTTGTTAACGAGTTAATTTTTATTTATTTTATTGCAAGCTGCTATGACTTAATTTTTCCATTAAATATTATTTTTCAAAATGAAAATTTAATGAGAAAAATAAATTTTTTATTTTAATTCACAATTTTCAATTGCTGGATGCAATGCATGATAGGACAATTCACTCCATTTTTGAAACACCACTCTGGTAATACTCAATTTAGGATATAGATTTTGTTGTACATGTATTAATTTTGGACCATCCTGAAACTGCAAGGCCGGATAACATGTAAATGTACTTTATTATTAAACATTTTCAGTATTCATTAAGTCTGACAAGAAGAAAAATGATCATCTATATAATATTCCAAAAGACCTTGACATTTACCATTCATCATTATATTAAATGTCCTTGACATTTACCATTCATTATTTACAACAACTATTTCCAGAATGTATCAATGTATGAAAGCAATACACACATGTATGTGCAGAGTGTCATTCATTATAGATCCTAAGCAACCATGTAATAAGCTCTGGTTGAGTAACAACATAGTTATGATACAGCTAATTCACTGACAATTTGTTACACACTCTAAATAACTATTACTAATGATTTACCTCACATTATAATTTAAACAATGGTTTTAACATGTACAAAACACAAATTGTAATTAGCAAATCTAAGATATAAAAATAATTAAAACTCATCAATGACGTTTTTTTTGGATAAATAGAAAATTTAATTTTTCGTAGCACCATCAAGGCTGTCTAAGACTGCATAATTGTTCAAACTGAACACCCTGCCTCACATGTGTAACCAACACAAAAGTGAGATGAAAATGGTACTCCTTTACCACACAAAAAGCGAGATGAAAATGGTACTCCTTCACCACAGAAAACTAATATTATCACAAGTATGGTGAAATGACTCTCATTCTTAGTTATTTAATAAATTATCTGTGCCCTGTTTACACCTTTTATTTTTTTACACCTTCAATTATGTAGATTATCTACTTTTACCAATTATTTTTACATTTTTTTTTCAAACTGATGACAGTCCGTAAGATTAAATTCTTAAATTATAAATTAACATTAGAGATAAGTAAATACATAATGAATCATCATCTTTTACGCAATTCCTACACAACAATAACCATCCTTAGTCAGGCCAAAAAATGGGGGGGGGTCGTTCAGGTGAGGCATCATTACTTACTGATTTTCTTGTTGTCCTGAGAGACTTGTCACTTGATGTTCTGCGACAGAAAATCCAAAATAACTATTACTTGGTCCTTGTTTTATGACTGGTATTTTAGTGTCTATATTAATACACGATATACATCCAAATGACACAAATAAACACAATATAAAATTACAGATCCTATTCGGAACAGCCATTGTTGTCCCTTGTCCTATTTGTCTCGTCTCTCGCACCTGTCCACGGGAAATTACGAGATCGCGTAAGAATTACAATAGGTATTGTTTTTTACTTTGTAAACAATATTCTTGATGTTCTTGATTATCAGTTTAAAAGCATCCCTGACTCAGTACACGCTGTGATAACAAGTATTAATCACATTACCTTGCACTTACGCGTATCTCAAATTATGCACATTCCATGCGTGAACTATTTGCGACGAGGCGATAAGAGACAATTTTTAGGTGGGCGTTCCAGGTCACTTCCGGTTTAACAGGACAATCGTCTGGAAAATATCTAAAAGAAATTTGTTTACGGCGGAAGAATTAAACAATGGTGAACGATTTATGGTGAAGATTTTATCGTCAAAATGTTGTCAAATCTTGTAAAACAACACCAGAATAAACAACAAGCTCGTAAAGAGCGCCAAGGTTAGATATAAACATCGTTTTACTCTGTAGGGCTAGTTTCACTTTCACATCCTTGTGTAGGCAGCGATGTAGCCAATATGAAAGTCCTGATTCTACAAAAAGATTAGATAAGTCAATAACTTTACAGTTATAGTTTATGGTATTGGTGTTTTTGCAGAACACATATCAAATATTACGGTCTTATCTCATGGTAGGTTTGTGTCAGTCCCACAGTGTTGGTACATGTAATATATGTTTTTGGAAGATTGCTCAGTAATTACAAAAACAGTTTGTTTTCAGTCACAAATGAATGAGATATTGTAGAAGAAAAAGGTCATGATGAAATAATAATTACATTGTATCTCTCTGTAGAGGTCAGATTATTCAGCATTCACATTTCACACAGATGAACATTTGTTCTTAAAATTAACAGATTATGACTGGCATGTAAAATATGATTTTGTGTATGTAGGGCAATAACATTGTATATTTATGTCATCACATGTATTGAAAATCTTTTGTTGTTGAATATGCATCAGATTGTATAATTAAATTCAAAGTTTATTGGAATATGTGTATTTTTTATAGGATAAGTGTTAAAACATGTAAAAATAGGTCAGATTAGTCATTAAAAGTTTGTATGTGTTTGACAGCTTCAGCATGTCATGTTTAGTAAATTATAATCAAAACGTTGTTATTGATTTGATTTGACAGTTTCATCACTCACACACACACATGCATGCATACATGCACATGCACACACACATATATATACAGTCAAACCCGTTAATCGCATATCCTCCGTGATTCAAAACTATATGCGATTTACCGATATATGCGATTAAGTGGGTTTTACTATTTTACACATATTGACAAAGTTCCTGCATAGATGGTGTCAATTAAATGATTATGTATGTCAGAAAAGTAGTTTTATTTTTTTGTGTGAAAAAAAAGAGAAAAATCTGATTAATTTCCATCCTACAACTAGAGAACGATTTTGTACAATAACATTGTATATTTATGTCATCACATGTATTGAAAGTCTTTTGTTGTTGAATATGCATCAGATTGTATAATTAAATTTTAAGTTTAATAGAATATATGTATTTTTTATAGGATAAGTGTTTAAACATGTAAAAATAGGTCAGATTAGTCATTAAAAGTTTGTATGAGCATGTCATGTTTAGTAAATTATATTTAAAACGTTGTTATTGATTTGACAGTTTCATCACACACACACACACACACACACACACACACACACACACACACACACACACACACACACACACACACATATACTGTGTAATATTGTCAAACAATATCAGTGGATATAATATATGAAATATTATTCATTAAACTTATTTTTAACAAGAAAAAATAACCATTGTAAAAACTTTTGCAAAGAATTAAATAATCTGTTACATATTTACTTGCCACGGGAGAAGTTTTTCCATAAATCAAAACTTCCAGTTTCTACCCATGACCCAGGTGGTTTGTTATACAGCTAAGATATTACTTCAGTATGGGGTTTGTATTATGAATATAGAAGAATGGATTTAAATGATATTTTATGATGCATGGTAACAAATTATTTTATATTTGATAGAAAAGAAAAAGAAAGAAGCAATAGTTGCAGCAACAGCTTTAACCCATGCACTGGTAGATCATTTAAACGGAGGGTAAGTAAAGGGAGTTAACCCATGCACTGTAGATCACTTAAACAGAAGGTAAGTAAAGGGAGATAACCCATTCACTGGTATATCACTTAAACGGAGGGAAAGTAAAGGGAGTTAACCCATGCACTGTAGATCACTTAAACAGAAGGTAAGTAAAGGGAGATAATCCATTCACTTCATAAATCACTTAAATGGAAGGTTAGTAAAGGGAGATAATCCATGCACCAGTAGATCAATTAGATAGGTACCCATTCACTGGTAGACAACTTAACCAGAAATAAAGTAATTGGAGATAATTCATGCACTGGTAGATCACTTAAACAGAAGGTAAGAAAAGGGAGTTAACTCGTGTACTCACTACTGCTAGATCACTTAAACAGAGAAAAAATGAAGTAGATAACTTACAGTTACATCACTGAAACAGAGGGAATATGAATGAAGATAACTCATATATGGTAGATTACTTACATAAGGTATTTGAAGGGTAGTAACTCATGTACTGGCAGATCACTTTATGTTAAATTGAGGGAATTATATTTACTGGTAGATAAATTAAATATAAGGTAAGTCCATAGAGGTAAATCATTTATTACACTTTCATACTTATAGGTATATTATTTGGCTGACCTGTAGTAAAAGATGATCTGGTTAAACCAACACTGATACTTTATTCTATATAGTGGATATTATTATGAGAGAACTTGTAGTCAAATAGTCTAAAGTGACAGATTATGCTCACATCCATATTTCATGTCACATTGTGACAAATTCTACTGAGAGAATATTTTCAAGCTGACTTCATGTTTTTTTGTTTTTAGCTCACCTGAGCACAAAGTGCTCAAGTGAGCTATTGTGGTGGGTCATTGTCCGGCGTGCGTCATGCGTCAACTTTTGATTGTTAACACTCCTGAAGCCACAATTTAATTGCAATCTTAATCAAACTTTCTCAGAATGATCCTCTTGACAAAAGCTAGCTCAAGTTCGTATATGGGCCATGTGGGTCAATAAGTAGGTCACTAGGTCAAATTGTAGAAAAACCTTGTTAACACTCCTGAGGCCACAATCTAAGTGCAATCTTAATCAAACTTAGTCAGAATGATCCTCTTGACAAAAGCTTGTTCAAGTTCGTATATGGGCCATGTTGGGTCAATAAGTAGGTCACTAGGTCAAATTGTAGAAAAACCTTGTTAACACTCCTGAGGACCCAATTTTAGTCCAATCTTCATTAAACTTAGTCATAATGATGCTCTTGACAAAAGCTAGCTTGATTTTGTATATGGGCTATGTTTGGTCAATAAGTAGGTCACTAGGTTGAATTATATAAAAACCTTGTTAACACATATGAGGGGATCCATTTTAGACAAACTGTCTCAGAATGATGCTATTGACAAAAGCTAGCTCAAGTTTATATATGGGTCATTTTGTGTCAATAAGTAGGTACTAGCTTGAAATATAGGAAAAAATCTCTTTTAAGAATAGAAGCTCCAGTTTGCCAAAATCAAGCTGAGTGTACATCATTTTCAGGTGAGCGTCCAGGGTCTTCATGGCCCTCTTGTTTTTTTTTTCTGGAAACTCCGATCCTAGTTTTCTCTACCATGGTAGACTACCTGTCCGGAAACAAGCACAAAAACTTTTTTCTGTCATACTATATATATTCAATTATTCAGCTATGCAGTTTTTACTTTTATACATTAATATGCATTTGATTAGTTTTTACCCCTCTTTGGTTGTCAAAGGGTCTGCTACGTTAAAAAAAGCAGTAAAGAAATGTCAGCAAAGTGGAGGTGGTTATTGTAGAGAGCAGACAAGTTAATTATAAGTTATATTAAGTGGCAAAATGTTCATTTATCTTACCCAAGTGTCAATGGAAAGGATTAAGGTGTTAGAGATAAGAAGTTGAGGAAGTACACATACAAAACAGACCATAAGTAATGGTTTTCATGCCCCAGTCAAAATTCTCTTACTGTTATTGAGGCAGCCAATTTTGGGATGGTGGAGGAAACTAGAGTGTCTGGAGAAAACCACTGACCTTTAGCAAGAGAACTGACAAATTTCTCATGCTAGGTTCTGCCCGAGCACGATTTGAACCTAGCTGATGACAGGCACTGTAATCTGTAAGGTCAAAGACAAGGAAGGGGATAAAAAGAGATAAGGGTTTTTCCTGTCACTTTAAATTATTTCTGTTATATAAAGTATTGCACTTAAAGGATAAGCACATGTAACAGGGAAGTTTTTTATTTTCATACTATTAATGTTGATGATAAGATCTAGCAATAAATATTTTGGTATTCATTTAAATATATAGAGTGCTTAGTATGCATTACATACCTATTTTCAAGGGTCCCGTCTGATCTGGCAAGGTCATATCTGGGAAGAATTGTATCACCCACCACCTAGGTCATATATGGCTAGGATTCTATCCTTCACCACCAGGTCATATCTGGCAAAGATTGAGTCCTCCACCACCTAGTTCATATCTGGCTAGGATTGTACCATAATCATCTAGGTCATATCTGGCTAGGATTGTATCCTCCACCACCTAGGTCATATCTGGCTGGGATTGTATCCTCCACCACTTAGTTCATATCTGGCTGGGATTGTATCCTTCAATACCAGGTCATATCTGGCAAAGATTGTATCCTCCACCATCTAGGTCATATCTGGCAAGGATTGTATCCTCCACCATCTAGGTCATATCTGGCAAGGATTGAATCCTCCACCACCTAGGTCATATCTGGCTGGGATTGTATCCTCCACCACCTAGATCATATCTGGCTAGGATTGTATCCTCCACCACTTAGATCATATCTGGCTAGGATTGTACAAGTACTTACACCTAGGTCACTTCTGGGTTGGATTTTACATGTACTACAAACTTCTAAGTCTGATCTGGTTAGGATTCCTTACAATCCATGTCTAATCTAGCTAGGAGTGTTGGCCCCACCTCCAAGTTCTGGTTTTGCTATGATCGTATGCTCCACCTCTTAAAGCTGATCTGGTTAGGGTTGAATGTTCCACTTCTTAGGTTTCATCTAGAATTGTTTTCCCTACCAAATAAGTTTGGTCTGGCAAAGATTGTTTGCTTCACTTCCAAAGCCTGATCCAACTAGGTTATTGTCAAGGCATATACTTATTTATAAATAATTCTTGCTTTTATATAGAGTAGCACAAGCCTATGTCAATCAGAAAAAACTGGATACAGAAACAAAGATATTACAAGCCAATGCAGCTCATTTTTCCAAACAGACTGTACAGTGGATGAAATTAGTGGATGATTTCAACACAGCTTTAAAGGTGAGCAGGTTGATTTTGTTCAGTGTCACCAACTAGTGAACACTAACAATAAGCACTCACCAAGAATTTGTGACCCTGCCAAATTGTGTTGAGATTATTCCTCAAGCTACATGCTTTTAGAGAAATTTTCTGGTCATAATTGGCTGAAAATTTTTTGATGAGACATAAAATGGATTGTCAGCCATCAATTTTCTAAAATGTTTTTAAAAATTCCATGTACATGTTCTAATGATTGTCAGTGGTCATGCTTTTAGTTTCTCTGTTTTTTTTTTTTTTTTTTTTTTTTTTTTTTTTTGTGTACATCCATTGTACATATAATTTTGATAATGCTTATATTTTAGCTCACCTGGCAAAGCCAGGGTGAGCTTATAGAATGGTAAAGCGTGCATGCGTGTGTGCGTGCATGCATGCGTCCGTGAATCTGTAAACTTTAATCTTCTTCTCTTAAACCAATAGGCCAATTCAAATGAAATTTAGTATGAAAGGTCCTTAGTTGCTATAATTGTTATAAAAATTGTATCCGACATGTCCGTCCTAAATCCAAGATGGCTGCCATTACTATAAATAGCAAAAACCTATGAATGGCCATTATGGGTTTATTTAGGTACCGATTTTGTTGAAATTTGAAACATAGAAAATAAATGTCAGGGGATAAAACATATATAACGGGTTTTTCCGTACAATTTTTTGTTTTTGCAATAATTACGTAGTATGCAAATAAGGTCTATTTTAAGCTTTGAAAATCTTTTTCTCTGTAAGTACATGGCCAATTGAAATGATATTGAGTGTGGAAGGTCCTTGGGTGGTATAGATTCAAAATTGTATCCGACAAGTCTGTCCGAAATTCAAGATGGCTGCCGTTACTATACGGTAGAACTTCGATAACTCGAAGTGCTTGGGACTGGGCTGGGGACTTCGAGTTATCAGGGTGTTCGAGTTATCGAAGTTGAAGGATGATGTCCAAGAATGGTGGCACCTTAATATAATTGTGTTTCAGCAACAGAAATCTTGATGTTTTAAACAGTTACCTGTACTCGAATGTAAAAAAAGGAAAAGATAATTTTTAAAGTAAATATAATAAATAATTTTTAAAGAATTGATATTGAAGGTAAAAGCGTGCGAAACATGTTATTTTATTTTAAGATCATGATATATACGAACAACGAAATCGGATATCAGATATATGTACATTTTATCAAAATGCTTAATTTTTACATTCGTTAGACAATACGAACAGAAAGTAAATGAAATTATAAAGCAGTGCAATAAGTCATTTAAGATTTTAATGGAGTTGTGAGTACAACTGAGTTAGTCGTTTTAATTAAACTTGGAGAACTTAAGTCAAAAGTAATCGACCGCAGCATATTAATTGGTTTCTTTTGTTAGAGTAGGGGATTAGCGTTCATGTAAGGCTTAATTGTCCGTGACGGTACTGAATATTAATCCGTTAATTGATACTAATTTATATGATAGATAACAAGAACTACTCGGTTCATTTCTCTACAATAAGGGTAGCCTAATTACCGATATGTGATTTCTCCATTGATCATACATTGTTACAAAAAATTCGAGTTTTTGAAGTTTATTTTAATAGATTTTTAAACTACAGACCAAATTTTTACTTCAAGTTATCGGGGTATTCGAATTATAGAAGTTTAAGTTATCGAAGTTTTCCTAATATAGTTTATATAGAAAACCGGTCGGGACAAAATAAAGACTTCAAGTTATCCATGGTATTCGAGATATCAAAGTTTGAGTTATCAAAGTTCTACTGTAAATAGCAAAAATCGAAAAATAGCCATTATGGGTTTATTTATGTACCGAATTTGTTGAAATTTGAAACATAGAAAAAAGATGTTGGGGGATAAATTATATTTAACGGGTTTTTCTGTACGATTTTTCGTTTGTGCAATAATTACATAATATGCAAATAAGGTTTATTTTAAGCCATTATCTTTGAAAATCTTCTTCTCTGAAAGTACATGGCCAATTGAAAGGATATTGAGTGTGGAAGGTCCTTGGGTGGTAAAGATTCAAAATTGTATCCAACATGTCTATCGGAAATCCAAGATGGCTGTCGTTACTATAAATAGCAAAAATCGAAAAATGGCTATTATGGGTTTATTTATGTGCCGATTTTGTTGAAATTTGAAACATAGAAAATAGATGTTGGGGGATAAAACATATGTAACAGGTTTTTCCGTACAATTTTTCGTTTGTGCAATAATTACGTAATATGCAAATAAGGTTTAATTTTAGCCATTATCTTTGAAAATCTTCTTCTCTGAAAGTACATGGCTAATTGAAAGGATATTGATTGTGGAAGGTCCTTGGGTGGTATAGATTCAAAATTGTATCCGACATGTCTTTCCGAAATTCAAGATGGCTGCTGTTACTTATATAAATATAGAATATATAAAAAAATGGCCATAATGGGTTTATTTATGTACTGATTTTGTTGAAATTAATAACATAGAAACTAGATGTTGGGGAAAAAACATATGTAATGGGTTTTTCTGTACAATTTTTCATTTTTGCAATAATTATGTAACATGCAAATAAGGTCTATTTCAGCCCAAATCTTCTGAAAGTACATGGCCAAGTGAAAGGAAATTTATGATTAATAGTGCTTGAAATAATAGAAAATAAGGATATTGCTAGTGAGTTTGTTTACATTTTACTGATTAAATATATTTAAAAAGAAAAAGCAAAGAACAAATAAGGATGTGCCAGGTGAACGATACAGGCCTTATTGGGCCTCTTGTTAATTACAGACATTTCATTTTACTGGTATTCATTACTATCTAAATTTACTCCTTAATGACGATGACTCGCTATTGGCTCTATATTTTGAAGATTTACTGAAATCCCGATCACTGGGTACCCAGTGTCAGTAAGGTCTACAGAGTTATCTCCCTTTACAATGCTGTAACATTTAATTTTTTGTACTTTGTAACTGAATAAAGTTAATGTTGCATTAACTATGAACACGCAACAGCAGAACAAACAATACACAAGAAAAGACAGAAAATTACAGTTTTTTTTTTTTTAATTTTAAAGAAATTTTAAATTGAGGTTAGCTAGTTTTATTCTGTCCCCACAGGCTTGTGTTTGTTCAAGTTTCAATGGTATGAAGTGGCTTGGGCTTCAAGACTTCACCTTGGATTGGACACAATTCATCACAAGGCTAATCTCTACTAATTCTCCAGCATTTAGCAGCAGAGTGAACTGTTATAACAATTGGAAATTTATGCGAAATATAATGTAAAGCTCAAAGACACACCACACAGGCTGTCTGAGTCTGAAAAAAAAAATTGCTTAGTGATATGTCTTGAGTCTTGGTACTGGCATATACATTTTCAAAAAAAGCTACAGCTTTTATTTTTCAAACTTATTTGCCTTTGGACAATATTTTTCCATCAGTATGAAATATTTGTTCCCTATGACCTTTACCGTGGGTATGCATTTAATGTTTGAAAACTGTTTACACTTTAAATATTCTATGTCCTACTTTAAATATCCTATGCCCTACAGCTCTTGTTCCACATATGCTTATGTAACCTTAATCATATGCCAGGCCCCAGTTTCACAATCATTCCTTAACTAAGATTTTCTTTAACTTAACTTTAGCAAATTTTGGCAATCTCCTTTTGAATTACTAACAAATTAATCAAATTATTAAGATTTCAAATTTGCCAGATTTAAGTTAAGGAAAATCTTAGTTAAGGAATGATTGTGAAACTGGGGCCAGTTAACTTATCTAACCATAATCATATGCTAGTTAACTTATCTAACCATAATCATATGCTAGTTAACTTATCTAACCTTAATCATATGCTAGTTAACTTATCTAACCTTAATCATATGCCAGTTAACTTATCTAGCCATAATCATATGCTAGTTAACTTATCTAACCATAATCATATGCTAGTTAACTTATCTGACCTTAATCATATGCTAATTAACTTATTTAACCTTAATCATATACTAGTTAACTTATTTAACCTTAATCATATGCCAGTTAACTTATCTAACCATACTCATATGCTGAATGTTAATATGAAATCTGTTTCAAGTTTTGTTTTATTCTGAAACGTCATGGTTATTTTCAACTACCGGTATTTCAGGAATTGGGAGATGTTGAAAACTGGGCAAGAAGTATAGAAACTGATATGAGAACCATCTCCAGTGCTCTGGAATATGCTTACAGGAAAAGTAAGTTATATGAAGAATAATTTTATTGTATGTATGAGGAAGAATAAAATTAATTTTATGTTGTTGTTGTAATGTAGTGTAATGTATCAGCAATTTTTCAGCTATTTGTGACCAGAGCAAGGTTATTTATCTCTTAGCATTATTTAAGAACAAGTAAGTGTATGTGTGAGATTTGCAGGCATGTATAATGGTCAGCTATGTACTAGTACATACTCGGGGTCACTTTAAGTAAGGTGCTAGCTCACAAAGTCAGTATGCTGCAGACAAGCATAATACTTCCAGTCCATTATCCTGGTACCAGTTGTTATCCTGGTACCAGTTGAACCAGAACTCTGTACTCCTAATGCCAAGTACCAGGTGAGGAAGCAGTATCTCAGATTTTTAAGTCTTATGTATGACCAAGTCTGGATCAATTTTTGTATAAAGATGTGTGGTCAAGTGGTCATGGTTTATGACTTGGATAGATGTACAAAAATAGGGGACTGACCATCCATCCCTTGTGCACTATTTACCGAAATATTGAATCTTAAAGCTGCATTAAGTTTTCCTGGGAAAAAATTAAAACGTTGCTGTTCTACTTAATTAATTTCCAGCAAGATGAAGACCTGTGGGATCTAATTTTAGAACATGGTTACATCATAAAAATAAACCAGGTCATGTAAATACAACTTACAAAACAGTGAAATACGATAAATTAAACAGAATTTTATTAAATTTGTGACTTTGTAAGGGATAAAATAACACCGTTGCAAATACATTTTGATATTAATGACAGAAAATTAATGCAATTTGTCAGGTTTCGTCTTTGATTCATTCGAGTCTACATACATCAGTTGGCATGCTCCAAGCTTATAATAATCATCATTAAATATGTGACCAACACATTAGAGGATTTCTTATATTTACAGCAACTAGGAATGAAATTGTAGAAAATGAATCTCACAGATCGAAGATCGAAAACTAGAAGTTATCTATTTTTTTTAAAAAAATGTATTTTTTAGAATAACAAAAAAAAAATAAATTAATTAAAAAAAATATAATTTAAAAAAAAAAAGATTCAGAAAATTGAACAACTTAATGCTGCTATAAATAGTATCAAAACTACTGAAATTAAGTATTTTATAAAGTTTAGTTTTGAATTAATAATATACCGGAAAGGAATCTTGTACATTTACAAGCGGAAGTTGTGGTTGTCATCCAGTCCTTAAAACTTACAACTGTCATTAAAACCAACAGTCAGAATAGTTGTACATATAAATTATTACATGTTAGTTTTGATATCAGCCCTGGTATCCGAGTAGAGTGTATCAGCCTGAGTCCGTTGTCAGAATATATGTAGTTCCACTTTACCCCAAGGTTTTTGTCATATAACATTACTTTCATTTTTTTAAAAATTAAACATGATTTTGTACTTTTGTTCTTTTTCTCTTTTTTCGATAAATGTTATCTTGTGTAGGGTATTTATTTAACACTTAGTATGTTAAATTTCCGTAACTCTTTTTTTTCAAGATTTAAGAATGATGAATGCCTTTCTGTATAGTATTTTGAGATAAACATGTGAGTTTACCACATTTTCAGTGATTTTTTTTTTCCTTTTTTTATTTTTTTATTTAGGTGAATGACAGCACGTAAGTTTTAAGTTTTTTGCAGACTAAAGAAACAGTTCAGTGTATATGAAGGATAACAGCTTAAAACTCAAGAGTGGAAAAATGTCTTTCTTTGTTTTAAGTGAAGAACAAGTTGAATTTTAAGTATACACAAATTTAAAACGCAACAGAGTGGGAAAAAAAAAAAAAAAAAAAAAAAAAAAAAAAAAAAAAAAAACGCTCTCAAACACGCCAGAAATAAAATGTTATGTGTCATGGAATTTTTACCAAAAGATGGAAGGGTGCAGAATATTTTGCTTGGGAGAAATTGAAACTTATAAAGTGCTTCCTGACATATTTCTGTATACAACTTTCTGTTTTTCAGTTTATGTTTTGGTATAGTGAAGAGTGAATTATGGAACAAAGAGAGATAACTCTTGTTTGCAATATTAAAATGAGTGTTGTAAACTTTTATTTATGTGTTAAAGTCTTTGTTTTTGTACTATGTTTTATTGTAAATTAAATGTATAATATAATGTATAAATATATTTATTTACACATTTAACATAAAGTTTGTTGTTATGTAAGTTAAATTTTAAAAAAAAAATCATTTTTACCTGTGTGAACAGAATGGTTTATCAGTGCCAAGTGGTCATAGTATTTGACCTGTAAAAATCAAGTTTTGCACCCATCCAGGTGGGCTCTAACTTCACTGGTTCAAAAACATGACAAAAGAGATTAAAGATGCAAATGGGAATATGGCTGAGAGGAGGGGGGGCAGCCTACATCTATCATCTTTGAGTTGTGTAGGTCCTGAGGGGTCGAAAGCTTAGCTTACAAATCACAGTACATCTCACAGTCTGATAAATGAAAGTACTTTATTTTCCATTAAAGCTTTTCTGCTTAAACAAAAATGTGGCAATAACTTCGCATTGGGGTTATAAACCCACAAAAGAGGGATATTTACAATGTTAAGTGATACATGTATTACACATGATGTACATGAATATACATGTATATAGAATTTGAGATTATCATGCGGTATACTTAATCTATTCTCATAGCAGCTGCACATAGGATCATAATATGCAGAAACATAAAGGTTTTAGTTGAATTCAGGGATCATGTAGATTTGTCCTATAGTTGGGCCCAGTCGTTTTTGAGATGCAAATTGAGATTAAGTAAAATGCATACTTAGGTCAAACAGTATTTAATTTGCACTTAAGAGGGGTCCTTTAATACATGGAATTTGACTAAAAACTGCTGCAATAGATTTTAAACATCATCTTTTGTTATTATTGACTTGCATGCTTGTTGCTTGTTATGCACAGTGTATTAAATCAAGAGCACCACAAAGCCAAGCAATATATGCACTTCAAGAACTAGCACATGATATCACCACAAAAAATGGACCGAGAGCATTGTAACATTATACAGATAGACAATACCATAACATAATATGTAATATGTCTATTTTTACAGGCATATAATAAAAGTATACTAAATTTTATTTGAATCTATACATATTTGGTGATGTTCAAAGTACAAAAAAAAATGGACCATAGATATTCATAAAATTATTCCAGTCAAAATATGAACTTGTTTAGATGTTACCATGGTAATATATTGTACTATATACCAAATTTTGTTGTATATACCAAATTTCGTTGGAGTCGTAATTTTCCTAGTTCTACGTTGGAGAAATTTCAATCTGACATCTGTTAACCTTTAGTTTAAATGCACAGAAACCAAATTCCACTTTATAGTAACTGTAACATTGACCTTTAACCTTGTGTCCTGATTTGGTCTACTTTCCACTCTTACATAATAAAGAAAACACAATTATGCTTTCCAGGTGAGCTATAATAAGTGGGCAAAAGTGGTATTTATATAAAGACATTAATAACAGAAGATGTAATATGACATAAAAATTTTAGTAAACTTTTGAGATAATGAAACATTAAACTTAACAACTGGTTCAAGTCAAACATTCTCAGATAATAGACAAGAAAAGGGATTTTTACAGCCGATCTTCTTTATGTGCTGATTTTAGGTGGAGCAGAGGAATGATGTCTTACTCACCAGTCAAACTTTTTTGGTTATATTGACACAGCAAGTTTTAAAATGGTGGAGAATACTGTATTACCAAAAATTCCACCAAATTTAAAAAAAAAAAGAAATGACAAACTTTCTCACACTAGAATATCTCCTAAGTGGAATTTAAACCTAGACAGGTAGAGGAAATGTGATCTACATGTATAGGCAGGACTTTACTGGACTGGACTGGACTGGACTGGACTGGACTGGACTGGATTGGATTGGATTGGATTACATGTACCGTAATTGGTGTTAATGCCCTGGTCAAGATTCTTTCACTTCTATCCAGGTGGCGTTGGTTCTGGGATGTGGGACGAAAGGAGAATGCTCTTAAAAAACCTCACATTAGGCAAGCAAACTGAAAAAACTTTGTCCACTAGGTTCTGCCCAAGTGGGATTTGAAACTAGATGGTGAGAAGAGCAATGATCTCTATGCTTGTAGGGCTTTAGATCTTGACCACTGAGGCCCAAAGCAAACATAGTGAATAAGGCCTTTGTAGGCTGAAACTTTGAGCTTTGCTTCTGAAGCCCTGAAACAGACAGTGAAATTATTACATGATCATTACAACTCATATGATATTCAACTCATATGAGATCATTACGACTCATATGAGATATTCAACTCATTTGTGATCATAATGACTCATATGAGATTTTCAACTCATATTTGATCATTATGACATATGTGATATTCAACTCATATTTGATAATTATGACTCATATGAGATATTCAAAACTTGTGATCATTATGACTCATATGAGATATTCAACTCATTTGATCATTATGACTCATGAGATATTCAACTCATATGAGATATTACGACTCATATGAGATATTCAACTCATTTGTGATCATTATGACTCATATGAGATATTCAACTCATATTTGATCATTATGACTCATGAGATATTCAACTCATATGAGATCATTACAACTCATGAGATATTCAACTCATTTGAAACTATCATTAAGAATGCTGTCAATTCAAGTTATAGAAAAATTAGAAAATGTATTTTTGACAAAATGCAAAAAATCATGTGACAGAAAATGAATTAGAGTTCAATAGTAATAATAATAATAATAATAATAATAGTAATTGTAATTAATAATATACACAAATTTCAAGTAGATCTTCATTTTCAACATGTTTCATTTGCTTGAAATTAGTAAAATTGGCACGGATGGCCAAATATACTGGTATAATCAATACTAACGGATCATTACAACTCATATGAGATATTGCTTAGGGCAATGTGCAGGGAGCGTTCTTTAGCGTGCCATGACACAGAGCATCAGTTTTTAATGTGTCGTCAGAAGGACCCTTTCGTTTCTTTCATTTCAAAATGCCTGCTGCTTGGAGAAAAAAATTTTCAAGTCTTGGTCAGATCCGGCCAGGGTTCGAGTCTGACCTCTCTGTCTCTTTGAAAAAGGTAATTCAAATTTTTATTGATGGTTTCAGTGTGACGTCACAGGTGAAGATGGCTTTGATTGACTTTTACACCTTGGATACGGTGACACCAACTCTTTAGAGACTATAGATTTATATATAGGGTTTTGTAGCACTGCGGTAGCCAGGTAGGTAGAGTGCTCGCTCCGTAAGTGGAAGGTCGTGGGTTCGAACCCTGGTTGGGTCTGACCTAAGACTTGAAAGTGGGTAGTGACTGTTCTTTCGCCAAGCACTCGGCATTACGAAATGAAAGTCATGGTTCTTTCGGATGGGAACTTAAAATAAGCGTGGTCCCCTGTCACGGCAGGCGTGGGATGATAAAGAACCCTGCATGTATAAAGCCATCAGTGCAACACACAGGCAAAATTTCTGCACGTTTGTCTATAGCTGGCGACGTCTCAATATAAGGGAAATATTTTTGACTGGGACGTTAAACACCACTCAACTCAACTCAACCATATATAGGGTTTTCAGGGGTCCGGAAACGGTCATATTTGCAGGACATGTCCGACAAAAAATATTTTTGTCCGATGTGAAAAATCACTTGTCGGACATTTTTAGTTAATAATTGAATTCAGTTAATCGGACACGTAAATAAATATGTTTATCTGTTATTATTTTACTCGAGTATTGTTTGCTATCACCTGTCAACCGTTTTTAATAAATACTACGGATCTAATAATTAGGCTTTTGTTTATTAATCAGTTAGAATACATGGTCTCAATCTGTTACTTTTGTTTCATCGTCCGAACCCTCATTAATTTTGTTGTTAAGTTTTTTATTAAGTAATCACATCGCTTGACAGACGGAAGCCATAAACAGCTGATAACGAGGGTTGATCCTTGAAGGTCATGGTTGTCGGACTATATCAAAGAGGTTCCATGTGGGATGTCAAATAAGACTACAACGCGCATCGTATGGTCTTGGAAAACTGTTAAGTTATAAATAAATAATTTTAAAAAGTCTAAATACAATCAAAGAGGTCTCGAAATGAGATTAAGTAGGTAGAGTACTCGCTCCGTAAGTAGTCGACTAAAATTATGTCAATGTCAGAAATAAGCCACCATACTATTTGATATTAAAAATTAAAATTTTTTTTAAAATACATCGTCAACAACAACTATATTTTCAGTTTGCTATTCACATCACACATCATCGGTGGTAGTTCTTATGGTGGCTTATTTCTGACATCGACATAAAATTATCTCAACATGTCGACTTAATATTTTGACAAGTCAAGATATTATCATGGAAAGTTGTGATACAAAATAAAAAGTTGAGATATATAACATGACTTGCCGCGATACTTATGTTGACCAGTCGTGATAATAATCTTGATATCGCGACTTATTTTTTGTAACTTCTGGAACACAAGTATCGCGGCATGTCGTGTTATATATCTCAACTTTTAAGTTTGGTATCACAACTTTTCATGATAATATCTCGACTTGTCAAGATATTAAGTCGACATGTCAAGTTAATTTTATGTCAACTGTAATTATGTCGATGTCAGAAATAAGCCACCATAAGTTCTATTTTTTTTTTTTTTTTTTTTTTTTTTTTTGCTTTACACAGCATCGGTGTTACGGTTGCTTTGAAAAAATGTCCAACACTCCAGTCAAAGTTTTCCAGAGCCCTGAGGGTTTTGTACATACCAATATAAAAAATTGGTTAAAATGTTAGTTTTACATGGTTTTATGACTTGTGGCTTTCGACAAAGGTTTATCATACTTTAATAAATAATGATAGACTGAAAAACTTATGAAAAAGTAAAAAAAAAAAAAAAGTATATATTTACTGGCATGTTGTGTTACTTAACTTTTTATTTTGGTATCACAACTTCCCATGATATTATCTTGAAAAGTCAAGATATTAAGTCGACATATTGAGATAATTTAATGTTGACTAAAATTAAGTCGATGTCAGAAATAAGCCACCATAGTCCTGTTGTATATCTCAACTTTTTATTTTGGTATCACAACTTTCCATGATAATATCTTGACTTGTCAGGATAACATGTTGAGATAATTTTATGTTGACTAAAATTATGTCAATGTCAGAAATAAGCCACCATAGATGTCATTAACAAATTCAATTTTTTTAATTAGATCTATTAACATGACACTTTATGTCCAAATTTAGAAAAATTTTACACTGGATCGAGTTGGTAAAATAAAGTTGGGACGAGTTGATTTGTATTCCGGTGCTCTACGTACTGGAGGAATATTATACAAAAGAAGAAACGTGCTCCAAGGATATCCGAGGGGTGCGTAAGGTTATAGACCACAGACATGTTGTCGGTAACACGATTTGTTTTAAAGACAACACGGTCATTTCGACCATTACTCATTAACAGTACTCATGGATCTAGTGTTAATATCACAAGATGTATTTACGCCTGCAAAAGTGTTCACAAGTATCGTAACAACATTAGTCAACATAATGTTTCATTTTCCACGTCCGTAAGAACCGAAGCCTTCGGCGAAGGTGAAGCCTCCTGTAATAATTCCAATTCAAGCTCCGATACTAAAGATGTACCAGATCAAATCAATAGAGATGTTGATAACAGCGATCGTTACATGTTAGTTGAAGGTTTGTATGAATTGGATCAATTCAAAAAAAAAAAAAAAAAAAAAAAAAAAATAGTTTTTGATATGGTTATTTGGTGCAAACGGTTATGATATGGTCATTTAGTGTCACATGGTTTATGATATGGTCATTTAGTGCAACATGGTTTATGATATGGTCATTTAGTGCAACAGGGTTTATGATATGGTCATTTAGTGCAACATGGTAAGGTTCCACGTTTACACGTGTAAATGGTAAAGTGTCGTATACAGGCTGTAAAGGTTTAGAAATTTTATAATCATGTACACAACATGTGACATATTTAATTGATGAAAATTAAGTCAGGATATGTTTCCAAGACTCACAGCTTGCACGAAAATATTTAGGGGTACCAGCGACTTCTGTGCCCCCAGAGAGTTTTGTCGACAGCAGGTGGTACAGTTAATAAATTTAGATCTTCTCTGGTTTCTGACACAGTTGACAAGCTTATCTTTATTAACCGTTGTTTGAAATCAAATCTTTAATCGGCTAACAAATAAATAGATCTATCTCAGAAGAATGTTGTCAAGAGAGAGTCTGTAGAGGATAATGTTCCAAGTATCCTGGCAACTTTGATTTCTACGCTTCCTACTTCCTACAAGTCTACCACCTGATTCATATTAAAACTTTATGTCGTTACCGAGAAGGTCATTTTTGTTACAAGCTGTAAGTTAAAATTGAATATTTTCCTTTATTGAAATATTTGAAATTTTGACGTTCCATGTACTTAAGTTTTTGTTAACTAGGATTAAGTTACAATTTTGAAGTTTTTTAGAAAGTCCACGGGCATGTGCATGCATATCAATATCGTCTCGGGCAATGTAGCCATACACTTTACATGGATCGATGTTACCAGTAATGTTTTTTGTTTTAAACTGTTGTTACAGAAGGATAAAAATAAATGTATTTTAATTTAATAAAATTCCATGTTCATGAATATATGACTGACATGATATATGTTCCGAATCATGATGGCCGTGTTTCGTTTACTACCTGTCTTGTACACGTTTATGGTTCTATGTAAACATGGAAGCCTTACAACATGGTTTATATAATTGTCATTTAGTGTCATGTTGTTTATAATATGGTCATTAAGTACCACATCGTTTATGATATGACATTTTTGAGTCACAAGGTTTATGATATGGTCATTTAGTACCACATTGTTTATGATATGGTAATTCACTGAAACACGGTTTGTGATATTTGGTCATGATGCTATTTGGTCACATGATTATGAAATGGTCATTTTGAGTCACACAATTTATGATATGGTCATTTTTTGCCACATGGGTAATGATGTAAGTGCAACATGGTTTATATTATTGTCATTTAGTGTCATATGGTTTATAGTATTGTCATTTAGTGGTATGTGGTTTACACTATGGTCATTTAGTGCCACATGGTTTATGATATACTCATTTAAAGCAGCATGGTTAATGATATGGTCATTCTGTGAAACATGTTTATGATATGGCTTTTTTGAGGTGCATGGTTTATGATATGGTCATTAAGTGCAACATAGTTTATATTATTGTCATTTGGTTTATGATATGGTCATTTAGTGCAAATGGTTATGATATGGTCATTTAGTGGCACATGGTTAATGATATGGTCATTTATGCCACATGGTTTATGATATGACATTTTTTTAGTCATGTGGTTTACAGTCTTGTCATTTAGTGCCTCATGGTTTATGAAATTGTCTTTTATAGCAGCGTGGTTAATGACATCGTCATTCAATGAAACATAGTTTATGATATGACATTTTTGAGTCACATGGCTTATAATATGATCATTTTGTGTGACATGGTTCATGATATGGCCATTTTGAGTCACCCAGTTTATAATGTGGTCATTAAGTGCAACATGGTTTATATTATTAGCTCACCTGAGCTGAAGGCTCAGATGAGCTTTAACTATCCATCTTCGTCCGTCGTGCGTCGTGCGTCGTTCGTCGTCCGTCGTGCGTAAACTTTTTACATTTTAATCTTCTCCTCCAAAACCATTGGGCCAAATTTAATGAAACTTGGTAACCATCATGCCTGGGTGAAGCCCTTTCATATTTGCACAAATGAAGGAGTTATGTCCCCTTGGGGCCCCATGAGGGGGGAAATAGTGAAAAATTTTGAAAATCTTCTCCTCTGAATCTACAAGAGATATACCTTAGTTATTTCATTTATAACATCCTTAGGTCATCTATTTTCAGATTTGCACAAATGGTAGCCATGGGGCTCAAAATGGGGAAACTGTAAGGCACTGAGTGGGGAAATTGCTAAAAATTATATAAATGTCACTATATCTTTAAAACTATAAACTTTTTGTATAGGCATGTATATCAGAATATTGTAGGTATTGACATAACAATCATATATGCTTCAAGGTCATATATGTTCAAAGGTTAAGGACATAGCTGCATAAGTATACTGAAATTGATTAATGATTTGGAAATTATTCATTGTTCTACAGTTACTTCATGCATATTATATAAGCTACTTATAAATGAAATGTGAGTGGATATATTTCTGATAAAGTTTTGTGGGAGTTCTTAACTTGAGAAAACTTTTATAGTTTCTGTACTTATTATATTGTCTATTGCACTTTGCAAACAATATTTGACATATCTTCAGGTGAGCGTTAAGGCCCATGGGCCTCTTGTTTAGCTCACCTGAGATGAACTATTGCTATCCATCCTCATCCCTCATGTGTTGTTCATCTTGCTTTGTGTGTCGTCTATTGTGCATAAACTTTTTACATTTTAATCTTCTCCTCCAAAACCACTGGGCCAAATTTAATGAAACTTGGTAACCATCATGCCTGGGTGAAGCCCTTTCAGGTTTGAACAAATAAAGGAGTTATGTCCCCTTGGGGCCCCAAAAAGGAGGATATAGTGAGAAACTTTAAAAAAATCTTCTTCTATGAATCTACAAGAGATATACCTTAGTTATTTCATTTATAACATCCATAGGTCATCTATTTTTAGATTTGCAAAAATTGTAGCCATGGGGCCCAAAATTAGGAAATTGTAAGGCACTGAGTGGTGAAATTGCTAAAAATTATATAAATGTCACTATATCTTTAAAACTATTAACTTTTTGTATAGGCATGTATATTAGAATTCTGTAGGTTTTAAAAATGACAATCATTTTGATATATGGATCAAGGTCATATGTTGAAAGGTCAAGGTCACAGCTGTGGAAGAAGACTTAAATTGCTAATTATCTTGAAAACTATTAACTTTCTGTATAGGCATGTATATTAGAATATTGTAGGTATTGACATGACGATCATTTTGATATATGGTACAAGGTCATATGTTGAAAGGTCAAGGTCACAGCTGCAAAAGAAAACTTAAATTGCTAATTATCTTGAAAACTATCAACTTTTTGTATAGGCATATATATAAGAATATTGTAGGTATTGACATGACGATCATTTTGATATATGGTTCAAAGTTATATGTTGAAAGGTCAAGGTCACAGCTGCAGAAGAAGACTTAAATTGCTAATTATCTTGAAAACTATCATCTTTTTGTATAGGCATATAAAAGAATATTGTAGGTATTGTGACAACAATCATTTTGATATATGGTTCAAGGTTATATGTTCTAAGGTCAAGGTCATATCATTATAGGAATACTAAAATTATTATTATCTTGAAAGCTATTTGTTTCATGCATAGGCATGTATATTAGAATATTGTAGGTATTGGCATGACAATCATATATGTTTCGAGGTCATATATGTTCAAAGATCAAGGTCATAGCTGCATAAGTATACTGAAATTGATTATTGATTTGGAAATTATTCATTGCACTAGTTACTTCATGCATATTATATAAGTTACTTATAAATGAAATGTGAGTGGATATATTTCTGATAAAGTTTTGTGGGAGTTCTTAACTTGAGAAAACTTTTAAAGTTTTTGCACTTAATATATTGTCAATTGCACTTTGCAAACAATAATGGACATATCGCCCATCGGCCTCTTGTTTACAATATGCAGTCATTTTGTTTCGTTTACATATAGCTCCGCAGTATGTTTATAATTTAGACTTTAATAAACTTGTTTTAAATGTGTTTTGTCTAGTTAAATATCTACCTCAATATGAAAAATAAATACTAAATCAAGGCAAAGCTGAAATATTTAGTTCATAACAAGCATACAAAAAATATGAATCTGTGACTCATCTTTGATAGCTCATGCCTCTATTGCTAATGTCAACATGGTTGGAACGAGATTGAAGTGGTCGCCAGTGTGGACTTATTTTACACCTAAACAAGATGTTGCAAAATGCTAAAATAATCTAAATATACAAACTTAAATTCTGTTTTACAGTGTATGATTTCTCAGGGTTAGCTCTGCCATTCGCCAATTTAGCCAATTGCTAATTTTTATGAATTCTGGCTCCAAATAATAGCTTTTGGCTAATATTTTTGCTCTAAAGTTTTTATTAAATTTCCATATGAGGCAGATAAAAAACACTGACTTTTTATTTTTTAAGTATGAAAATGTACTTGCTGATAATCAATAACAATTTATACAGCAGATTAGAACTACATTTTTGTCACTTTTCTGAGTTTTTCTGGCTCCTAAACAGATAAATTGGCTCCTAAATTTTAACATCGGCTAAAGACTTGGCTCAAATCTTTTAAGAGCCAGAGCTAACCCTGTTTCTATGTTTATTTGTTTATTCAACAAAAAATCTAACCCAGTTAAATATAGTTTGTTAAAAGGGCAGTAAATCAGAATTTTATCTAATACCATGTATCATTAACAGTATCGATAAAATACTGTATCATTTTATTGATACTAGTATGGTATCATATCATTTCATTCTTAACAGTATCTAACCCTATTTGGGCACATGTCTTATGATATGGTTTTTTTTTTGTCCCACATGGATTTTTATCTGTTAATTTTAGTCGCATTTGAGTCAAATGGTGAATTATATGACCATGGTTATCACATGTTTTTTAATTATCATTTTAAGTCACATTGTTAAAACTATGTTCTTTTTGAGTCACATGAGTAATATAGTCATTTTGAGTACATGATTGATGCTATGGTCAAACAGTGCCATAAGCCCATAACATATATGATATACTCATTTTTCTCACCTGGTTTATGATATGGTCATTTTAAGTCACATGGTTAATGATATGGCTATTTTGTTCCACATGGTTTATGATATGGTCAGTTACAGTCAGATGGTTTATGATATGGCAATTTGTTGCCACATGGTTTTTGATATGATTACAGTTACATTGATAATGATATAGTGGTTTTGAGTTGCATGGTTTATATTATTAATTATAATATGGTCATTTAGTGTCGCATGGATTATGATATGGTCATTTAGTGTTACATGGCATGGTTTTTGATATGGTCAATTAATACCCAATGGTTTATGATGTGGTCATTGAGTGCCATATGGTTTTTGATTTGGTTATTGAATGCCACATTGTTTTTGATATAGTCTTTTTAAACACATGGTCTGTGGAATGGTATATTTATGCCACTTGGTTTAAGAAATGTAATAAAGTTTATGATAAGACTATTTATTGTAACATGGATTATGATATGGCCATATAATGCACTGTTTATGATATGATCATTTTAAGATGCATGTTTTCTGATTATTTAAATAATTTATGTTACTTGATCTGCAGACTTTGGTCATTTAATGAGGAGATTAGTATTATAGCCGATAGACATTGCACACAACATGCCTCACTGCTGTCTTTCATTGCACTGCAAAGTGAAAATATCTACCACAACACCTACAAAGGCTGTCAACTTAACATGACATAATCTTGAACAGGGTGCGAAATTAACACTCAATCAAACATTCATTTGTCTTTCATCTTTTGCGAATTTCAGTAGTTTTTGTAATTTTGTAATTTGATTTTTTAATATAGCTTTCTCGTAAATATAACTAGTCAAAAATTTTGTGAAAAAAATAATTATATTGTTAAAAAACAGCTCTCAAAAATTTCATTGTTTTCAAAACCAGAAATGAAAAATAGGAATGATTCAAGGAAACCACTCTTAATTACCAACGTGTATGGATATTCTTAATAATAGTCCCGTCTGTAGTCTGTTTATACTTAGCAAACTGTATATAACTGAATTGAATAACAACTCAAGGTATCTGCTACAGACTATAAAACTGTGTATGTGTTGCTTCTTGTAAGTTAATTGGCAGCCATTGTTATAAACAATACATAGCAGTTCTTATTGTATAGTTCCCCCTGCCACAGTTTGCGCAAGTGAATGCATAGAAATAAGAATGCTGAAAAAATTCCATTGAGTATTGTGAATAATAATTTCATAACGTTGAACTTCGTTGATTGAGACTGATGTTTATAGATTGATTTGAAAACTTTGAAAAGTTATTAAAAATATAACATAAGTATTTAAATGAACAGTATTGCCATGTCTATTCTACTTTAATAAGCACTTTTACTTTGTCCAGATGCCAAATTTTCTGAATCTTGCTTAAAAACAGAATTCTGAGAAGTGTACTATTTGTTGTACAATTTGATCAAAACAGTTGTCTCCCCTTATGTAAACTCTCTTGAATTTCCCCATTTCCTGGGACTTGCTAACATTATTAGATCGGCTGATGGAAGATCTACTGGATTGGTCATACTTAAATTTCCAGACTACAAAAGTGTTGAATCGTGATAAGAAAAACGAAAATCAAAATTTTCAGGTAGATTGATAAATGTGGAAGAAATCAACATAAACTTAGCAAATGTCTATCTTGGAAAAACTGTTTTAAAAATTGAAAACATTCCATATTTTTGGGGTTCACCTGAAATGTTGAAGTATTTATATGAATAAAATTAAAAATGTTACTGTTTCACATTCTGCATTTGGAAACAGTTATAGTGGAAGAGTCTATACTGTGTTATTTGATCAAAATACAAAAGTAGAAGCTAAAAAATTTGTAAGAAAGTTGACAGTTCAAAATGGAGGTTGAACAAGACAAATACTTTTTATGTAATAATCCAGATGCAGGCTTCCATAAAAAAAAAATTGACACAGATCAACTTGAAATCAAAGAAGAAAGAAATGTTGATAATAACAACAGTTATAAAATGCTTATTTCAGGTATTCCATATACTTTTGGTGAGAAAGAGGTAATGGACTTTTTTCCTGATGTGGAAATGGTTAAAAAACCACATATTATTGAATTAAGTAAAGACAGATCTACAGGATCGGTTATACTTCAAGTAAGGGATATCAAAAGTGTTAGATTGTGTTTAGAAAAACATGGTTCAAATTTTTCAGGAAGATTTATACATGTGAAGGAGATCGACATTAACAAAGCAAATGCTTATCTTGGAAAAACTATTTTAAAAGTTACAAACTTTTCGTTTTGTTGGGGTAAAACTGAATTGTTGAAGTATTTAAAAAATGGCCCCTTGAAAAATTATGTGAAAAAAATTATAAATGTTTATGTTCCAGTTTCTCCATTTGGAAATGTTTCTAGTGGAAGAGCCTATTTAGAGTTCTGTGATATGGAGACAAAAGAAGCAGCAAAGGAATGTTTAGAAGGAGCAAAAGTACCATGGCCAAGGCATTCAAGAACCTTGAGACTTTTTGATTCAAATTTGGACAAAGTGCAGATAGACTTATATACTCAAAAACGAAAGCTTTCAGAGAACACAAAAGATCCAGAGGAAAGTTATGATTAAGAAAAATATTTGACATTTTTGTGTCGCCTGACTAGGCGACATATAGGGATTACTTTCGTCGGCTGCGTCCGGATTTCCTTGTCCGGAGCATAACATTGGTGTTGTACGTTCAAATGACTCCAAACTTGGTGTGCATGTTTCTGGCAATGACTTGAAGTGCAGTGCACAAGAACCGCAACTTTTATGCAGTGTCAGGCGACACATCTGTTTCAAAGAAACATATCTAGTTTATTTTATTTCTTAAGCATTGGATTTTCAAAAGTTTATGATACTCCACAACAAACTTTTAGCATGTGCACTGATTTTGGCGGATCTGGCTTTTGTTAGGCATGTTTAACTTGGCTACATTTGTTTTCTCATTTAATTTTTGTGTCACCTGACTAGGCGACATATAGGGATTACTTTCGTCGGTGTCGGCGGCGTCTGGATTTCCTTGTCCGGAGCATAACATTGGTCTTTTAACATCAGAATCAATGTATTTGGAACATATTTTTGCATTATTACAAATCTTTTCTTATAGTATACTTGTATATTTAGCATGCATATATATATTATATATATATATATATATATATATATATATATATATATATATATATATATATATATATATATATTGAAATTGTGTTATATTTATTTTGTGTAATTAATAAACTACAGTTTTTGCCAACAAGCTCTGGGTTTTTTTTTTAAAAAAACGTTTTTAAATTTTCTTAGTTTATTATCTACTATAAGGGCAATAACTGCAAAAATAATAGAATCACCAAAATTAAACCCAATGTTCATCTTCACACTATAATGCTGCAAAACAAAATTTGTCAAAAATGTCTTAAATTATTGTCTGGAAAGCAATTCGTCTACAGAAGGATGGACAGACAGATGGATGGATAGATGAACAAGCTGATTCTGATATACCCCCTAAATTTTGTTTGCATATGGTATAAATAAGCTGATTAACATTGTCCAATGTATGACCATTATAATGAAAATATTCATAATCTTTGACAACACCATTGTTATGTGATACAATGACTTTAGTTTTAGAAGTATTAACACTTGGGACCACTGCGGTAGCTCAGTTGGTAGAGTGCTCGTTTCTTAAGTGGAGGTCGTGGGTTCGAACCCCGGCCAGGTCTGACCCAAGACTTGAAAGTGGGTAGTGATTGTTCTTTCGCCAAGCACTCGGCATTATGAAATGAAAGTCACAGTTCTTTCGGATGGGAACTTAAAATAAACGAGGTCCCATGTCACGGCGTGGCATGATAAAGAACCCTGTTGTATAATGCCATCAGCGCAATGCACAGGCAAAATTTCTGTACTTTCGCCTCTAGCTGGCGACGTCTCGATATAAGAGAAATATTCTTGACTGGGACGTTAAACACCATTACTCAGCTCAACTCAACTCAATATTAACACTTGGACAGTACACTTTAGTATAACCATTTTTTTTTTGTATAACTCTTTTCTGTAAGCCGGTCATGCTTCCTGAGAAAATCATCATGCCGTCAGCATACATAAGTAAAAACAAACTTAAAAACTGGGGCTCAAAACAATCTTTACTGTTATATATAAATTCCAAACTGGGTGTTACAAATGCATTTCTGGTTAGAAAGTAACACTGACAAAAAATAAATAAATAAATAATAAATTAATTAAACTGGTTCCCCTACACACACATAGTTGCAGAGGTATTCGCTTTTTTTCGTTTTGGAAATTTGCATATCAACTGTATTGAAAAAGTGTATGAATAGATAAATGAACAACAATGACTCTGTTAATGAAAATGTATAGTCAATCTCTATGAAAACATAATAAAAAAATATTTATTAAAGATAATAAATGAAATATAGAGGTTATGGTTCACGTTGCAGAAATAGGTCACGGACTGTTCGGAACATCGTTACTTTCCGTTGCCTTAAATCTTTATTTTCGAGAAACTTCTTCTTGTCTGTGTATACTGTTATTCTTTTAATTTTGGAACACCATCATAATTTGACTTAACTGTTTATGGTAACTAGACTTACCTGTGTATATAACCTGATTAGCCATACCGACATGTGTCGGCTAGGACATTAAATCATTTATTTTCTGGAATCTTTGATCAGGAATTCGTCATTTTTTTCTCATTGTCAGAAAAAATGTGTTTGATGTTGAAATGGTGTACCGACAGGAGTTGTCATGCACGATTTTCTCAGCAATGGACATTAATTTTAATCAACTTCCAGTTTCATACAGAATAAAAGCACTTTATATTCAGGTTTGATTTTTTATTGGGTAAATTTACATGAAAATGTAAATACATATGTAGATCATCTGCACAGTACAGCACCGGTCTGAAGTGACGATGTACAGGACGATCCATTGTGCCAATTCACACTGAAACAACAACAAAAAATGATGTTTGCTCTTGGTTCTATTCAGTCTTTATTTAAAACGCTCTGTATCATATGCTCGACCTGAGCTCCAACAAAATCGTGTCCGGAATTATCAGACAAAGGAGAGCAGTCCAAAAAAAGAGGAAATTAAAAAAAAAATTAAAACATCAAAGTAAGGATGTCCGAAAGCATTGGAGGACAGGAATTTTTCTGGGTATTTTGGGAAAAGGCCCTCTGAGTGCTAATTTGGGAAAATGTATTGACAAACAGGAAAATTGTGAATAATGACATAGACTGTAGAGATTCAGTCAAAGTTTTTTAGCTCACCTGAGCCGAAGGCTCAAGTGAGCTTTTCAGATCAAAATTTGTCTGTCGTTGTCATCGTCGGCGGCGTTGTTGTCGTCGTCGTCGTACGCGGCGTAAACTTTTACATTTTCAACTTCTTTTCTAAAACTATGAGGTAGATTTCAATGAAACTTGGTCAGATGCATATATGGGCCAGTGCAATTCAGATTTGTTCGTGACGTTGTCATGGCTCCCAAAACTAGGTCAAGGTGACCCATGGTTCCAAAAAACTTAAAAAATCTTCTTCTCCGAAAGCGATGATGGGAGAAAAAATCTGATGTGATATTTGGCTTCTCTAGGGTCTTAAGCTTATAAATTGTTCATTTCGTGAAATTTGGTAAAAAATTAGGTTACGCATTTTTGTGTTTAATTTTGAAAATTTCGTAAAATGGCTTCAAATTATTATAACTTGACTATATGAATAGATATTGACATGGGGTTTTCAGTTTTGACTTTTTCTTGAAATATCCTTCAAAATGGGGTCAAGGTCAAAGTTCAAGGTCATGACCTAGTTTGTAATTTGTGCAGTTTTAGGCTTTTTTCTTCCAAATTATAAGAGATATATAATATTAAAACATTGTTAAAATGTTTAGCAGGACAAAATGTAAAAAGGTACAAAGTTTCGTAACTGTATGATAATGCATGTAGGAGTTGTTGCCCCTGAAATGTTATTTTTTTGCTAAAAAAGACTAAAATTGTGCGTTAGCTTGAAAACCATAAACTTTTTGTATAGGCATGTATTATAGAATATTGTAGGTATTGACATGACGAACATTTTGATATATGGCTCAAGGTCATACATTCAAAGGTCAAGGTCATAGGTGCATAAAAAGACTGAAATTGTTAATTATCTTGGAAACTATTAACTTTTTGTATTGGCATGTTTATTAGATTATTGTAGGAATTGATATGGTGATCATTCTGATATAAGATTCAAGGTTTTACATTTGAATGTCAAGGTCATAGATGCATAAAAAGACCCAAATTGTTAATTATCTTGAAAACTATTAACTTTTTGCAAAGGTATATATACTAGAATTTTGTAGGTATTGATATGACAATCATTTTGATATGTGGCTCAAGGTTATACATTCAAAGGTCAAGGTCATAGGTGCATAAAAGACTGAAATTGTTTATTATCTTGGAAACTATTAACTTTTTGTATGGCATGTATATTAGAATATTGTAGGAATTGATATGGTGATTATTCTGATATAAGATTCAAGGTCTTACGTTTAAAGGTCAAGGTCATAGATGCATAAAAAGACTCAAATTGTTAATTATCTTGAAAACTATTAACTTTTTTGTAGGAATGTATATTAGAATATTTTATGTATTTTTGCAAATGATTTTGGATATATCCTCAGGTTGGCCATGTCTTCAGGTGAGCGTTAAGGCCCATGGGCCTCTTGTTTTACTTTCAATACAATTATTAAAAATCAATCAGTGTTTTTTTTTTTATTTTTGAATTTCAATATTATTAGAGATAGAAGAAGCAAAAAGTTCACAGTATTTTCACAGAAATCTATCTTTACAATTTGAGAAATACAGACATTTTCATAATATGATGCCCAAAATTTGCACTGATCTGGCATGCTACAAGTGGCATAAGTGCTACAAAATCAGAATCTTCTGAATATCTTTCAAACAGTGACTGACTTTAAATTTCACTTATTATAGTTGCCATCGCTGTTTCTGTCCGAGTTTTGGGCCAACTTTCACTCGTTTTCTATTTTTTCCTGAATCTGAATAGGACTTTCATTTTCTGACTTAGAAGTACTGGTTTTACAAAATAAATAAATAAATAAATAAATAAATAAATAAATAAATAAAAAACTGTTATTGTTGGGAAACTTCTTGGTGTCTTCCTTTTTCAGTCGTTTAATATAATATTTATTGTTATGTGGTTTTTTGCTCACCTGAGCTGAAAGCTCTGATGAGCTATTAAGATCTATCTTCATCTGTCCTCCATCATGTATTGTGCATAATCTTTTTACATTTTAATCTTCTCATCCAATACCACTGAGCCAAATTCATTGAAACTTGGCTACCATCATGCCTTGCAGATTTCCACAAATGAAAGAGTTATGTCCCCTTGGGCCCCATTAAGGGTTAAAAAGTGAAAATCTTCTCCTCAGAATATAGAAGAGGTATGCCTCAGTTATTTTATATATATTATTCTCAGATCATCTAGTTATAGATTTGCACAAATGGTAGTATTGGGGCTCAAAATGGGAAAATAACAAGGCAGTTAGTGGGGAAATTGCTTTAAAACAATATATTTGTAAATCTTGAAATCTATCAACTTTTTGTACAGGCATATATATTGGAATGTTGTAGGTATTCATATAACAATAATTTGATATATTGTTCAAGGTCATTGGTTCAAAGTTCGAGGTCATAGCTGCATAAGAAAGCTAATATTGTTAATTGTCTTAAAAACTGTCAACTTTTTATATGCTTGTTTCTTAGAATATTGTAGGTATTGGAATGACAATCATTATGATATATGGTTCAAGGTCAAATGCGCAGAGGTCAAGGTCATAGCCATGGAAAATGGTTTAAATTGTTAATTATTTTGAAATCTATTAACTTTTTGTATTGGCATGTATATTAGAATATTGTATGTATTGATATGATGATGATTTTGATATATGGTTCATGGTTATTGGTTCAAAGGTCAAGGTCATAGCAACATAAGATTGCTTAAATTGTCAATTATTTTGAAAACTATTAACTTTTTAGCTCACCTGAGCTGAAAGCTCAGATGAGCTATTGCTATCCATCTTCGTCCGTCGTGCGTCGTCTGTCGTTCGTCGTCCGTCGTGCATAAACTTTTTACATTTTAATCTTCTCCTCCAAAACCACTGGGCCAAATTTAATGAAACTTGGTAACCATCATGCCTGGGTGAAGCCCTTTCAGGTTTGCACAAATGAAGGAGTTATGTCCCCTTGGGGCCCCATGAGGGGGGAAATAGTGAAAAATTTTGAAAATCTTCTCCTCTGAATCTACAAGAGATATACCTTAGTAATTTCATTTATAACATCCTTAGGTCATCTTTTTTCAGATTTGCACAAATGGTAGCCATGGGGCTCAAAATGGGGAAATTGTAGGCACTGAGTGGGGAAATTGCTAAAAATTATATAAATGTCACTATATCTTTAAAACTATTAACTTTTTGTATAGGCATGTATATTAGAATATTGTAGGTATTGCAACAACGATCATTTTGATATATGGATCAAGGTCATATGTTGAAAGGTCAAGGTCACAGATGCAAAAGAAGACTAAAATTACTAATTATCTTGAATATTAACTTTTTGTATAGGCATGTATATTAGAATATTGTAGGTATTGACATAGCAATCATTTTGATATATGGTACAAGGTCATATGTTGAAAGGTCAAGGTCACAACTGCAAAAGAAGACTTAAATTACTAATTATCTTGAAAACTATTAACTTTTTGTATAGGCATGTATATTAAAATATTGTAGTTCTTGCGGCAACAATCATTTTGATATATGGTTCAAGGTCATATGTTGAAAGGTCAAGGTCATAGCTGCAGAAGAATACTTAAATTGCTAATTATTTTGAAAACTATTTATTTTTTGTATAGGCATGTATATTAGAATATTGTAAGTATTGACATGACGATCATTTTGATATATGGTTCAAGGTCATATGTTGAAAGGTCAAGGTCACGGCTGCCAAAAAAGACTTAAATTGCTAATTATCTTGAAAACTATTAACTTTTTGTATAGGCATGTAAATTAAAATATTGTAGGTATTGAGACAACGATCATTTTGATATTTGGTTCAAGGTTATATGTTCAAAGGTCAAGGTCAATTCAACATAGATTACTAAAATTATTAATTATCTTGAAAGCTATTAATTTCATGCATAGGCATGTATATTAGGTAGGTATTGACATGACAATCATATATGCTGGAGGTCATATATTTTCAAAGGTTAAGGACATAGCTGCATAAGTACTGAAATTGTTTAATGATTTGGAAATTATTCATTGTTCTACAGTTACTTCATGCATATTATAGAAGCTACTAATAAAGGAAATGTGAGTGGATATATTTCTGATTAAGTTTTGTGGGAGTTCTTAACTTGAGAAAACTTTTAAAGTTTCTGTACTTAATATATTGTCTATTGCACTTTGCAAACAATATTGGACATATCTTCAGGTGAGCGTTAAGGCCCATGGGCCTCTTGTTTGTATAGGCATGTTTATAAGAATATTGTAGGTATTGATATAACAGCCATCTTGATATATGATTCAAGGTCATGGGTTCGTAGGTCAAGGTCATAGCTGTAAAAGAAGGCTTAAATTATTAATTATCTTGAAAGTTATTACTTTTTTGTATAGGCATGTGCATGAATATTGTAGGTATTGATATGATGATCTTTTTAATATATGGTTCAAGGCCAAAGGTCAAGGTCCTCTCATGTACTCTCTTATTTTTATCTTATCAGAGGTGTCTTTATCATCAATCAGCTGTCAGACACTACAAAAGTCATTTTCCCTTTTTGCTGTAATAGTCATTATTGATTGAATGTTGCTAAAGATGCCAGTTTGGTATCTGCATCATGCAAGATTCATCCTAACATATTTCATTTAAATTGACAAATTGGTTTCAGAGTGTAGTGTAGTAATGGTATTTTATGCACCAGTCAAGACTCTTTCACATATCCAGGTAGTCATTTTTTAGATGGAGGAGGAAACCAAAGTGCCCCCAGAAAACCACTGACATTTGCCAGGCAAACTGACAAACTTTCTCACACTAGGATCCGATAGGGGTAATTAATATAAAGCAAAATAAAGCAATATAAAGCGGTTTTATTTTCCTTGTTTTGGGGTTTTTCCGTTGAATTATGGTTTCTAACAACATTTAACACTGTTTAAAATAATTTTAATCAACTTTATAGAAGAAATGTGCGCTTTATACTAATTTTTTTATCGATATTACAATATTTGCCGAGCTGCCATATTTCCTTCAGTGCGCATGCTCAGTTCGTGTTTCCTTATGAATGAACTACCGAAAGATGGAACACCTTTTTTCCTTAAAGACTTTCCTGGTGCCTTATTAATTATGATTTTTTTTAAGTTGATCAACCACCAATTAAAAAACCGACTTTTATGACCGAAACCGACATGCGCGCTTGTGATTACTGAAGGATTAAAATAAAATGGAAGATCAAAAGATCAAAGGATATATTTAACATACTATATAATTTTTATTTTAAAAAAAAATGCTTTATACTTATTATTTATAAAATATAATTTACGATTTTTATAATTTATAAAATATAATTTATGATTTTTATTATTTATAAAATATAATTTATGATTTTCATTATTTATAAAATACAATTTATGATTTTTATTATTTATAAAATATAATTTATGATTTTTATTATTTATTAAATATAATTTATGATTTTTATTACGAACAGAGAGGAATCTCTGTGATGTATTGTCACGTACGTCGCAATCGGACGGGCTATGTCACCGCTATGTCAAATCCTTGCGCAATATATGTGGAATATAGTACGGTAGTTTGCGGGTGATAAGTACGTGCTGAGGGTAACCGCACAATGATGAATGTATGTGGTATTGAAAATAAATTTAATACATGGATTCTGTGGAGAAACTTTTGGTGGAAAGGAATCAATGCGTCGCAGCAGAAGAATACATGAACAGTTTATGTAAACAAAGACCTATTTTCGCAACATTTTCGCAGATATCCCATAATTTAAACGGTCTCTTTTGATTGGATGAATTATATGACGTGTCATTTCTTGGTAGCATGCGTTTTGGCGAGAAGAGTGAACCACAGTTAATAAAGCAATATTTTTTTTAACATTACCCGAAGTTTGAGGGTGTAAGTAAAAGTATAGGTTGCGGAAAGTGCTGTAAAGAAATCATGTTTTACATGCACGATAGCAAATGTCATGTTTATAGGAATGTATTTGTTTTCATTCGTTTCCCTTCCCATCCCCTCCTCGAAGCCCCAACAAAATTTGACCTATATCTGATGTAGACATGTTTACATTTTAATTTTGTCGATGTAGCGTAAAAATGATATACACGATTTTGAGAGCAGCATTGTGAAATCGACCGGGATAAAAGCTATAGCTGAGAGATTTCACGAGTTCCTGTCGATTGTGCAAGATGTACTATAGAAGTTTACATGGAAAGTTTTAGGGTAAATCCTCGGTAGGTGGCGTGTATTTTGTATATAGACAGTTTTTTGCAACCATCATTTGCGGTTGTTTTGTCGTTATTGAGAAATATAACGATCCATGACACCATAAAAACATCTTTCTGTTTGTGTAATTAATTAAAAATGTAATGTATGAACGTTTTTGTCTTTTCTTGGAGAAATGCTTGGAATGTGAAAGAACCTTGCTTTAGCACAGACTCTTCTGAATGTGGTATTTTGCCAACACTAATACAAAAAAATATAATGGACACTTTTCCAGTCATGAATTCTTACTCCCCTTCCATATGGTGTTTTACAACCTTGATCGCTTAGGAATGGAATGGGATAAGGCAGATTGTACTGCTTCCTACACTCACTTTCAAACTTGGCTCTTGCGTTTCCATGCTCTCTGTTCGTACGGCACCTCCGGTGCTTTGATTATTTATAAAATATAATTTACAATTTTTATTATTTATAAAATATTATTTACATTTTTTATTATTTAAAAAATATAATTTATAATAGTTATATAATGAATATAAATTTTAATTTTTATACAATGAATCTAAATTATAATTTGTATATAATAATTCTCAATTATAATTTGTATATAATAAATCTAAATTAATATTAAAATTATAAAATTATAAAATTATAATTTATAATTTATTATTTATAATTTATTATTTATAATTTTTATATTATATTATTTTTATGAATTGATTTATTTTCTTTTTTTTCATTTCTTTATTTATTAAGTTTATTTTTTACATAAACCTATAGCCTTTATAATTAGATAATTAAATTAATTAGATATGATTGCGTACGAGCAGATTTACAATGGAAATGGGAAGCCTTGCATCGACGAATAGAATTAATCACGAATTTAATAATAAGGAACTGCGAATCGATAAATCATTCATTAAAAGCTGCTATAAAATGGAAACCTCAAAGGTGTCCGGATTTGAAGTTTAGAAAGGGAGGTTAAATTTCAGGTAAATTTAATTAAAATAGCGATTCAGGGCATTGGGGAAATCGAACTCGCTCCTAAATTTCAGTACCTAAAAATTAAAGAAACTGTTTGGGAACGGAAATCGGAACATGAGAAAGATAGCATACTTAAAAAAAAAATTATGAATTCAAGCATTCAAACTCAAAACTGGTCACATCAACCGATGGTCTATTACAAGTCCCTAAAACAAGGGCCATTGCCACTAAACCGGGTCAGAAACGAAGAGCTCGATCTGTAAAAAGAATTTGCTACCCAAAATAGCTAAGATTTAAAAGTTTATTATTTATTGTATTGTAACTTCTTAGTCAGGGTGCTGTGCTTGTAGCACACGTACAAATGTGCACCACCCGACTTAATTATTTTTTATTTATTTTATCTGTTACCATAAGGCCATCTGTCGTATTCAGTACTTATTTTTATTTTAACATACTGGTCCGGGTGCTGTGCCTGTAGCACACGCACATATGTGCGAAGCCCGACTTTTTCTTGATAATTTTTATGTATATATTGTATCATACTTTTTGTATTTTATGTAAATATTTTGGTCCCCGGGAGAACTTATAAATCATTTATTATTTCAGTTTCACTAGTTTAATAACTTTAGTTAAGTATTAAAAGGGGTCGAAACTTTTCTGGTGCTGCCAGACTGAACTTTAAAAAAAAATTATAAAATTCAATAAATTTTCTTTTTTTAAAAAAGGGAAGCCTGTGAAAAACTTTATTTATTATTATTTTTTTATAATTTTAATTATTAAAAAATAGAAACGAAAAGCATAAGAAAATGATAAAGCAAAATTATTACTTTTATTATTATTATAATTTTTATTAATATTATTTTAATTATTATTATAAATTTAGTGCACATTATTAATTATTTACGGCACCAGGAAAGTCTTAAAGGAAAAAAGGTGTTCCATCTTTCGGTAGTTCATTCTTAAGGAAACACGAACTGAGCATGCGCACTTAAGGAAATATGGCGGCTCGGCAAATATTGTAATATCTATAAAAAAAAAATGAGTATAAAGCGCCTATTTCTTCTATGAAGTTGATTGAAATTTATTTTAAACAGTGTTATATGTTGTTAGAAACCATAATTCAACGAAAAAACACCAAAACAAGGAAAATAAAACCGCTTTATATTGCTTTATGTTGCTTTATATTAATTACCCCTACCCCCTAGGATCTGCCCAAGAAGCATTTGAATCTAGGCACTGTGACCTCTAAGATTACCCTTAAGACCACTTGGTCACCATGACCCCAGGGGTTCCAGAAGATAAGAGAAGAAAAATAGAGAATTTTTTGAAAAGATGATGTAAGTAATTTAAAGAATTATGTCTTTTCATGTCATTGACACCATGACATTTAAGTGACAGAATCTTGACAGGAATGTAAAACACCATTCCTTCACTCCACTCTTCTCAACTAAGTATTGATATCAACCCAGTTACCAGGGTTTCATGACTACTTTTATGTTCAGCACAGTCTGTGCTTTGATTTTTTTTTTTTTTTTTTTTTTCTATTTTTTGCTTGACAGAGTTTTTCAGTTGACTTGACAATTGACACAGGTCAAAAACCAAATTAAATTGGTTAATTTGAACTTCTTTTTAACATATTGTTTTTATCTTTCTCTAAAAGTTTTCAAGAAAATAGCCTAAAAACTGCATAAATCTCAAACTAGGTCAAACCTTGCTCTTTAAACTTGACCCCATTTTTGAAGGCCATATCAAGAAAAAGTCAAAACTGAAAACCTCATGTCATTATCTGTTTAAATAATAATTTAACACCATTTTACAAAATTCTGAATAATCAAAAACAAAATACAAAATGTAAAACATTTTTTTTGGCCTAATTTTTACTATTTTTGTGCCCCTAGGTCACCTTGCCCTAGTTTTGTTAGTCGCAACAGTACTATGAGCAAATCTGAATTGCACAGGCCTATACATGATTCTGACCAAGCACTTTTGAAATCTGTCCAGCATTTTCAGAGAAGTCAAAAATAGGTGTTAATGACACATATACACTCACATGAATGCACATGCATGCATGCATGCATGCATGCACATACACATGCAACACTATGCCATAAGCTAACATAACCTTTGGTCAGTTGAGCTAAAAAGGGCTATATGAATGTTAAATCTTGCATCACTGTAGATGGTTTTAATTGACAACATTTTAGAAATAATATTGGTTCAATGCAAGGGGAGCTAATTCCACCTATAAGTATATTACCAGTTGTTAC
>CM056594.1:3621724-3689224 GCA_029721355.1 Tegillarca granosa | reverse complement strand
TTTGTTATTTTGGTTCTTGAACAGGTTTGGAGTGGGGTTTTGTTATTTTGGTTATTGGAGAGGTTTGGATTGGGGATTTGTCATTTTGGTTCTTGGAGAGGTTTGGAGTTGGGTTTTGTTGTTTCTTGTTCATGAAGAGATTTAGAGTGGAGTTTTGTTGTTTCTTGTTCTTGTGGTTTAGAGTAGAGTTTTGTCGTTTTTAAAATTTGAGTGGTTTGAAGTGGAGTTATGTCGTTCCTTGTTCGTCGAGGGGTTTTGAGTGGAGTTTTGTTCCTGGAGGGGCTTGGAGTAAAGTTAAGGAATGTGTTTTGCCTTGAAAAATTTGTTTCTTTTGAGGTCGTACAGACGTTATGTTCAACGATTTTAAAAAAAATTATGGAAAAGGAATAGAATACCAAATTTGACGCACAGAGGAATGAATATCCTTCGGAAGGTTTGGATCATGAATTGAGATTAATGTTTAAGCTTATAAAAACAAGTTATAAAGGTTCTTATTATTTTGTATAAATTAAATAATATTCAATTTAAGGTAAATTTATTTTTTGTCTTACTCTTGAAGTCAAGGAGGATTGATTGAATGGAGTTTTGTGACCCAGTTAGAATTGTTTCACTTATATCAGGACGTTACCAGCAATAAGATGAAGATATTTTGACTTTTTCATTTTGCTTAGGGTATCTGGAGGAATGTTTCTTTAGCATGCAACAGCGAACATTGCTTTTTATGTTTTTTTATTCTTAGGGACCTGTGAAATTTATTTTTAAATGCTGGATGCGAAAGAATGGTCACTTACTATTTTTAAGTTTTGGTCAGACCCGGCAAGGTTTGGAACTTCAAACCTATGTCCAATTCAATAAGCAGATGGAAAACATAATATAAAACAAATTTTTTTCTTTTTTACTTAATTGATTAATTTAATTTATTTTATTATTATTATTTTTTGTCCTTTCTCCGAATTATTTTCTTATTTTTACTAGAAGAATAAGATAAATTTTTAGCTTGAGAAATGGTGTGTAATGCCACAGCCAAAATATTTTTTCTTCATAAAAATCGAACAACTGGAAGAAAATGGACGACCAGAGAAAATCACAACCTATGACAAGCGAACTGACAAACATTCTCAATATAAGATCTGTCGGAGAAGGAATTGAAGGCACTGTGTTTCGTGAGCATGCACTTAAAAACCGCTGTGCTACCAAGGCTCTTGAATTACTAAGAAAGCAGGTAATAAATGTTTGATAAAAACAAAGGTTATATTGCAACACAAATAGTTAACCTGTTTGATTGTTATTCGTCTAGTTAGTCACTTTTAAATCTGAAACAACCAACTACGCAAGGTAAGCAGCGTTGTCTCTCTTTACATGGCTATTGATTGATATATGCCATGTTTTAGCGGTATAAGAGAGGTTACTCGTACATATTGGAAGAAATACAAACAGGCAAGAAAATAACTATGCAAGATAAGCAGTGTTGTCTCCCTTAAGATGGCTATTGATTGATATATGCCGTGATTTAGCGGTATAAGGGAGGTAGCTCGTACATATTGGAAGAACAGTAAACTAGCATTGCCTTTAAGTAATCAAATCTCTCAGAAAACGAAAGAAACGTAATACAGGTTTTTGGCAGGTAACATCGCCCAACGACACATGCACCTTGTCTAAGATTAAAGTACCCATCGGCAGTTGATAAGGCATTCAAATCTTTAACATGGCACACAAGGCTGTAAACCTGTCTAACGTGGTTAGTGGCCTCTATATTTTATTCCCCAAATCATCTTTTACCTGTTCATAACAGTCATTGCTTAATTCGATATATCGGATTCTTTCAGATCACAGGAAATTACGTAAAAAAAATTTTTGGATGTCATTGACACTTAATTTCTTCAGCATATTGTCAAACTTAGAAGCCATTTAGCTTTATACATTTTGGTTATTGGAGAGGTTTTGAGTGGGGATTTGTCATTTTGGTTCTTGGAGAGGTTTGGAGTGGGGATTTGTCATTTTGGTTCTTGGAGAGGTTTGGAGTGGAGTTTTGTCATTTTGGTTATTGGAGAGGTTTTGAGTGGGGTTTTTTATTTTGGTTATTGGAGAACTTTAGATTTGGGATTTGTCATTTTGGTTCTTGGAGAGGTTTAGAGTGGGGTTTTGTTATTTTGGTTCTTGGAGAGGTTTGGAGTGGGGATTTGTTATTTTGGTTCTTGGAGAGGTTTGAAGTGGGGATTTGTCATTCTCGTTCTTTGAGAGGTTTGGAGTGGAGTTTTGTCATTTTGGATGTTGGAGAGGTTTTGAGTGGGGATTTGTCATTTTGGTTCTTGGAGAGGTTTGGATTGGGGATTTGTCATTTTGGTTCTTGGAGAGGTTTGGAGTGGGGTTTTGTTATTTTGGTTATTGGAGGGGTTTTGAGTGGGAATTTGTCATTTTGGTTCTTGGTGAGGTTTAGAGTGGGGTTTTTTCATTTTGGTTCTTGGAGAGGTTTGGATTGGGGTTTTGTTATTTTGGTTGTTGGAGAGGTTTGGAGTAGAATTTTTTCATTTTGGTTATTGGAGAGGTTTTGAGTGGGGATTTGTCATTTTGGTTCTTGGAGAGGTTTGGAGTTGGGTTTTGTTATTTTGGTTATTGGAGAGGTTTTGAGTGGAGATTTGTCATTTTGGTTCTTGGTGAGGTTTAGAGTGGGGTTTTTTCATTTTGGTTCTTGGAGAGGTTTGGATTGAGGTTTTGTTATTTTGGTTGTTGAAGAGGTTTGGAGTGGAATTTTTTCATTTTGGTTATTGGAGAGGTTTTGAGTGGGGATATGTCATTTTGGTTCTTGGAGAGGTTTGGAGTTGGGTTTTGTTATTTTGGTTATTGGAGAGGTTTTGAGTGGAGATTTGTCATTTTGGTTATTGGAGAGGTTTTGAGTGGGGATTTGTTATTTTGGTTATTAGAGAGGTTTGGAGTTGGGTTTCGTTATTTTGGTTCTTGGAGAGGTTCGGAGTGGGGATTTGTCATTTTGGTTCTTGGAGAGGTTTGGATTGGGACTTTGTTGTTTCTTGTTCATAAAGAGATTTAGAGAGGAGTTTTGTCGTTTGGGTCTCTTGGAGGGGAGTGGAGTTTTGTTGTTTCTCGCCCTTGTGGTTTAGAGTAGAGTTTTGTTGTTTTAAAAAATTCGAGTGGTTTGAAGTGGAGTTATGTCGTTTCTTGTTCGTCGAGGGGTTTTGAGTGGAGTTTTGTTCCTGGAGGGGCTTTGAGTAAAGATAAGGAATGTGTTTTGCCTTGAAAAATTTGTGTATTTTGAGGCCGTACAGACGTTATGTTCAACGATTTTAAAAAAAAATTATGGAAAAGGAATAGAATACCAAATTTGACGCACAGAGGAATGAATATCCTTCGGAAGGTTTGGATCATGAATTGAGATTAATGTTTAAGCTTTTAAAAACAAGTTAAAAAGGTTCTTATTATTTTGTATAAATAAAATAAAATTCAATTTAAGGTAAATTTGTTTTTTTTTTGTCTAACTCTTGAAGTCAAGGATTGATTGAATGAAGTTTTATGACCCAGTTAGAATTATTTCAATTATATCAGGACGTTACCAGCAATAAGATGCAGATTTTTTGACTTTTTCATTTTGCTTAGAGTATCTGCAGGAATTATTCTTAAGCGTGCAACACCGAACAATTTTTTTATTTATTTTTTTTTCTGAGGGACCTGTGACATTTATTTTTAAATGCTGGATGCGAAAGATCAGTCGCTTACTATTTTTAAGTTTTGGTCAGACCCGGCAAGGTTTGGAACTTCAAACCTATGTCCAATTCAATAAGCAGATGGAAAACATAATATAAAACAAAACAATTTTTTTATTTTACTTAATTGATTAATTTAATTTATTTTATTATTATTATTTTTTGTCCTTTCTCTAAATTATTTTCGTATTTTTACTAGAAGAATAAGATAAATTTTTAGGTTGAGAAATGGTGTGGAATGCCACAGCCAAAATATTTTTTCTTCATAAAAATCGAACAACTGGAGGAAAACGGACAACCAGAGAAAATCACAATCTATGACAAGCGAACTGACAAACATTCTCAATATAAGATCTGTTGGAGAAGGAATTGAAAGCACTGTGTTTCGTGAGCATGCACTTTAAAACCGCTGTGCTACCAAGGCTCTTGGATTACTAAGAAAGCAGGTAATAAATGTTTGATAAAAACAAAGGTTATATTGCAACACAAATAGTTAACCTGTTTGATTGTTATTCGTCTAGTTAGTCACTTTTAAATCTGAAACAACCAACTACGCAAGGTAAGCAGTGTTGTCTCTCTTTACATGGCTATTGGTTGATATATGCCATGTTTTAGCGGTATAAGAGAGGTTACTCGTACATATTGGAAGAAATACAAACAGGCAAGAAAATAACTATGCAAGATAAGCAGTGTTGTCTCCCTTAAGATGGCTATTGATTGATATATGCCGTGATTTAGCGGTATAAGGGAGGTAGCTCGTACATATTGGAAGAACAGTAAACTAGCATTGCCTTTAAGTAATCAAATCTCTCAGAAAACGCAAGAAACGTAATACAGGTTTTTGGCAGGTAACATCGTCCAACGACACATGCACCTTGTCTAAGATTAAAGTACCCATCGGCTGTTGATAAGGCATTCAAATCTTTAACATGGCACACAAGGCTGTAAACCTGTCTAACGTGGTTAGTGGCCACTACATTTTATTCCCCAAATCATCTTTTACCTGTTCATAACAGTCATTGCTTAATTCGATATATCGGATTCTTTCAGATCCCAGGAAATTACGTAAAAAAACTTTTTGGATGTCATTGACACCTAATTTCTTCAGCATATTGTCAAACTTAGAAGCCATTTAGCTTTATACATTTTGGTTATTGGAGAGGTTTTGAGTGGGGATTTGTCATTTTGGTTCTTGGAGAGGTTTGGAATGGGGATTTGTCATTTTGGTTCTTGGAGAGGTTTGGAGTGGAGTTTTGTCATTTTGGTTATTGGAGAGGTTTTGAGTGGGGTTTTGTTATTTTGGTTATTGGAGAACTTTAGATTTGGGATTTGTCATTTTGGTTCTTGGAGAGGTTTAGAGTGGGGTTTTGTTATTTTGGTTATTGGAGAGGTTTGGAGTGGGGATTTGTTATTTTGGTTCTTGGAGAGGTTTGAAGTGAGAATTTGTCATTCTCGCTCTTGGAGAGGTTTGGAGTGGAGTTTTGTCATTTTGGTTGTTGGAGAGGTTTTGAGTGGGGATTTGTCATTTTGGTTCTTGGAGAGGTTTGGATTGGGGATTTGTCATTTTGGTTCTTGGAGAGGTTTGGAGTGGGGTTTTGTTATTTTGGTTATTGGAGGGGTTTTGAGTGGGGATTTGTTATTTTGGTTCTTGGAGAGGTTTGAAGTGGGGATTTGTCATTCTCGTTCTTTGAGAGGTTTGAGGTGGAGTTTTGTCATTTTGGTTGTTGGATAGGTTTTGAGTGGGGATTTGTTATTTTGGCTATTAAAGAGTTTTGGAGTTGGGTTTCGTTATTTTGGTTCTTGGAGAGGTTTGGAGTGGGGATTTGTCATTTTGGTTATTGGAGAGGTTTGGATTGGGACTTTGTTGTTTCTTGTTCATAAAGAGATTTAGAGTGGAGTTTTGTCGTTTGGGTTTCTTGGAGGGGAGTGGAGTTTTGTTGTTTCTCGCCCTTGTGGTTTAGAGTAGAGTTTTGTCGTTTCAAAAATTCGAGTGGTTTTAAGTGGAGTTATGTCGTTTCTTGTTCGTCGAGGGGTTTTGAGTGGAGTTTTGTTCCTGGAGAGGCTTTGAGTAAAGATAAGGAATGTGTTTTGCCTTGAAAAATTTGTGTATTTTGAGGCCGTACAGACGTTATGTTCAACGATTTTAAAAAAAATTATGGAAAAGGAATAGAATACCAAATTTGACGCACAGAGGAATGAATATCCTTCGGAAGGTTTGGATCATAAATTGAGATTAATGTTTAAGCTTATAAAAACAAGTTAAAAAGGTTCTTATTATTTTGTATAAATAAAATAAAATTCAATTTAAGGTAAATTTTTTTTTTTTCTAACTCTTGAAGTCAAGGAGGATTGATTGAATGAAGTTTTATGACCCAGTTAGAATTATTTCACTTATATCAGGACGTTACCAGCAATAAGATGCAGATTTTTTGACTTTTTCATTTTGCTTAGAGTATCTGCAGGAATGATTCTTAAGCGTGCAACACCGAACATTTTTTTATATTTTTTTTTTCTGAGGGACCTGTGACATTTATTTTTAAATGCTGGATGCGAAAGATCAGTCACTTACTATTTTTAAGTTTTGGTCAGACCCGGCAAGGTTTGGAACTTCAAACCTATGTCCAATTCAATAAGCAGATGGAAAACATAATATAAAACAAAACAATTTTTTTATTTTACTTAATTGATTAATTTAATTTATTTTATTATTATTATTTTTTGTCCTTTCTCCGAATTATAATTCTCATTTTTACTAGAAGAATAAGATAAATTTTTAGGTTGAGAAATGGTGTGATGCCACAGCCAAAATATTTTTTCTTCATAAAAATCGAACGACTTGAAGAAAACGGACAACCAGAGAAAATCACAATCTATGACAAGCGAACTGACAAACATTCTCAATATAAGATCTGTCGGAGAAGGAATTGAAGGCACTGTGTTTCGTGAGCATGCACTTAAAAACCGCTGTGCTACCAAGGCTCTTGGATTACTAAGAAAGCAGGTAATAAATGTTTGATAAAAACAAAGGTTATATTGCAACACAAATAGTTAACCTGTTTGATTGTTATTCGTCTAGTTAGTCACTTTTAAATCTGAAACAACCAACTACGCAAGGTAAGCAGTGTTGTCTCTCTTTACATGGCTATTGATTGATATATGCCATGTTTTAGCGGTATAAGAGAGGTTACTCGTACATATTGGAAGAAATACAAACAGGCAAGAAAATAACTATGCAAGATAAGCAGTGTTGTCTCCCTTTAGATGGCTATTGATTGATATATGCCGTGATTTAGCGGTATAAGGGAGGTAGCTCGTACATATTGGAAGAACAGTAAACTAGCATTGCCTTTAAGTAATCAAATCTCTCAGAAAACAGGTTTTTGGCAGGTAACATCGCCCAACGACACATGCACCTTGTCTAAGATTAAAGTACCCATCGGCAGTTGATAAGGCATTCAAATCTTTAACATGGCACACAAGGCTGTAAACCTGTCTAACGTGGTTAGTGGCCACTACATTTTATTCCCCAAATCATCTTTTACCTGTTCATAACAGTCATTGCTTAATTCGATATATCGGATTCTTTCAGATCCCAGGAAATTACGTAAAAAAACTTTTTGGATGTCATTGACACCTAATTTCTTCAGCATATTGTCAAACTTAGAAGCCATTTAGCTTTATACATTTTGGTTATTGGAGAGGTTTTGAGTGGGGATTTGTCATTTTGGTTCTTGGAGAGGTTTGGAATGGGGATTTGTCATTTTGGTTCTTGGAGAGGTTTGGAGTGGAGTTTTGTCATTTTGGTTATTGGAGAGGTTTTGAGTGGAGTTTTGTTATTTTGGTTATTGGAGAACTTTAGATTTGGGATTTGTCATTTTGGTTCTTGGAGAGGTTTAGAGTGGGGTTTTGTTATTTTGGTTCTTGGAGAGGTTTGGAGTGGGGATTTGTTATTTTGGTTCTTGGAGAGGTTTGAAGTGAGAATTTGTCATTCTCGTTCTTGGAGAGGTTTGGAGTGGAGTTTTGTCATTTTGGTTGTTGGAGAGGTTTTGAGTGGGGATTTGTCATTTTGGTTCTTGGAGAGGTTTGGATTGAGGAATTGTCATTTTGGTTCTTGGAGAGGTTTGGAGTGGGGTTTTGTCATTTTGGTTATTGGAGGGGTTTTGAGTGGGGATTTGTCATTTTGGTTCTTGGTGAGGTTAAGAGTGGTGTTTTTTCATTTTGGTTCTTGGAGAGGTTTGGATTGGGGTTTTGTTATTTTGGTTGTTGAAGAGGTTTGGAGTGGAATTTTTTCATTTTGGTTATTGGAGAGGTTTTGAGTGGGGATTTGTCATTTTGGTTCTTGGAGAGGTTTGGAGTTGGGTTTTGTTATTTTGGTTATTGGAGAGGTTTTGAGTGGAGATTTGTCATTTTGGTTATTGGAGAGGTTTTGAGTGGGGATTTGTCATTTTGGTTCTTGGAGAGGTTTGGAGTTGGGTTTTGTTATTTTGGTTATTGGAGAGGTTTTGAGTGGAGATTTGTCATTTTGGTTATTGGAGAGATTTGGAGTGGGGATTTGTTATTTTGGTTGTTAGAGAGGTTTGGAGTTGTGTTTCGTTATTTTGGTTCTTGGAGAGGTTCGGAGTTGGGATTTGTCATTTTGGTTCTTGGAGAGGTTTGGATTGGGACTTTGTTGTTTCTTGTTCATAAAGAGATTTAGAGTGGAGTTTTGTCGTTTGGGTCTCTTGGAGGGGAGTGGAGTTTTGTTGTTTCTCGCCCTTGTGGTTTAGAGTAGAGTTTTGTCGTTTTAAAAAATTCGAGTGGTTTGAAGTGGAGTTATGTCGTTTCTTGTTCGTCGAGGGGTTTTGAGTGGAGTTTTGTTCCTGGAGGGGCTTTGAGTAAAGATAAGGAATGTGTTTTGCCTTGAAAAATTTGTGTATTTTGAGGCCGTACAGACGTTATGTTCAACGATTTTAAAAAAAAATTATGGAAAAGGAATAGAATACCAAATTTGACGCACAGAGGAATGAATATCCTTCGGAAGGTTTGGATCATGAATTGAGATTAATGTTTAAGCTTTTAAAAACAAGTTAAAAAGGTTCTTATTATTTTGTATAAATAAAATAAAATTCAATTTAAGGTAAATTTGTTTTTTTTGTCTAACTCTTGAAGTCAAGGAGGATTGATTGAATGAAGTTTTATGACCCAGTTAGAATTATTTCAATTATATCAGGACGTTACCAGCAATAAGATGCAGATTTTTTGACTTTTTCATTTTGCTTAGAGTATCTGCAGGAATGATTCTTAAGCGTGCAACACCGAACAATTTTTTTATTTATTTTTTTTTCTGAGGGACCTGTGACATTTATTTTTAAATGCTGGATGCGAAAGATCAGTCACTTACTATTTTTAAGTTTTGGTCAGACCCGGCAAGGTTTGGAACTTCAAACCTATGTCCAATTCAATAAGCAGATGGAAAACATAATATAAAACAAAACAATTTTTTTATTTTACTTAATTGATTAATTTAATTTATTTTATTATTATTATTTTTTGTCCTTTCTCCGAATTATAATTCTCATTTTTACTAGAAGAATAAGATAAATTTTTAGGTTGAGAAATGGTGTGATGCCACAGCCAAAATATTTTTTCTTCATAAAAATCGAACGACTTGAAGAAAACGGACAACCAGAGAAAATCACAACCTATGACAAGCGAACTGACAAACATTCTCAATATAAGATCTGTCGGAGAAGGAATTGAAGGCACTGTGTTTCGTGAGCATGCACTTAAAAACCGCTGTGCTACCAAGGCTCTTGGATTACTAAGAAAGCAGGTAATAAATGTTTGATAAAAACAAAGGTTATATGGCAACACAAATAGTTAACCTGTTTGATTGTTATTCGTCTAGTTAGTCACTTTTAAATCTGAAACAACCAACTACGCAAGGTAAGCAGTGTTGTCTCTCTTTACATGGCTATTGATTGATATATGCCATGTTTTAGCGGTATAAGAGAGGTTACTCGTACATATTGGAAGAAATACAAACAGGCAAGAAAATAACTGTGCAAGATAAGCAGTGTTGTCTCCCTTTAGATGGCTATTGATTGATATATGCCGTGATTTAGCGGTATAAGGGAGGTAGCTCGTACATATTGGAAGAACAGTAAACTAGCATTGCCTTTAAGTAATCAAATCTCTCAGAAAACAGGTTTTTGGCAGGTAACATCGCCCAACGACACATGCACCTTGTCTAAGATTAAAGTACCCATCGGCAGTTGATAAGGCATTCAAATCTTTAACATGGCACACAAGGCTGTAAACCTGTCTAACGTGGTTAGTGGCCACTACATTTTATTCCCCAAATCATCTTTTACCTGTTCATAACAGTCATTGCTTAATTCGATATATCGGATTCTTTCAGATCCCAGGAAATTACGTAAAAAAACTTTTTGGATGTCATTGACACCTAATTTCTTCAGCATATTGTCAAACTTAGAAGCCATTTAGCTTTATACATTTTGGTTATTGGAGAGGTTTTGAGTGGGGATTTGTCATTTTGGTTCTTGGAGAGGTTTGGAGTGGGGATTTGTCATTTTGGTTCTTGGAGAGGTTTGGAGTGGAGTTTTGTCATTTTGGTTATTGGAGAGGTTTTGAGTGGAGTTTTGTTATTTTGGTTATTGGAGAACTTTAGATTTGGGATTTGTCATTTTGGTTCTTGGAGAGGTTTAGAGTGGGGTTTTGTTATTTTGGTTCTTGGAGAGGTTTGGAGTGGGGATTTGTTATTTTGGTTCTTGGAGAGGTTTGAAGTGGGGATTTGTCATTCTCGTTCTTGGAGAGGTTTGGAGTGGAGTTTTGTCATTTTGGTTGTTGGAGAGGTTTTGAGTGGGGATTTGTCATTTTGGTTCTTGGAGAGATTTGGATTGGGGATTTGTCATTTTGGTTCTTGGAGAGGTTTGGAGTGGGGTTTTGTCATTTTGGTTATTGGAGGGGTTTTGAGTGGGGATTTGTCATTTTAGTTCTTGGTGAGGTTAAGAGTGGTGTTTTTTCATTTTGGTTCTTGGAGAGGTTTGGATTGGGGTTTTGTTATTTTGGTTGATGAAAAGGTTTGGAGTGGAATTTTTTCATTTTGGTTATTGGAGAGGTTTTGAGTGGGGATTTGTCATTTTGGTTTTTGGAGAGGTTTGGAGTTGGGTTTTGTTATTTTGGTTATTGGAGAGGTTTTGAGTGGAGATTTGTCCTTTTGGTTGTTGGAGAGGTTTTGAGTGGGGATTTTTCATTTTGGTTCTTGGAGAGGTTTGGAGTTGGGTTTTGTTATTTTGGTTATTGGAGAGGTTTTGAGTGGAGATTTGTCATTTTGGTTATTGGAGAGATTAAGGGTGGGGATTTGTTATTTTGGTTGTTAGAGAGGTTTGGAGTTGGGTTTCCTTATTTTGGTTCTTGGAGAGGTTTGGAGTGGGGATTTGTCATTTTGGTTCTTGGAGAGGTTTGGATTGGGACTTTGTTGTTTCTTGTTCATAAAGAGATTTAGAGTGGAGTTTTGTCGTTTGGGTCTCTTGGAGGGGAGTGGAGTTTTGTTGTTTCTCGCCCTTGTGGTTTAGAGTAGAGTTTTGTCGTTTTAAAAATTCGAGTGGTTTGAAGTGGAGTTATGTCGTTTCTTGTTCGTCGAGGGGTTTTGAGTGGAGTTTTGTTCCTGGAGGGGCTTTGAGTAAAGATAAGGAATGTGTTTTGCCTTGAAAAATTTGTGTATTTTGAGGCCGTACAGACGTTATGTTCAACGATTTTAAAAAAAATTATGGAAAAGGAATAGAATACCAAATTTGACGCACAGAGGAATGAATATCCTTCGGAAGGTTTGGATCATGAATTGAGATTAATGTTTAAGCTTTATAAAAACAAGTTAAAAAGGTTCTTATTATTTTGTATAAATAAAATAAAATTCAATTTAAGGTAAATTTGTTTTTTTTGTCTAACTCTTGAAGTCAAGGAGGATTGATTGAATGAAGTTTTATGACCCAGTTAGAATTATTTCAATTATATCAGGACGTTACCAGCAATCAGATGCAGATTTTTTGACTTTTTCATTTTGCTTAGAGTATCTGCAGGAATGATTCTTAAGCGTGCAACACCGAACAATTTTTTTATTTATTTTTTTTTCTGAGGGACCTGTGACATTTATTTTTAAATGCTGGATGCGAAAGATCAGTCAACTTACTATTTTTAAGTTTTGGTCAGACCCGGCAAGGTTTGGAACTTCAAACCTATGTCCAATTCAATAAGCAGATGGAAAACATAATATAAAACAAAACAATTTTTTTATTTTACTTAATTGATTAATTTAATTTATTTTATTATTATTATTTTTTGTCCTTTCTCCGAATTATATTCGTCATTTTTACTAGAAGAATAAGATAAATTTTTAGGTTGAGAAATGGTGTGTAATGCCACAGCCAAAATATTTTTTCTTCATAAAAATCGAACGACTGGAAGAAAACGGACAACCAGAGAAAATCACAACCTATGACAAGCGAACTGACAAACATTCTCAATATAAGATCTGTCGGAGAAGGAATTGAAGGCACTGTGTTTCGTGAGCATGCACTTAAAAACCGCTGTGCTACCAAGGCTCTTGGATTACTAAGAAAGCAGGTAATAAATGTTTGATAAAAACAAAGGTTATATTGCAACACAAATAGTTAACCTGTTTGATTGTTATTCGTCTAGTTAGTCACTTTCAAATCTGAAACAACCAACTACGCAAGGTAAGCAGTGTTGTCTCTCTTTACATGGACTATTGATTGATATATGCCATGTTTTAGCGGTATAAGAGAGGTTACTCGTACATATTGGAAGAAATACAAACAGGCAAGAAAATAACTATGCAAGATAAGCAGTGTTGTCTCCCTTTAGATGGCTATTGATTGATATATGCCGTGATTTAGCGGTATAAGGGAGGTAGCTCGTACATATTGGAAGAACAGTAAACTAGCATTGCCTTTAAGTAATCAAATCTCTCAGAAAACAGGTTTTTGGCAGGTAACATCGCCCAACGACACTTGCACCTTGTCTAAGATTAAAGTACCCATCGGCAGTTGATAAGGCATTCAAATCTTTAACATGGCACACAAGGCTGTAAACCTGTCTAACGTGGTTAGTGGCCACTACATTTTATTCCCCAAATCATCTTTTACCTGTTCATAACAGTCATTGCTTAATTCGATATATCGGATTCTTTCAGATCCCAAGAAATTACGTAAAAAAACTATTTGGATGTCATTGACACCTAATTTCTTCAGCATATTGTCAAACTTAGAAGCCATTTAGCTTTATACATTTTGGTTATTGGAGAGGTTTTGAGTGGGGATTTGTCATTTTGGTTCTTGGAGAGGTTTGGAGTGGGGATTTGTCATTTTGGTTCTTGGAGAGGTTTGGAGTGGAGTTTTGTCATTTTGGTTATTGGAGAGGTTTTGAGTGGAGTTTTGTTATTTTGGTTATTGGAGAACTTTAGATTTGGGATTTGTCATTTTGGTTCTTGGAGAGGTTTAGAGTGTGGTTTTGTTATTTTGGTTCTTGGAGAGGTTTGGAGTGGGGATTTGTTATTTTGGTTCTTGGAGAGGTTTGAAGTGGGGATTTGTCATTCTCGTTCTTGGAGAGGTTTGGAGTGGAGTTTTGTCATTTTGGTTGTTGGAGAGGTTTTGAGTGGGGATTTGTCATTTTGGTTCTTGGAGAGGTTTGGATTGGGGATTTGTCATTTTGGTTCTTGGAGAGGTTTGGAGTGGGGTTTTGTCATTTTGGTTCTTGGAGAGGTTTGGATTGGGGTTTTGTTATTTTGGTTGTTGAAGAGGTTTGGAGTGGAATTTTTTCATTTTGGTTATTGGAGAGGTTTTGAGTGGGGATTTGTCAATTTGGTTCTTGGAGAGGTTTGGATTGGGGATTTGTCATTTTGGTTCTTGGAGAGGTTTGGAGTGGGGTTTTGTCATTTTGGTTATTGGAGGGGTTTTGAGTGGGGATTTGTCATTTTAGTTCTTGGTGAGGTTTAGAGTGGGGTTTTTTCATTTTGGTTCTTGGAGAGGTTTGGATTGGGGTTTTGTTATTTTGGTTGTTGAAGAGGTTTGGAGTGGAATTTTTTCATTTTGGTTATTGGAGAGGTTTTGAGTGGGGATTTGTCATTTTGGTTCTTGGAGAGGTTTGGTGTTGGGTTTTGTTATTTTGGTTATTGGAGAGGTTTTGACTGGAGATTTGTCATTTTGGTTATTGGAGAGGTTTGGAGTGGGTATTTGTTATTTGGTTATTAGAGAGGTTTGGAGTTGGGTTTCGTTATTTTGGGTCTTGGAGAGGTTTGGAGTGGGGATTTGTCATTTTGGTTCTTGGAGAGGTTTGGAGTGGAGTTTTGTCATTTTGGTTATTGGAAAGGTTTTGAGTGGGGTTTTGTTATTTTGGTTATTGGAGAACTTTAGATTTGGGAGTTGTCATTTTGGTTCTTGGAGAGGTTTAGAGTGTGGTTTTGTTATTTTGGTTATTGGAGAGGTTTGGAGTGGGGATTTGTTATTTTGGTTCTTGGAGAGGTTTGAAGTTAGAATTTGTCATTCTCGCTCTTGGAGAGGTTTGGAGTGGAGTTTTGTCATTTTGGTTGTTGGAGAGGTTTTGAGTGGGGATTTGTCATTTCGGTTCTTGGAGAGGTTTGGATTGGGGATTTGTCATTTTTGTTCTTGGAGAGGTTTGGAGTGGGGTTTTGTTATTTTGGTTATTGGAGGGGTTTTGAGTGGGGATTTGTTATTTTGGTTCTTGGAGAGGTTTGAAGTGGGGATTTGTCATTCTCGTTCTTTGAGAGGTTTGGAGTGGAGTTTTGTCATTTTGGTTGTTGGAGAGGTTTTGAGTGGGGATTTGTTATTTTGGTCATTAGAGAGGTTTGGAGTTGGGTTTCGTTATTTTGGTTCTTGGAGAGGTTTGGAGTGGGGATTTGTCATTTTGGTTCTTGGAGAGTTTTGGATTGGGATTTTGTTGTTTCTTGTTCATAAAGAGATTTAGAGTGGAGTTTTGTCGTTTGGGTTTCTTGGAGGGGAGTGGAGTTTTGTTGTTTCTCGCCCTTGTGGTTTAGAGTAGAGTTTTGTCGTTTTAAAAATTCGAGTGGTTTGAAGTGGAGTTATGTCGTTTCTTGTTCGTCGAGGGGTTTTGAGTGGAGTTTTGTTCCTGGAGGGGCTTTGAGTAAAGATAAGGAATGTGTTTTGCCTTGAAAAATTTGTGTATTTTGAGGCCGTACAGACGTTATGTTCAACGATTTTAAAAAAAATTATGGAAAAGGAATAGAATACCAAATTTGACGCACAGAGGAATGAATATCCTTCGGAAGGTTTGGATCATGAATTGAGATTAATGTTTAAGCTTTAAAAACAAGTTAAAAAGGTTCTTATTATTTTGTATAAATAAAATAAAATTCAATTTAAGGTAAATTTGTTTTTTTTTGTCTAACTCTTGAAGTCAAGGAGGATTGATTGAATGAAGTTTTATGACCCAGTTAGAATTATTTCAATTATATCAGGACGTTACCAGCAATCAGATGCAGATTTTTTGACTTTTTCATTTTGCTTAGAGTATCTGCAGGAATGATTCTTAAGCGTGCAATACCGAACATTTTTTTTATGTTTTTTCTTCTGAGGGACCTGTGACATTTATTTTTAAATGCTGGATGCGAAAGATCAGTCACTTACTATTTTTAAGTTTTGGTCAGACCCGGCAAGGTTTGGAACTTCAAACCTATGTCCAATTCAATAAGCAGATGGAAAACATAATATAAAACAAAACAATTTTTTTATTTTACTTAATTGATTAATTTAATTTATTTTTTATTATTATTTTTTGTCCTTTCTCCGAATTATTTTTCTTATTTTTACTAGAAGAATTAGATAAATTTTTTGGTTGAGAAATGGTGTGATGCCACAGCCAAAATATTTTTTCTTCATAAAAATCGAACGACTGGAAGAAAACGGACGACCAGAGAAAATCACAACCTATGACAAGCGATTGACAAACATTCTCAATATAAGATCTGTCGGAGAAGGAATTGAAGGCACTGTGATTTGTGAGTATACACTTAAAAACCGCTGTGCTACCAAGGCTCTTAAATAACTAAGAAAGCAGGTAATAAATGTTTGATAAAAAACAAAGGTTATATTGCAACCCAAATAGTTAACCTGTTTGATTGTTATTCGTCTAGTTAGTCACTTTTAAATCTGAAACAACCAACTACGCAAGGTAAGCAGTGTTGTCTCCCATTACATAGCTATTGATTGATATATTCTTTGTTTTTTTAGCGGTATAAGGGAGGTTACTCGTACATATTGGAAGAAATACAACCAGGCAAGAAAATAACTATGCAAGATAAGCAGTGTTGTCTCCCTTTAGATGGCTATTGATTGATATATGCCGTGTTTTTGCGGTATAAACGAGATTACTCGTACATATTGGAAGAACAGTAAACTAGCATTGCCTTTAAGTAATCAAATCTCTCAGAAAACGAAAGAAACGTTATACAGGTTTTTGGCAGGTAACATCGCCCAACGACGCATGCACCTTGTCTAAGATTAATGTACCCATCGGCTGTTGATAAGGATGACACACAAGGCTGTAAACCTGTCTAACGTGGTTAGTGGCCACTACATTTTATTCCCCGAATCATCTTTTACCTGTTCATAACAGTCATTGCTTAATTCGATATTTTGGATTCTTTCAGATCCCAGGAAACTACGTAAAAAAACTTTTTGGATGTCATTGACACCTAATTTCTTCAGCATATTGTCAAACTTAGAAGCCATTTAGCTTTATACAAAAATAAATTAATTAATAAATAATTATAAAATAAAGTAATAATAATAATAAATAATAATAAAAATATTAAAATAAAATGATAGAAGAAATAATAACAAAAAGGGAGGGGGGTAGATGAACACAGTAGGTGTTGTTCTGAGGAAAAGACCTCATAAAAATTAAACATTTACTCCATGTTTGGATGGATTGGGGGAATGATTTACGCTTAATTTAATATTTTTTGTATTTGTATCGAAGCGGTCAGTTCTGAGATGTTTGAGATAACCGGAGTGCCCAGAGATAAACATCAACCTTTCGGTAAGCGAACTTACAAACTATCGCACACACTAGGATCTTGCTGAACGGGTATCATACCTAGGCGATGAGAGGCAAAGTGAAACTGAGCACGCATCCTTAACCTCTCGGCCACCGTTGATCCGTTTTATCCATGAAGGAAAGCACCTGTATATTAGATTATATACGACATTCATCTTAGATTTCATTTGTTTTAATGGTGTTTTACGTCCCAGTCAAGAATATTTCGCTAATATTGAGTCGTCACCAGCTATAGGTGAAGTGCTGGAATTTTTTTACGCCAGCATTTAACAATGGCGACGTAAAGATTTGATTTTATTTAATTTAAAGGGTTTTAGGTCCCAATCAAGAATATTTCACTTATATCGGAACGTCACCAGCTATATTTAAAGTGGCCTGTCGTGACACGGGAAATTTGACTTTAAGGTCTTATCCGAAGGACTCCGTGACTTTTTTCTCTAAATGTTGAGTGCTTGGCTAAAGAAAAGTCACTTCTAAGTTTCAAATCTTGGTCAGACCCCACCATTTGAAAAATTCGAGAGAGAGAGAGAGAGAGAGAGAGAGAGAGAGAGAGAGAGAGAGAGAGAGAGAGAGAGATGTGGTCAAAAGGTCCCCAGGAATATCAAACATCCTTTTTCGACGGAGGCTTCTTCTCCTTGACACCAAACATGGCTCTGCTTTGACCTGCTGAGCGGCCTAAACATCTTTTGCCTTCGACGCTCTCAATATCTTGTGATAAAATTATTAACTCCTCTGTCATGAGATTCTGAATATGCATCTGCATTACCTTATTCTATCTTTTATAGGTTAAAATTGTAAACGTGTTTCAATAGTAATTTTATGGTGATTTGGGTATTAAGATTTTGTTAAGCTGTATTCTGTATTTCTGTTATTATAACTTATATGTATTATACTCTTTACATAAATTTTAAAATCATTTGCTAGTAAACAAGTGTTAATTTTTACCAACAAACCGGTCAGGATTACTAAACATTAAGCTGCATGATTCTTTTTGTACAAAAAAATAAGATGCTTAGACTCATCCGTAGTGATTGACATATAAGTCGGGGAATTAATAATCAGTTGTTTGGACCCACCCATAGTACCATAAACATACAAATGGGCATATAGTCCATTTCCCGCCTAAAGTCCAGAATTTTATAATCAGTTTTTTTAAAATGTTGTTTGTGTTTTTGTGTTGTCTTGTTTAGCTGATTAATCCTTGTGTTTTATTGTATCGTGCTCTTGGCTGCGTTAGCAGAAGTTGGAATTTCCACTGATCCTAATACACTCTATGCCTGGCAGCTGTGGGTAGGTTTAGAACATTACGTTTCAGCCCGAAGCGAATATAGCCGGTCCCATTCAATCCTCAGCTGGTATCGGAAAAATACGGAATTTTGATATAGGAATTGTTCTGACCTACACGCAGTCGACAGGCATAAAATGTGGACTACACTGACAGTTGCAAAGCCTAGGCGCTTGGTGTCAGGGTATTTGTCTTTTTTGTTTTAAAGATTATTTGTGTTTTTATTATAAGCGAGGTCAATATAAGTTCATACATATCAATAACTTTGCCTGAAATCCTTTTTTAACAAACTTTAAAAAAAATTCTGAAAAATAACACTAAAACACAAGTCGCCGTTTCAAGAAATCTACCCCTCGCTTGGAAAGAAAATCGTAAAAAAAGCCAATCCCTGTTTCAAATAATTTCCCTCTGTTTCAACTTTTAAAAGCCTATTCTTTACATTCATATCTCCGTTTTTTTTTTCTTCTCAAAAGAATCGATAGCTATCTGAATTTTTTTTCTTCTCAAAAGAATCGATAACTATCTGAATTTTTTTTCTTCTCAAAAGAATCGATAGCTATCTGAATTATTTCACAAAACTCTAAATCGGACAACTGCTAGAGAAATGCAAGGTTCTTGTTGTTTTTTTAAATCCCGTTTGGACTTTCCATTGCTGCATTATAAAATCTTAGGGCCGGTTGCACCAATCTGTCTCAAGTCTAGCCCCAAGTTTAACTCCTAAAAGTCCGACTCAATTCGGACTTCTAATAGCTGGACTTAAGTCTGACTTGAAAATTACGTTAACATATGTTGCACCAAGGTAACTTCAGTCGGTCTTAGACGAGTCGGGCTCGATAAACAACGGAACTGTGTTAAATATGATTTTGCACGGGCATTTCATTACAGAAATAGCGATGGCAAAACGCAACGTCTTTTCACAGTGCGAAAAAAATATTCTTATAGAATTAGTTAGTGATTTTAAGGATGTAATCGAGGACAAGAATAATGATGCAAAGATGACATATAAAAAAGAACAGGCCTGGAAAGAAATTTGTGAAAATTTAACAGCAACAACGAAGTTAGTAGAAGGAATGTGGATCAGCTGAAAAAACTGTGGAAAAATTTAAAGTCAAAAGCAAAGAAGGATCTAGCGATAGAACGAAGAGAAAAGATAAAGACGGGTGGTGAGCCAGGGCCAAAACCTTCTTCCCCATGCAATGAAAAAATACTATCCATAATTCCGAACCAGACAAGACCTTTGAAAAACAAGTATGATGGCGATGCACATTACCAATCCATGGATGAAGATGAAACTACAGCAAATCTATCAGAAGGTAATATCTATATAATAAATACATTTCTCAATTAAAGCAGGCGTCCATCGCATGAGCAATGTTAACCAAAGGTTTCTACTTGTTTATGTCTTTTTAAAGATTATTCCAAAGATCTCTCGTAGTTTGACACTCGGCATAACTAGGTTAGAGAAACGGTTGGCTTACTCGGCGTCAGTATAATGGAGTAGATGGTATATTAGATTGCGGCTATTATCTCGATGAACTAGCACCTTAGTACGCACTATGCAATGCAGCACAAGAACCTTTTGCACCCTGCAGTGGCAGTCACCCTACATTCAGTATTTAGCATAGATGGTGAATCAGTGGACTGATATAATATCAAAACGACCTTAAAAGATAACAATCAATGAATTTGTTATGCATCTGAACATTCTTCCTTGTAATATTTATGCCTTATTATTTCATATATTTTAGAGAATACAGAAAAAATCGAAGAGGAAATAGTTTCATCGCCAAAACCGTCGACATCAAAATTAGTTAACAGCAAAGGCAAAAAAGCAAAGTCCGACACAGATTATCAAGGCGAGCTTATTCGTTTAAGTAACCTTGAGCACAAGAAGAAGATGGAACTTCTTCAACTGCAGATTGATAACTGCAAAGAAGAGCATACCTTAAAAATGGAAGTTTTCAACAAAAAGAAAATGTTCTATGACATTCAGCTGCAACAAATGTATTTTCCCAACTTTAATACAATTAATAGTGTACAAATGAAACAACCGGTTGTTACACCCAATTTACAACAGTCGTATAATGTTGCAGATAAACATTGAACTATAATGGTAACCAATTTCTTAACAAATCTATGCAAGTTTATCATGTATATGATCATGGAATTAAACGTAATTATGTTATCAATTGGTTATTTGAAATTATTTATTATTGTTCTGCGCATTGCCATTCCAGGCACACGACGATCAACTGTTTGTGGAACAATATACCGCGGGTCTGCACTATCACTGTCTGAAGAATAATCAACGTCCTCTCGTGTACAATCTATTTCACCATTCTCAATAGAAATGTTATGCAATACTGCGGTTGCCATTATTATTGCAAGGTCTGTATCCAATTTGCATCGCAGTCCATACAATAAGCATGGAAATCGTCTTTTCCATACTCCAAACAGTCACTCAACAACTGATCTTGATTTAATATGAGCTCTTTTGTAAAGTCTTTCAGCTGCAGAGTCTGGTTTAACAACAGGAGTAATAAGGTACGACTTATTTGCATAACCACAGTCTCCTAAAAGAATTCCACTGATCTCCCCTCTTTCAAAACGGGCACATATCTCGCTGTTTTCAAATACTCTACTGTCATGTGTTGACCCGGGCTATCTGCACACGATGTTGGTTATCTTCATATTACAGTCACATATAACTTGTGTATTAATAGAGTAGTGCCGGTTCCGTCTATGGCACCAACTATTCCTGGTATCCCGGCAACGTTGTAAAATTGTCTCTTTATTTCAGGCAACTGTTCATTGTTAGGAAATTTATATATTCTTGCGAGTGTCTTGCCAAAGCATGTGAAACTCTTCTAACAACACGGCTGATGGTACTTTTATGCATCCCCGCTGTCGCCAGTAACAAGTTGAAACGATCCGGTAGCATAATATCGGAGCGCTGCCAAGACCTGAACCATTGGTGAAACGGGGTTATTCCTTGCTGTCATATATGTCAAATCATTTTTAACGATATCAAATATTTTAACAACAGAATTTTTCGTAAACCGATATCTTTCTAGAAAATCTATATCATCATACTGTTGTATTGGATCTATTCTTTCCCTGAATGTTCTTCTTCGGCGAAATGCTCTGATTGCCAACATTCGTTGCATATAATCATAGTAGTCGGCCATTTTAACAATATAGCTTGACAGAAAAAAAATATATATAATCTCAAGCCACCCCATACCTAGGCTTGAATAGTTCTCAGTCTTAAGACCGAGTTACCTGTTAATCCACATCAGTGCAACAAGCGATAGTTTTTGAAGTCGGACTTAAGTCGGACTTAGACTTAAGTCCCATTGGTGCAACTTGGCCTTAGAGCAGGAAAAACCTGACAAGGGACGCAACTCGCGACGTTTGAGCGTAGAGGAACTCTCGTCTTTCATATAAAAGGTAAAGAGTATCTCCCTGAAATAGCAGAAAAATCGGTTGCCAGTATTATAAATTCCTTTTTTACAAACAAATTATTTTTTTCTAAATGTCATTTTTGAGCATTACAAAAAGCTACAGAAAAATATACCTCTAATTGAATTAGTTTTAAAACTTAGCCATTTTCATCTGGTGGCATTTCAGAGATTTTTTGGCAACTTTCTTGTTAACCAATTAAGAAAAAGATTTTAGAAATACATGTATTCCTCTATGGTTTTACTATCACGTGGGAGTCGAAAAGGTAGCGAGTGATATTTGACTTATTTATTCAAACTTGTTAAAAAATTTAGAACATTCCTTTTTTGCAATCAGATTAGCTTTTTTCTAAATGTTTTAGCATTAGCATCACAAAAAAAACAGATAAAAATATATTCCTGTAAGAAAATTCAGAAAAACAAAAACTCCTATCTGATGACATTTCAGAATTTTGTTTTTCTTTTTTTTTTATTGTTTATGTCAACAAAAAGATGTTCTTGAGCTAAATATTGAGGTTCGCTTATTGCTTAGGTACTCAACAAAATCAAATCAACTGTTTAATATAATGTTGTAAATTAATCATGTCTACCTACAATAGAAGGGGCATCGGTTTTCAAATCGTTTAAAGTTCTTTTTTACAATCAATTTAGTATAAAATATATTTGATCATCACAAAAAAGCGTTCGAAAAAAAAGGTATTTCTAATCCAATTATTTCCGAAAAATAACAATTACCTAATTAGTGATGACATTTCAAAGCACCGTTTTCAAATCTTGTTTTTATTAATCATGAAAAATTATAGCATTCCTGAATGATTTAACTATCACGTGAAAGGATCAAGAGTATCAAGTGATAGGTGGGTTATTTATTCAGACTTGTTTATTGTTTATTTTGAACATGAGGATGTACGTCAGTCACATATTGGAGTTCACGTGGTGCCACATCTAATGATCCAATGCTACCCATGTTGTAAAATTACCATATCTAACTAAAATTGTACGGACCTCTGTTGCCCAATGGTCAAAAGTACTTTTTAAAGAATGAAATAAGCTTTTTCTATTGTTTTTTGAGCATCACAAAATCGACCGAAAACATATGTATGTCTACAAATATATACCTCTAATAAAATTCAGTTCAGAAAAATAATCATTCCCACCTGGTGACATTTCAAACTTTTGTTTTGCAGACTTGTTTTTATGTAATCATGAAAGATAATTAAAACCATTCCTGGATGATTCGTCCATCCTTTGAAAGGGTAAAAGTTGATAAGTGGGCTGTTTATTCAAATTTTTATAATGTTTATTCAAAACAACGACTTACATAAGTCACAGGTTGGGGTTCACTTTGTTTCACATCTAGTCATCTCATACAATCCGCGTTGTAAAATGATCATGCCTTTCTACAATGGTATAAACCTTTATGTCTGAAATTCGCCACCTGGGTTCATATTCCGTATAGGCAAATTCTAGTGTGAGAGGGTATGCTTGTTAAAGGTGAGTGGTTTTCTCCGGTTACTTCGGTTTTGTCCACAATCCAAAAACTGGCCTCCTTAATATAAGTGAACAATATCTTGTCTGGCGCAATGGAGACGGACGTTTACTCTACTAAACTCTAGTCCACTCTAGATACAAAAGAATTGTGTTCCACTTTTTTAAATGTCTTTGAATTTAATTTATGAATGGAAATTTTGAAAAATCCAATAGCCAAAAACAATGTTTAGCAGAGTGTTGTTGTCCAACCAGTTACAATCAAAACACATTCTATTATATTAAGCAGGAAATATTAGATGGTAACAATACAAAACATCGTGCTGCGAATTCAGTAATATTATTGTTCTTGTTTTACAGAAGATACAAAGGAAATTATATGAGCCAATCAAAGCACAGCTTTTCGAAACAAAAATAATGTTTAACACTTTAATTTACAATTTTTCTTTGATTTGATACATAAGCCATTAAGAAAGTTGTGCAGTTTAATGGGAGACTATCCAATCAAAGCTAATCTTTGGTGACAGGAAAAAACAAAGTCAAATTAACACTTCTATTGAAGCTGTTAATTTAAGGATGAAAGCTGTGTGCCAAGAAAAAACACTGGCATTCGATATTCGCCACCAAGTCCTTTGAGAATACGACCAGTAAGACTGCTGAACCCTGAATGGGTCCCGCAGCTTTACATATTTTTATTATCAAATTAGCATTTTCTAAAAGTGTTTTTAGCATCACAAAATAAGCTATGGAAGTAAACATGTGTCTTACTTTAAAAACATGTAAGTGTTAAAAACATAACTTTTTCTAAATTATAGCTTTTCAAAAATTTGTTTAAAAAACATTTTTCATGTAATTATGAATGGAAAATAAGAACATTTCAGAATGATTCGTCTATGACGTGAAAGAGAAAAGAGTGGCGAGGAATAGGTTAAAGTTTAATTTAAATTGTTTATTATTTATTTCAACACAAGAATGTACGTAAATCACAGACTGGGGTTCGCTTAGTGCTTTAAATTCGGTCATATATATTGATCCTGTACAACTTGTTTTGACAAATGACAACGTCTGTCTATAAAGGCAGGTGTCTCGTTAACCAATTGGTCTAGAACACTTATTAAGATAAAACTAGTCTCTTTTAAATGCCCCGAGTATCTGTCATAAAAAATTTAAGAACAATCCTGAACGATTCTTCCATTATACGAAAGAATAACGGTCAGCAAGAAATAGGCGGGTGGTTCATTCAAACTTGTTTATTGCTTATTTTAACACAAGAATGAATATAAGTCACAGGTTTGGGTTTTATAAGTGCTACATCTTATCATCTGTAGAAAAATATCATTTGTAAAAATGCCATATCTCCCTGAAATAGCAGAAAACTTGGTTGCCAATATTATAAATTCCTTTTTTACAATCAAATATTTTTTCTAAATGTCATTTTTGAGCATTACAAAAAGCTACAGAAAAAATTACCTCTAATTAATTTAGTTTTAAGACATAGCCATTCCCAACTGGTGGCATTTCAGAGATTTTTTGCAACTTTCTTGTTATCCAATTAGGAAAGAGATTTTAGAAAAACATGTATTCCTCAATGGTTTTACTATCACGTGAGAGTCGAAAAGGTAGCGAGTGATATTACTGATTAATTCAAACTTGTTAAAGATTGAGAACTTTCCTTTTTTGCAATCAGATTAGCTTTTTCCTACATGTATTAGCATTAGCATCACCAAAAAAAACGGATAAAAAATATGTTTCTGTAAGAAAATTGATTCAGAAAAACAAAAATTCCTATCTGATGACATTTCAGAATTTTGTTTTTCTCAATCTTCAATATTTAAACGATTCGTATATCACTTGAAAGAGCAGAGTAGCAAGTAAAAGGTGAATTTTTCATGCAAACGTTTTTTTTGTTTAATTCAACAAAAAGATGTTCTTGAGCTAAATATTGAGGTTCGCTTAGTGCTTAGGTACTCAACAAAATCAAATCATCTGTTTAATTTAATGTTGTAAAATAATTTTGTCTACGTACAATAGAAGGGGCCTCGTTGTCAAATCATTTAAAATATTTTTTCCAGTCTTGTTTTTATTAATCATGAAAAATTATAGCATTCCTGAATGATTCGTCTATCACGTGAAAAGATTAAGAGTAACAAGTGATAGGTGGGTTATTCATTCAGACTTGTTTATTGTTTGTTTTAACATGAGGATTTACGTCAGTCACATATTGGAGTTCACGTGGTGCCACATCTAATCATGCAATGCTTCCCATGCTGTAAAATTACCATATCTATCGAAAATTGTACGGACCTCTGTTGCTCAGTGGTCAAAAGTACTTTTTTAAAAATGAAATAAGCTTTTTCTATTGTTTTTTGAGCATCACAGAAAGCGACCGAAAACATATATATGTCTATAAATATATACCTCAAAAAAATAAATTCAGAAAAATAATCATTCCCACCTGGTGGCATTTGAAAGTTTTGTTTTGCAGACTTGTTTTTATGTAATCATGAAATATAATTAAAACAATTCCTGGATGATTCGTCCATTCGAAAGGGTAAAGGTCGATAAGTAGGTTGTTTATTCAAATTTATATGTTTATTCACAACGATTTACGTAAGTCACAGGTTAGGGTTGACTAAGTGCCACATCTTGTCATCTCATACACTCCGTTTTGAAAAATGACCATGCCTTTCTACAATGGTAAGAGTCTTGGTGGGCATTGTGTCTGAAATTCGCCACCTTGATTCAAATCCCGTTTAGGTAGATTTTAGTGAGAAAAGGTTTGTTTGCCAAGGGTTGGTGATTTTATCCGGTTACACCGGTTTTCTCATCAATCCAAAACTACTTTTTGAGTAAAAATGTCTTGAACGGCGCAGCTGAGTTGGGCGTTTACTCTACCCAACTCCACTCTGCACTAGATACAACAGAATTGTGTTCACGTGGTTTAATATCTTTAAAATTAATTTATGAACAGAAATTTTGAATAATTCAAAAGCCAAAACAATGTTTAACAGAGTTTAGTTTACAAATCCATATCAATCGAAATACATGCTATTAAAGTCAACAGGAAATATTAGGGTGTAACAATTTCAAAATATTGTGCCGCGAATCATTATTGTTGTTGTTGTTTTACAGAAAATACAATGAGGGTTTAGACGAGTTGAATGAGCCAATCAAAACAAAGCAAGAACATACGGAAATAACAATGAATAACAAAACTAAATATTACACTTATAATTCCATTTGTTCTTTTTTGATACAGAAGCCATTAGGAAGGTTAGGCAGATGTGAGCCAATCGAATCAAAGCTTTTTGGAAAATAACAATAAATAACAATGTCGATTAGACACTTGTATAGAAGCGGTAAATTTGGGGATGAGAGCGGAGTGCCTAGAAAAATAAACACTGCTTTTTGGCACTTGACCATCTATTTCCTTCTGCTTATGTAAGTAATATTACCATGTCAACTATTTTACCAACAATTTTAGGGGCTTTCAAAAGAAAATATGTCGTATTATAATTTACATTGCTACAATGTCCAACCGAGTTGACTACAGTGGATACTACAAAACACACGGACAATAGATTCTCATTGTAAAATTTTATTTGAAATAACACTATGAATATGCATCTGTATGTTAACTTAAATTTATTCATGAGTTCAGTTTTATTTCAATACTTTTGCATTTAATCGTTAGGCTTATTTTTAAGCAATTTACCTTTTTTGTTTACCATATAGCACACAATATCTATGCATTTGACCATTTTGAATAAAATGTCTAATGCTTAATGTAGAAAGTACTTTGTGCTGACAAAATGCACTATGTAGCAAAATTTTCAGTCGTCTTAATTTTTTTAAAATGTTTAAAATTAATGTTTGTTACCTCATGCAAAGTGTTTCTTAGCTAGATTTAGGTTCATATAATTTTGGAACTTTGAATTCACAAATTTTTAACTGTTTGGCTTATGGTTTTTGTATCTGTTAACTTTGGCGTCTAATGTCACTGATGAAGAATTACTTTTCAAAATGAGCACATTAAAAGTAAACAGGAATATTTGTTTGATATTTACATTCAAATGGTTTTATTCTCGGTTTTATTGTTTTTGACAAAAAAAGCCCGGTTTGTTTAAAAAAAAAATCGCTGCGAATGTTAAAAATTTGGTATCGAACCATGACAGGGTTTGAAAAAGAATTAAAATATATAGTGATTTTCTGTCTTAAAGCATTTAGGATATTGAAATAAAAATCAAGGTTCCGTTGGAAGAAACCTGAACCTGATGTCCAACATTTTACGTTATGATTAAAAAATGAAATTTCTTTGATGGGAAATAAAACTGTATAAGATCAATATATCTTGTGTGGTTTGTATTTTTGGTAGGTGCCAACATGTCCATGAAAAAAATTTAAAATGCACAACTCATAGTAAAAGTAAAACGAATAAAAAGAATAAATCAACATCAATAATAATAATAATAATAATAATAATAATAATAATAATAATAATAATAATAACAATTATTATTATTATTATTACAAAAATATGTATTTTTTAGCTATTTTCTGATAAAAATTATTAACTCTTATTCATTTCGTTTTGATATACCAGTTTTTGTTGTCTTGAATTATATATTTAACAAGAGTAACAAACGTTATTGCACTTTGCATTTTGGGATTGACAACTTGTATCTGGTATTTGGTGCTCCAAATAGCGGAGGGAATTTCAAAAAAGAAAGGAAGTACTCTCGAGAAAGAACTCTCTGGAATTCTGTGGTTTTAACCGGATTTCTCCTAAGTCCTTCCGAATTCCAAAAAAAAAAAAAAAAAAAAAAAAAAAAAACGGTGAAGAAGCGACCTCCCCATGATCAATCCCTACCAGTTGACGAAATTTCAACCTGATCGGATAAGAAACGTAAGAGGAGATTTCTCTTAAAAAATCTGTCAGAAACGAGGAGGAATAATAAAAGTAACTAGGTTGTATAATTGCAAGCAATTATTTGTCTACGTATCAGCTCTCTAAAGTGGTGCTCCAATTAGCGTAGTAAATTCCAAGAATGGAAGAAAAAACTCTCTGGAATTCCATGGGTTTAATCGGATTTCTCCGAAGTCCTTCCGAATTCCAAAAAAAAAAAAAAAATAAATAAATGAATAAATAAAAAAAAAAACGTGGGGAAGCAACTTCCCCATGGTCAATCCCTACCATTTGACAAAATTTCAACCTGATCGAATAAGAAACGTAGGAGAAGATGTCTCTGAAAAAAATATAGCAGAAACGACGGAGAAAAATAAGTAAAAAAAAAAAGCAAGAGGCCCAAGATAGCCCTAATTTGCTCACCTGAGTTTACCTTAATCTACATATCAGTATCACATGCATTTCAAAAGTAATAATTCACTAAAAAGTAAAAATTCATAACATCTCTTCCATGCACCATCGTAAGTCATAAAATTCAGAAATTAAAAAAAAAAAAAGAAAAAAAAAGTGGCCTCACTGGGATTTGAACCCTCGACCCTTGAATTAAAAAAGAAAAATGTCGAAAAAAGCGACTTGTATTTTACGGAATTTTATGAAAATTGTCAAACATATATTTCTTCACATAAGAAAATGATGTTTGGAAAAAGAATTCACCTAAATTTATTCATTATTGTAAAAAAGTACTATTTACAATATACAAAAAATAAACGCAAAAACGCGTATCCTAAAAAAATATTAAATTTCATAAACTTGGTATATAAGATGCTGTAGATGCCAAATATCACATCAGATTTTATCTCAGTGAAGTGGTTTTGGAGAAGATTTTTTTTTAGGTTTTTAACTATGTAGGTCATTGTGACCCACATTTGGTAGCTATGACAACCAAAAACACAAAACTGAAATGCAATGTTCAAAAGATGCTTTTGACCAAGTTTAAACAAAATGTGACCAGAAGTTTCTGAGAAGAAGTCGTTTGAAGCAATTGTTATCGGACGGACGGACGACAGACGACGGAGGGTGTACCTCCGTTTATACCAATAGCTCACATGAGCGCTTTGTGCTCAGGTGGGCTAAAAATAAAGATTACGAGTAACAACAAGATGTCTGCTGATACGCAGACGTAACTAGAATGTATAATTGCGGGCATTATATGTCTGCATATCAGCTCTCTAAAGTGGTGCTCCAAATAGTGGAGAAAATTCTAAGAAAGAAAAAAAGAACTCTCTGGAATTCCGTGGTTTTATCCGGATTTCTCCGAAGTTCTTCCCAATTCCGAGAAACGTTAGGGAGGCGACCTCCCCATGGTCAATCCCTACAAGTTGACAAATTTCAACCTGATCGGATAAGAAACGTAAGAGGAGATGTCTCTGAAAAACAATATAGCAGAAACGACGGAGAATAAGAAAAAATAAAATAAAAATAGTAATAATAATAAAGATTACGAGTTACAACAAGATGTCTGCTGATACGCAGACATAATAATAATAATAATAATGATATTAATAAAAATAAAGATTTCAAGTAACAACAAGATGTCTGCTGATGAGTTTTTTTTTTTTTTTTTTTTTTTTTTTTTTTTTTTTTTTTTTTTTTTTTGCAAATGTATAAGATATACCTGTAGGGGTTGTTAGTTGATTTATCTAGAAATATAAAATAATGTTTGAGTATTATAAACCACTGATAATGAATAGAAACAAATAATCTCATAATCATATTACTGGATATTTATTTCATGCCTGTTCGAACACGGAATTCTATAACCATAAGTGTTTTCTTGTTTTAATGTTTTTATCAATTGTTTCATTTAATCAAAATATCGACATCTATGACATTAATTTGTCGGATTCATTTCTAACAATCAACACAATCCATCTTGGCAATAAACAACTATTTATGATTAGGATCCTTTAGTTATATAAATACTAATACAATTTTTTTCAATCCAAACTGCAAAAGCCTTTGAAATTATTATTATTTTTATTTATTAATAAATAAATTAATTAATTAATTGATTGATTTATTTCCTTTTCGATTGTCTGTTTCATTTACCTATATAATGTTGTATCCCTGGTTGTGTTGTCCTTTTTATATGGTTTTCAGTTAAATATGTTTCATCAATAAGTTATGTTAAAATTCATTAAACAAGTATACTAATTGAAGTTAAACATGAATTTGGCATCAGTCAATTTAATCACGACAAAATTAAAATTTTCTGAAACATAATATAAAAGTAAAACTGATACTTCTTTTTCATAACGTTTTGGTGGCATGTCTTTGGTAATTTTGACGATTGTAAACGTTTTCCAGAGAAACATGTCTATACACTAACTTGTATAATGATTTTATGTAAAAAAAATTACATATATGAAGATAAATTAACACATCTCCTGTAGGTCTTAGTATGTAATTCACACAAAGTGTCTTTAATAATGTCTATTCTTCAATCAGACAGTGTTCCTAAAGCAATTTCTAAAAAAGCATAATATTTCAATATTTTGGATCAAATTAATAGTTATGTAAACGTTAATATAATTGATATTTCGAACGGATGACATATATATGCAGAGGTAATACTAGCCTTGTTTGATATTATATATTAAATAAATCAGACAACAGCGTGCGTATCATAAAATATTTCTGATGATTAGAAAGAAATCGTACTGTAATCACAGTACTAGACACTGTATTCAGTGCCTGTTCAAAAACGATTGTTTATAACCAGAAGGTTTTGTTGAATTTTGTTTAGTTGTTTGTCTCGTTTAGTAAATTGTATTGCGTTTTGTTTTTGTATTGACCGTTGTCAATAGCACGGTTTTCAGTTATATCTATCTTCTATATGTAATGGTAGCATTGATTGGAATGAAAATTACTCAAACATTTGGAAGAAGCCAACATAATCATGAACTAGCTACAATTAACAAACTCTGATATATAAGTTAAAACATGCATAAAATTCATTTATTTTTAAAACTTCTTATATGATAGTGACTGTTTTTACTTTTGTTCACGTTTTTGAGTTACACATTTGTATAAATATATAACAAAATACATGTAAAATTTTGATGTGCCATATGTTAACATTTTGTAAAATCACTCCTCAGTGACATTACGGACCGAAAAGTTTGATAGATAAAAACATAAGACAAATACTTGAAAATTAATGAATAAGTTATTAAGTAAAAGATGACTTTTATGTAGACGAATAAACTTCTCTGTCATTAGTTTTTATATGCAATTTACACAAATAAGATCATTTATCATAATTCTTTTATTGGTCAAAATCAATCAATCAATGTTTCCGAACTAGTTTCTTCTAATACATAACTTTGATGATCAGTATATTACAAAGCAACTTTTTCTGAAAAATAACTTAAAGCAACTTCAATAAAAATATAATGTTTTGTCTATTTTTTATAATGGATAACAAACACAGACATAGGATTTTTGTTATATTGTTTAAATCAGATAAAAGTACTACAGTCAATTTGTATTTAGCTAGATTTGGATTTATATAATTTTGGAACTTTAGATTCATTAATTTCCAAATGTTTGGCTTATGTTTTTAATCTACCAAACTTTTAGGTCTTAGTGTCACTGATCAGGAATGAATTTCCGAAATGTGCACATCTGGCACATCAAATTTTAACTGGTATTTGTTTAATATTTGGGACATTTACTTCATTGCTTTCTTAACATTAGAATACAGATTCAGTGATCTCATTATTTCTTTATTTCTTTTTTTTTTTTGTTTTGTTGATTTACTTTTTTTTATTATGTTTTGGCCGTGACTGTGTTGCCGGTAACATAGTAAAATTATTTTCAGTGTTATATAGCTTTTCGTCTTAAAATAAAAAAGTGGAATGAATGTTGTAAAATATAAAAATGTAAATAAAAGATGTGTTTGGCAGTAGACTACAGAGGAGAAAAAAAAAAAAAAAAAAAAAAAAAAAAAACAAACAGATAAATAAATAACTACTAAGGTAAAATGTCTTATTTTTCTTAAAAACAACATTTAACAAAAACAAAAACTGCATTACAAATCATTTTGTTTATGTCCTACTATCGACTTTTTGGTCACATAGTTTCACTGATAAAAAGTGAATTTCTGAAATGTGCACATATGGCACATCAAACGACGGTATCCATTACTTAGTAGGCAGTACTTTGAACTGTTAGGAAAAGGTACTATTTTGCCGTATTATTTTCTGAAATTTGTTGAAAACTATGGTCTGTTCTCCTTATGCAAAGCATATGTTTACTTGATTTTGGAAACATATAATTTTGGACTTTGGAATCATTAATTTTCAAAAGGTTAAGATAATCTTTTTATCGATCAACTTTTTTTGTCCCTACTGTCACTGTTAAAAATAGATTTTAGAAATGTGCTTATATGGCACATAGAGATTAAACAGATGTTTTTGTTAAATGTTTATTAAACGTGGACGGGTGCCGCTATTGATGGAGTACAACTCCCCGATGTTATCCATTAATCAGTACGTAGTACTTTGTGCTGTCAGAAAATGTTATATGTAACATAATTTTAGCCGCTGATTATTTATAAAAAATGCATGATTTTTGTCTAACAAATATTCTACATAAAAACTGAACTTTTTATTGATATATAACTTATATCTGCATTTTGCGCTTCAAAAGTACAAATATAATATGTAATCTGCTAGTAATTAACCCTGCTTGGCTAAAAGTGTAAATATTGTGGAGAAATAAATTGGATATTGGATATCTAAGCCAGACACATTAAAAGTTCACATTTATTCAAAACATATAAATGCTGTCATTACCGTGTAAATAATGGTACAAAGTACAAATGCATCATCTACAATAATGACGGCTAACGTCAACGTGTGAAACATAAAAGGCTAATTGGGAGTATTTTATTTCAGCCAGAGATGCACTTTAATTGACAACAATTCGATTATTTGCCTTCGAAATGGCCAGTATTGTTTATTGTGTTAATAAGTCTATTTATTAGTATTAAAATGTACTTTGTTATTCCAGTTTTGGTTTTAAGAAGAGTGAATATAAATATTTGAATAACATGTTTATCATGAAGCTTTTATATCAAATTTTGTAATATTTTGTAAATATGAATACAGCAAAACCTGTTAGAGTGACCGCCTCTCTATTAAGACAAACTGACCATTTTTGTTTGAAAATTATTTTCAAAAACTCTTCTTGTACTTTATCATAAAAATAAATATGTTGCAGTTAGATAGTAAATCTTTTATATATAGTTAACAGTCAACAAATGAAATTATGAAATCACGAAACTATAAAATCAAAGTTCACACAATAATAAGTTATACATGGCTAAAATATTGATGTAAAACTATTTTAACTTCAAATATTTTGCATCAAAGACTTTTTGTCAAAAATATAATCCAAGCTTTAAAAATTAGAAAAATATCAACGTTGCTAAATGTTTGGTATTATTTGGCAAAAACTGAAAAAAGTAATATCTACTAAAAAGCTGTATCTTATTATCAATCCAATTTTCATTTTATTTAGCAAGCAAGTTCTTTTTAAATTGCATAATGCTACTGGTTGATTTACCTTTCATAAATGTTGTTCAATTATTTATTTCTGTATACAGTACTTGTGTACATGCGTTGAAACAGACGTCAACAATACAAACAAATAAAAATATTTCTGTTCCTAGTTTTGTACTGTACTTGTTCCCTCATGCATAGCATTCCTTAGTTGGATTTGAATTCATATAAATTTTTTTATCTTGGATTCATTATTTTTAACTGTTTGGCTTATGTTTTTTATCTCAAACTTTTCGGTCCCTAGTGTCACTGGTGAGGAATGATTTTCCGACATGTGCACATCTGGCACATCAAAATTTAGCAGGTATCTGTTATATATTTCCTATCCCTGAGCGGGTACGCTGCTGGTAGAGTAAATTCCCCGAGGGTATCCATAACACAGTAGGCAGTACTTTGTGAAATTTTGTCAGAAAATGTACCATTCAGCAAAATTTCTAGCCGACTTAATCTTTGAAATGTATTTAAAACTTATAAGGTCTGTAACCTCATGCAAAGCAATCCTTAGCTGGATTTAAATTAAATTTTGAAACTTTAGATTCTTTATTTTTCAACTGTTTGGTTTATGTTTTTTATCTATCGAAATTTCCGGCCCCTAGTGTCATTGATGAAGAATGATTTTCCGAAATGTGCATATATGGCACATCGAAATTTAGCAGATATTTTTTTTTTATATTTTTGCATAAATAAGATTCTTTATGACTTTTACCTGTCAGCATAATTAAAAACAATATTCTTAACCAAGTTTTCTTTAAAGTGCTTAGTATATTTGCAATAAATTAACCACCCAATAATATAAAGAAGGATATATATATATATATATATATATATATATATATATATATATATATATATATATATATAGGTGTTTAGCATGGTTTGTGGGTCATGCACTGTAACATGGGTTATGGGACCTTCTGTTTGTAAATGATCAACTGAGTTGGTAAATGCATTTTGTATGTAGATTTAACAAGATTAGCAAGGTGTTATAGTTATTTGTGTGATAAAAGTAGATAAAAAGTTACCAAATGTGCGTATTTTGAAACATTGATGATGATTAGGAACAAATAGTATTGGAATATTATATTTAAAAGTATTAGTCTTTTTATTAATACTCTGAAATTAGCTGTGTTTTCTATTGTATTGTCGGTTGCAAAGTTCACAGTTTTCAATTACATATATGTTGTCTATATCTAAAAAGCTCTTGTGTTTGCGGTCTAAGTAAGTAATTTACACAAATAGGGCAATTTATCACGATTGATTTGAAACAATGTTCTTCAACTGATTTCCTGAAAAGCATAACATCTTTACAATCTCTTATAAAATAAAACTGCATAATTTTTTTTTTTTTTTTTTTTTTTTTTTTTTTTTTTTTTTTTTTTTTTGCAAATGTATAAGATATACTTGTAGGGGTTGTTAGTTGATTTATCTAGAAATATAAAATAATGTTTACGTATTGTTGAGTATTATAAACCACTGATAATGAATAGAAACAAATAATCTCATAATCATATTACTGGATATTTATTTCATGCCTGTTCGAACACGGAATTCTATAACCATAAGTGTTTTCTTGTTTTCATGTTTTTATCAATTGTTTCATTTAATCAAAATATCGACATCTTTGACATTAATTTGTCAGATTCATTTTTAACAATCAACACAATCCATCTTGGCAATAAACAACTATTTATGATTAGGAACCTTTAGTTATATAAATACTAATACAATTTATTTCAAACCAAACTGCAAAAGCCTTTGAAATTATTATTATTTTTATTTATAAATAAATAAATTAATTAATTAATTAATTAATTAATTGATTGATTTATTTCCTTTTCGATTGTCTGTTTCATTTACCTATATAATGTTGTATCCCTGGTTGTGTTGTCCTTTTTATATGGTTTTAAGTTAAATATGTTTCATCAATAAGTTATGTAGAAATTAATTAAAAAAGTATATTAATTGAAGTTAAACATGAATTTGGCATCAGTCAATTTAATCACGACAAAATTAAAATTTTCTGAAACATAATATAAAAGTAAAACTGATACTTCTTTTTCATAACGTTTTGGTGGCATGTCTTTGGTTATTTCGACGACTGTACACGTTTTCCAGAGAAACATGTCTATACACTAACTTGTATAATGAATTATGTAAAAAATTACATATATGAAGATAAATTAACACATCTCCTGTAGGTCTTAGTATGTAATTCACACAAAGTGTCATTAATAATGTCTATTCTTCAATCAGACAATTTTCCTGAAGCAATTTCTAAAAAAAACATAATATTTCAATATTTTGGATCAAATTAATAGTTATGTAAACGTTAATTTAATTGATATTTCGAACGGATGACATATATATGCAGAGGTAATGCTAACCTTGTTTGATATTATATATAATAAATCAGACAACAGCGTGCGTATCATAAAATGTTTCTGATTATTAGAAAGAAATCGTACTGTAATCACAGTACTATTTTAGTCATTTCAGAAAATTGTCAGCCATGTTCCCCAACTTTCTATAAATGATTCATATTTATCATATATTAAGGCAATGCATCTTTCTATTTCTACCTGACTTTTAACATATTAATAATTGCAACGGAGTATAACACACATATACGCATCACACACAAACACAAACACACACACACAAGTGTCACACACACACACACACACACACACACACACACACACACACACACACACACACACAGAGAATAATATTTTTTTTGTACAGTAGTTAAGACAAAAATTTACGATCAATATATACTACAATATGATAATTACTGTACATGTATTTATATATGTAATATATCTGCAAATATTCTGTGAATGTATAACTGAAAAAAAACATGAATTAAAAAAAACAGTACTAGACACTGTATTCAGTGCCTGTCCAAAAACGATTGTTTTTAACCAGAAGGTTTTGTTGTATTTTGTCAAATTGTTTGTCTCGTTTAGTAAATTGTATTGTGTTCTTGGTTGTACGTAATGTTGCACAAACAATATAGTTGAGTTACCATAGTTCCTTGTCCTTTTCATTCTCAAAGTTGACTTTGCGCGTAACGGATGTAGCTAGCTAGATAGGAGGTACTTACCCATGGTGAACTCGGCCTAACTTCCTTGATGGAATTCCACGTGTAAAACTAAATTGGCCAATTTTTAAAGATTTTACTTTTTTTTGAGGGGGGGGGTGTGATTTGGACATAGACTGGGATGTTTGTGTTTTATCATTACTGTTACTTTAAATGCGTTTTGTTTTTGTTGTATTGACTGTTGTGAATAGCACGGTTTTCAGTTACATATCTATCTTCTATATGTAATGGTTGCATTGATTGGAATGAAAATTACTCAAACATTTGGAAGAAGCCAATATAATCATGAACAAGCTACAATTAACAAACTCTGATATATAAGTTAAAACATGCATAATATTCTTTTATTTTTAAAACTTCTTATATGATAGTGACTGTTTTTACTTTTGTACACGTTTTTGAGTTACACATTTGTATAAATATATAACAAAATACATGTAAAATTTTGATGTGCCATATGTTAACATTTTGTAAAATCACTCCTCAGTGACATTACGGACCGAAAAGTTTGATAGATAAAAACATAAGACAAATACTTGAAAATTAATGAATAAGTTATTAAGTAAAAGATGACTTTTATGTGGACAAATAAACTTCTCTGTCATTAGTTTTTATATGCAATTTACACAAATAAGATCATTTATCATAATGATTTTTATTGGTCAAAATCAATCAATCAATGTTTCCGAACTAGTTTCTTCTAATACATAACTTTGATTATCAGTATATTATAAAGCAACTTTTTTCTGAAAAATAACTTTAATAAAAATATAATGTTTTTTCTATTTTTTTGAATGGATAACAAACACAGACATAGGATTTCAGTTATATTGTTTAAATCAGATAAAAGTACTACAGTCAATTGTATTTAGCTAGATTTGGATTTACATAATTTTGGAACTTTAGATTCATTAATTTCCAAATGTTTGGCTTATGTTTTTAATCTACCAAACTTTAAGGTCTTAGTGTCACTGATCAGGAAGGAATTTCCGAAATGTGCACATCTGGCACATCAAATTTTAACTGGTATTTGTTTTATATATTTGGGACATTTACTTCATTACTTTCTTAACATTAGAATATAGATTCAGTGATCTCATTGTTTCTTTATTTCTCTTTTTTCTTGTTTTGTTGATTTTTTTATTATGTTTTGGCCGTGACTGTGTTGCCGGTAACAAAGTAAAATTATTTTCAGTGTTATATAGCTATTCTTCTTAAAATAAAAAAGTGGAATGAATGTTGTAAAATATAAAATTGAAATAAAAGATGTGTTTGGCAGTAAACTACAGAGTAGAAGAAAAAAAAAAAAAAAAAAAAAAAAAAAAAAAAAAAAAAAAAAAAAAAAAAAAAAAAAAACAGATAAATAACTACTAAGGTAAAATGTCTTATTTTTCTTAAAAACAACATTTAACAAAAACAAAAACTGCATTACAAATCATTTTGTTTATATCCTACTATCGACTTTTTGGTCACATAGTTTCACTGATAAAAAGTGAATTATTGAAATGTGCACATATGGCACATCAAACGACGGTATCCATTACTTAGTAGGCAGTACTTTGAACTTTTAGGAAAAGGTACTATTTTGCCGTATTATTTTCTGAAATTTGTTAAAAAAATCTATGGTCTGTTCTCCTTATGCAAAGCATATGTTAACTTGATTTTTGATTCATATAATTTTGGACTTTGGAATCATTAATTTTCAAAAGGTTAAGATAATCTTTTTATCGATCAACTTTTTTTGTCCCTACTGTCACTGTTAAAAATGGATTTTAGAAATGTGCTTATATGGCACATAGAGATTAAACAGATGTTTTTGTTAAATGTTTATTAAACGTGGACAGGTGCCGCTATTGATGGAGTACAACTCCCCGATTTTATCCATTAATCAGTACGTAGTACTTTGTGCTGTCAGAAAATGTTATATGTAGCATAATTTCAGCCGCTGATTATTTATAAAAAATGCATGATTTTTGTCTAACAAATATTCTACATAAAAACTGAACTTTTTATTGATATATAACTTATATCTGCATTTTGCGCTTCAAAAGTACAAATATAATATGTAATCTGCTAGTAATTAACCCTGCTTGGCTAAAAGTGTAAATATTGTGGAGAAATAAATTGGATATTGGATATCTAAGCCAGACACATTAAAAGTTCACATTTATTCAAAACATATAAATGCTGTCATTACCGTGTAAATAATGGTACAAAGTACAAATGCATCATCTACAATAATGACGGCTAACGCCAACGTGTGAAACAAAAAAGGCTAATTGGGAGTATTTTGTTTCAGCCGGAGATGCACTATAATTGGCAACAATTCGATTATTTGCCTTCGAAATGGCAAGTATTGTTTATTGTGTTAATAAGTCTATTTATTAGTATTAAAAATGTACTTCTGATATTCCAGTTTTGGTTTTAAGAAGAGTGAATATAAATATTTGAATAACATGTTTATCATGAAGCTTTTATATCAAATTTTGTAATATTTTGTAAATATGAATACAGCAAAACCTGTTATAGTGACCGCCTCTCTATTAAGACAAACTGACCATTTTTGTTTGAAAATTATTTTCAAAAACTCTTCTTGTACTTTATCATAAAAATAAATATGTTGCAGTTAGATAGTAAATCTTTTATATATAGTTAACAGTCAACAAATGAAATTATGAAATCACGAAACTATAAAATCAAAGTACACTCAATAATAAGTTATACATGGCTAAAATATTGATGTAAAACTATTTTAACTTCAAATATTTTGCATCAAAGACTTTTTGTCAAAAATATAATCCAAGCTTTAAAAATTAGAAAAATATCAACATTGCTAAATGTTTGGTATTATTTGGCAAAAACTGAAAAAAGTAATATCTACTAAAAAGCTGTATCTTATTATCAATACAATTTTCATTTTATTTAGCAAGCAAGTTCTTTTTAAATTGCATAATGCTATTGGTTGATTTACCTTTCATAAATGTTGTTCAATTATTTATTTCTGTATACTGTACTTGTGTACATGCGTTGAAACAGACGTCAACAATACAAACAAATAAAAATATTTCTGTTCCTAGTTTTGTACTGTACTTGTTTCCTCATGCATAGCATTCCTTAGTTGAATTTGAATTCATATAATTTTTTTTATCTTAGATTCATTATTTTTAACTGTTTGGCTTATGTTTTTTATCTCAAACTTTTCGGTCCCTAGTGTCACTGGTGAGGAATGATTTTCCGACATGTGCACATCTGGCACATCAAAATTTAGCAGGTATCTGTTATATATTTCCTATCCCTGAGCGGGTACGCTGCTGGTAGAGTAAATTCCCCGAGGGTATCCATAACACAGTAGGCAGTACTTTTTGAAATTTTGTCAGAAAATGTACCATTCAGCAAAATTTCTAGCCGACTTAATCTTTGAAATGTATATAAAACTTATAAGGTCTGTAACCTCATGCCAAGCATTCTTTGCTGGATTTAAATTCAATTTTGGAACTTTAGATTCTTTATTTTTCAACTGTTTGGTTTATGTTTTTTATCTATCGAAATTTCCGGCCCCTAGTGTCATTGATGAAGAATGATTTTCCGAAATGTGCATATATGGCACATCGAAATTTAGCAGGTATTTGTTATATTTTTGCATAAATAATATTCTTTATGACTTTTACCTGTCAGCATAATTAAAAACAATATTCTTAACCAAGTTTTCTTTAAAGTGCTTAGTATATTTGCAATGAATTAACCACCCAATAATATAAAGAAGGATATATATATATATATATATATATATATATATATATATATATATATATATATATATATATATATATATATATATATATATATATATAAATATATATAAATATAGGTGTTTAGCATGGTTTGTGGGTCATGCACTGTAACATGGGTTATGGGACCTTCTATTTGTAAATGATCAACTGAGTTGGTAAATGCATTTTGTATGTAGATTTAACAAGATTAGCAAGGTGTTATAGTTATTTGTGTGATAAAAGTAGATAAAAACTTACCAAATGTGCGTATTTTGAAACATTGATGATGATTAGGAACAAATAGTATTGGAATATTATATTTAAAAGTATTAGTCTTTTTATTAATACTCTGAATTTAGCTGTGTTTTCTATTGTATTGTCGGTTGCAAAGTTCACAGTTTTCAATTACATATATGTTGTCTATATCTAAAAAGCTCTTGTGTTTGCGGTCTAAGTAAGTAATTTAAACAAATAGGGCAATTTATCACGATTGATTTGAAACAATGTTCTTCAACTGATTTCCTGAAAAGCATAACATCTTTACAATCTCTTATAAAATAAAACTGCATAATTTTTTTTTTTTTTAATTTTTTTTTTTGCTAATGTATAAGATATACCTGTAGGGGTTGTTAGTTGATTTGTTTAGAAATATAAAATAATGTTTACGTAATGTTGAGTATTATAAACTACTGATAATGAATAGAAACAAATAATCTCATAATCATATTACTGGATATTTATTTCATGCCTGTTCGAACACGGAATTCTATAACCATAAGTGTTTTCTTGTTTTCATGTTTTTATCAATTGTTTCATTAAATCAAAATATCGACATCTATGACATTAATTTGTCGGATTCATTTTTAACAATCAACACAATCCATCTTGGCAATAAACAACTATTTATGATTAGGAACCTTTAGTTATATAAATACTAATACAATTTATTTCAATCCAAACTGCAAAAGCCTTTGAAATTATTATTATTTTTATTTATAAATAAATAAATAAATAAATAAATTAATAAATTAATTAATTGATTGATTTATTTCCTTTTCGATTGTCTGTTTCATTTACCTATATAATGTTGTATCCCTGGTTGTGTTGTCCTTTTTATATGGTTTTCAGTTAAATATGTTTCATCAATAAGTTATGTTAAAATTCATTAAACAAGTATACTAATTGAAGTTAAACATGAATTTGGCATCAGTCAATTTAATCACGACACAATTAAAATTTTCTGAAACATAATATAAAAGTAAAACTGATACTTCTCTTTCATGACGTTTTGGTGGCATGTCTTTGGTTATTTCGACGATTGTACACGTTTTCCAGAGAAACATGTCTATACACTAACTTGTATAATGAATTATGTAAAAAATGAGATATATGAAGATAAATTAACACATCTCCTGTAGGTCTTAGTATGTAATTCACACAAAGTGTCATTAATAATGTCTATTCTTCAATCAGACAATGCTCCTGAAGCAATTTCTAAAAAAGGATAATATTATAATATTTTGGATCAAATAAATAGTTACGTAAACGTTAATATAATTGATATTTCGAACGGATGACATATATATGCAGAGGTATTACTAACCTTGTTTGATATAATATATATTAAATAAATCAGACAACAGCGTGCGTATCATAAAATATTTCTGATGATTAGAAAGAAATCGTACTGTAATCACAGTACTAGACACTGTATTCAGTGCCTGTCCAAAAACGATTGTTTATAACCAGAAGGTTTTGTTGTATTTTGTTTAATTGTTTGTCTCGTTTAGTAAATTGTATTGTGTTCTTTGTTGTACGTAATGTTGCAGCAACATTATAATTGAGTTACCATAGTTATCATTACTTTTACTTTAAATGCGTTTTGTTTTTGTTGTATTGACCGTTGTAAATAGCACGGTTTTCAGTTACATATCTATCTTCAATATGTAATGATAGCATTAATTGGAATGAAAATTACTCAAACATTTGGAAGAAGCCAACATAATCATGAACAAGCTACAATTAACAAACTCTGATATATAAGTTAAAACATGCATAAAATTCTTTTATTTTTAAAACTTCTTATATGATAGTGACTGTTTTTACTTTTGTACACGTTTTTGAGTTACACATTTGTATAAATATATAACACATTTGTATAAATATATAACAAAATACCTGTCAAATTTTGACGTGCCATATGTTTACATTTTGGAAAATCACTCCTCAGTGACATTACGGACCGAAAAGTTTGATAGATAAAAACATAAGACAAATTCTTGAAAATTAATGAATAAGTTATTAAGTAAAAGATGACTTTTATGTAGACGAATAAACTTCTCTGTCATTAGTTTTTATATGCAATTTACACAGATAAGATCATTCATCATAATGATTTTTATTGGTCAAGATCAATCAATCAATGTTTCCGAACTAGTTTCTTCTAATACATAACTTTGATTATCAGTATATTATAAAGCAACTTTTTTCTGAAAAATAACTTTAATAAAAATATAATGTTTTGTCTATTTTCTTGAATGGATAACAAACACAGACATAGGATTTTAGTTATATTGTTTAAATCAGATAAAAGTACTACAGTCAATTGGTATTAAGCTAGATTTGGATCTATATAATTTTGGAACTTTAGATTCATTAATTTCCAAATGTCTGGCTTATGTTTTTAATCTATCAAACTTTTAGGTCTTAGTGTCACTGATCAGGAAGGAATTTCCGAAATGTGCACATCTAGCACATCAAAATTTTACTGGTATTTGTTTTATATATTTTGGACATTTATTTCATTGCTTTCTTAACATTAGAATATAGATTCAGTGATCTCATTATTTCTTTATTTCTCTTTTTTCTTGTTTTGTTGATTATTATTTTTTTTTATTATGTTTTGGCCGTGACTGTGTTGCCGGTAACATAGTAAAATTATTTTCAGTGTTATATAGCTTTTCTTCTTAAAATAAAAAGTGGAATGGATGTTGTAAAATATAAAAATGTAAATAAAAGATGTGTTTGGCAGTAAAAGTAAACTACAGAGTAGGAAAAAAAAAAAAAAAAAAAAAAAAAAAAAAAAAAAAAAAAAAAAAAAAACCAGATAAATAACTATTAAGGTAAAATGTCTTATGTTTCTTAAAAACAACATTTAACAAAAACAAAAACTGCATTACAAATCATTTTGTTTATATCCTACTATCGACTTTTTGGTCACATAGTTTCACTGATAAAAAGTGAATTATTGAAATGTGCACATATGGCACATCAAACGACGGTATCCATTACTTAGTAGGCAGTACTTTGAACTTTTAGGAAAAGGTACTATTTTGCCGTATTATTTTCTGAAATTTGTTGAAAACTATGGTCTGTTCTCCTTATGCAAAGCATATGTTAACTTGATTTTGGATTCATATAATTTTGGACTTTGGAATCATTAATTTTCAAAAGGTTAAGATAATCTTTTTATCGATCAACTTTTTTTGTCCCTACTGTCACTGTTAAAAATGGATTTTAGAAATGTGCTTATATGGCACATAGAGATTAAACAGATGTTTTTGTTAAATGTTTATTAAACGTGGACAGGTGCCGCTATTGATTGAGTACAACTCCCCGATGTTATCCATTAATCAGTACGTAGTACTTTGTGCTGTCAGAAAATGTTATATGTAGGATAATTTCAGCCGCTGATTATTTATAAAAAATGCATGATTTTTGTCTAACAAATATTCTACATAAAAACTGAACTTTTTATTGATATATAACTTATATCTGCATTTTGCGCTTCAAAAGTACAAATATAATATGTAATCTGCTAGTAATTAACCCTGCTTGGCTAAAAGTGTAAATATTGTGGAGAAATAAATTGGATATTGGATATCTAAGCCAGACACATTAAAAGTTCACATTTATTCAAAACATATAAATGCTGTCATTACCGTGTAAATAATGGTACAAAGTACAAATGCATCATCTACAATAATGATGGCTAACGCCAACGTGTGAAACAAAAAAAGGCTAATTGGGAGTATTTTGTTTCAGCCAGAGATGCACTATAATTGACAACAATTCGATTATTTGCCTTCGAAATGGCCAGTATTGTTTATTGTGTTAATAAGTCTATTTATTAGTATTAAAAATGTACTTCTGATATTCCAGTTTTGGTTTTAAGAAGAGTGAATATAAATATTTGAATAACATGTTTATCATGAAGCTTTTATATCAAATTTCGTAATATTTTGTAAATATGAATACAGCAAAACCTATATATATAATTATGGATAAAAATTACATGGAACGATTGTAAGTTAATGTTAATAAAGTATGAAATAGCTTACAAACATGTGCGTTTTGTAAATTACTGGAGATAATTAGAAACAGACGTTATTACTTTACGATTTGACATATGCCCCAGTGCCCGTTCAAACAAAAAGATTAATTAAGACAGGTCTCATAAATTATTTTCCTTTTTAAAAAGCAAGCACAAACTAAACTGTAGTAGAGGTCTTTTCAAAGTTTCAATTTTCATTGATTTTAAATCTTACTTTGTATGCTATGTAAAAAAAATCAACTGATTGATGACATAGCAAAAAACTAATAAAATTTCAAATCAAATCAAATGGCAAAATAATTTTAAAAACGTGAAGATTTGAGCAAGACGCATGGTCACTCGCACACATGCTATCATTACCGTGTAAATAAAAGATAAAAGTACAAATCAATCATCTTTGATAAGTATGGCTAAATTTGCGATACGGCGATTAAAATAACGCTAATTAGGACGTTTTTTCGGTTTGACATTTAATCCGTGACAATTTGATAATTTGAATTCGAGATTGCCAATGTTGTTTATGGTGTAAATGAGTTTATTTAGTAATATTTACGGTTGTACTATTTTGATTTGATAGTTATGGCTAAGTTTTATCAAAAAATTACTCCAAAAAAAATTTAATTAGGTAAAATTGTCATAGAAGTAAACAATAATGATGATCAATTAATCTTGGTGAAAGTATATATATATATATATATATATATATATATATATATATATATATATATATATATATATATATATATATATATATATATATATATATATATATATATATATATATATATATATATATATATATATATATATATATATATATATAAACAACGTGTATGTTTGAGCAAGATACGAAATTTTTGTTATAAAGGTTATCAACTTTTCGGCCCCTAGTGTCACTGATGAGAAATGATTTTCTGAAACGAGCACATATGACACATCAAAATGATACAGGTATTTCTGATATATATTGAAAATTTAACTTTTTAAAAGTAACAAGGTTATTGAAAAATAATATTATATTGGTAATATATTCATGTTAAGCTGTTTTAACTTTAAACTTTAAAAGTTTTGCATCAGGAATACTATTTCGTAAAATTTTCTAGCATTGTAAGAAAAACATCGACATTGCTTTATTCAAAGGGATAATTCTTAACATTGCAATTGCAACAACTACCTACCTGAAACGAAATAACTCGCATTGAAAAAGTAATGTTCTTTAACAAATTGTCAAAAATAACAAAAACCTGCTAAATTTTAATGTGCTAGATGTGCACATTTCGGAAAATAATTTCTCATCAAGGACACTAGGGGCCTAAAAGTTTGAAAGATTAAAAAACATACCAAACAGTTAAAAATTAATGACCCTAAAGTTCCAAAGATATATGAATCCAAATCCAGCTAAGGAATGTTTTTTATTATCAAATTTTTCAGTCTTAGTGTCACTGATAAGGAATGAATTTCCGAAATGTGCACATCTGGCACATCAAAATTCAACTGGTATTTGTGTTATATATTTACTACTCCTGAGCGGGTGCCGCTGCTGGTGGAGTTAAACTCCCCGAGGGTATCCATAACTCAGAAGGCAGTACATTGTAATGTCAGAAAATGTACCATTTCGGAAAATCGTTCCTCATCAGTGACACTAGGGACCGGAAGGTTTGATAGATTAAAAAACATTCACCAAACAGTTGAAAATTAATGAATCTAAGGTTTCAAAAATATATATGTATCCAAATCCAGCTAAGGAACGCAATCTTATATCATTTTTAACGTAGTCTTCAATTAAAATTGAATGAAAAAAGAAAAGAAATTTAAAATGTGTCTTCAAAAGAAGATTTTCTGGAAATGTTTTCCATTTTTTTATTTGGGTCTTGAGCTTTGTTCTTTGCGAAACAACATATTTTTTCTTTTCATTAACTTATCGTCAAAATTGGGAATAAAAGTTTTTCATTTAATTTCTATAAAATTATTGATATTCGTGAGATAAATTTTCGTCCTCTTGTATTTAAAAAATAGCATATTTAATATTGTGAAGATAAATCTTGCTTGATTCTTTGATAAGTTACTATTTTTGTTTACATAAAAGTCAACTTTGTTTACAACAATTCCGTCTTCCAAATCTTTTTTGTTTTTTGTTTTTTTTTTTGTTTAAAGCTGCATTAAGTTTTCCAAAGAAAAAATTAAAACGGTGCTAATCTTATTAATGATGTTCCTAATGAACAATGTTACATTTTGTTCAACGATAAAAACTCGAATGAATACAGAAATTACAGTATTTACCCAGCGAGATGCAGCATTTGGGATCTAATATTAGAACATGGTTACGTCATCAAAACCCGGGTCATTCAAACACAACTTTCAAAACGGTGAAATACGAAAAAAAAAAACACAGAACTTCGTTGAATTTGTTATTGGTGACTTAGTAAGGGATACATAACACCATTTCAAATACATCTGGATATTAATGACGGGCAATTAATGCAATCTGTCATGTTTTACCTTCGATTCTAGGTTTTTCCGTACATCCGTGCGCATGCTCCAAGCTCATAAATACCATCGTAGAACACCGACCAACCGGTCAGAGGATTCCGTTTATTTACAGCTAAAAGAAATGAAATTTTAAAAAAATGAATGTCACGGATCGTGGTTAGAAGATATCTATTTAAAAAAATGTATTTTTAGAAAATCAAAAAAAAAAAAAAAATAAATAAATAAATAAAATTAAGAAAATTGAAAAACTTAATGCAGCTTTAATTTACTTGTAATGTCTTGTGTTGAGTGTTAAAAAGTTCAAAATTTTCAGTTATATATCGTCTTTTTGAAATATGTGTCAAAATTTGTTTTAATAACCAAAAAACAAATTCTTCTTAACTGATAAAGCAAATGTAAAGGCAAATAATTTGGACAAGAAAAGTGTCACTACCTATCCTAAATTTTGTTCGGACACGACATAAAGACTGCATCAGGTAAATTGTTATTATGTTAAAATATTAAATGTAAAATATTCATGGATGAAAATCACATATTAAACCGAAAACCACGAATATTGCGGATTTCATTTAAACCAAAAAGCATTTAACATAACATCTTAAACTCTAAATGGTATCAAATTCGAATATTTTCTGTTCCTCTAAAATTACAGAAACTATACATAACTCCTACGTCATAAAGGATTGAGGTTTGCTTTGATAAATATGATATATGTATTTATGTACGAAACGCGTAACAAGGATGACGTATTATATATATACATACACACACACACACACACACACACACACACACACACACACACACACATATATATATTTCAATTGTTGACGACAGAAGATATGAGTGTACGAAACTTGTCTAGGTTTTAAAACATCATTAATCTCATACAGTTTATTTATATCTAAAGTCAAATTCATACTCGATCCTTTTAAAGAACATATATGATACCCAATTTCAACGTCATAAAGTTCTATTTCGTTCAAAAATAAATGTTGTGCTACATGCGTTAAAAGCCCATTTTATTTATAGACAAAAACACACACACACACACATGTGTATGTGTGTGTGTGTGGGTGGGTGTGTGTGTGTGTGTGATTTTTATTATTATAACGTTGTAAAAAATAAGTTGAAGATAAGTACACAATTATTATGTACAGTAATAATGTTTGTATCAAACAAATTACGTGCAAAATGCGTCAGAATGTACTTTAAAACCAGTTACGACAAATTAATGTTTTCTTTAAAGGTTACCAATGTAGTTTGTTAAAAAGACTATTTAAGGATGTATTTTTAGTGATATCTATACACTATCTATCTATCTATCTATCTAACTTGGCTTCAATAATTAATATATATATATACGACGGTTTCTCTTTTGCTTATTTATAGATTTTTTATAAAGAAAATGTTTGATTGAACAGATTAGGCTTAAATCATTATCAGTCCAAGTACAAGATGATTTTATTCCAGAAACGTTACAAGGCTAAAAAGGTTAAGTCCGCTCAATACATAACGCACACACACACACACACACACACACACACACACACACACACAGAGAGAGTTCTTTTTTATTCTTTATATATCGACATTTTATTCGTATGTCGACTTTCATGCGATTTTGTTGTGTTTTGTGAACTTTATATGGACTTAATGTGGTTTTGTTGTGTTTTTGTTGAATTGTATATTGATGCTAATGTGGTTTGGTGTGAACAGTTAGCTGTAGATCGAATTTCATGCGGTTTTGTTATGAACTGGAAGCTGTATATCTACGTTCATGTGGTTTTGTTGTGTATTGTGAGGTGTACATTGACTTTCATGCCTTTTTTGTAAGCTGTATATCCACTTTTATGTAATTTTGTTGTGGGAGCTATATATCGACGTTCGTGCGGTTTTGTTGTGGGGAGCTATATATCGACGTTTATGTAGTTTTGTTGTGGGAAGCTATATATCGGCGTTCAAGTGGTTTTGTTGTGAGAAGCTATATATCGACGTTTATGTGGTTTTATTGTGAGGAGCTATATATCGACGTTAATGTTATTTTGTTGTGGGGGGGGGGTTATTTATCGACTTTCATGTGATTTTGTTGTGGGGAGCTATATATCGACGTTCATGTGGTTTTGTTGTGGGAAGTTTATATCGACGTTCATGTGGTTTTGTTGTGGGGAGCTATATATTGACGTTTATGTGGTTTTGTTGTTGGGAGCTATATATAGACGTTCATGTTATTTTGTTGTGGGGGGGGGGGGGGGATAATATCGACTTTCATGTGAATTTTGTTGTGGGGAGCTATATATCGACGTTCATGTGGTTTTGTTGTGGGGAGCTATATATCGACGTTCATGTGATTTTGTTGTGTATTGTGAGCTGTATATTGACTTTCATGCGGTTTTGTTGTGGCGAGCTATATATCGACGTTCATGTGGTTTTGTTGTGGGAAGTGTATATCGACGTTCATGTGGTTTTGTTGTAAGAAGCTATATATTGACGTTTATGTGGTTTTGTTGTGGGGAACTATATATCGACGTTCATGTTATTTTGATGTGGGGGTGATAATTTCGACTTTCACGTGATTTTGTTTTGGGGAGCTATATATCGACGTCCATGTGTTTTTGTCATGGGAAGCTATATATCGATGTTCGCGGGGAGCTGTACATTGACTTTCATGTGATTTTGTGGTGGGGAGCTATATATCGACTTTCATGTGATTTTGTTGTGGGGAGCTATATATCGACGTTCATGTGATTTTGTTGTGTATTGTATATTGTATTTTGAGTTTCATGCGGTTTTGTTGTCGGGAGCTATAAATCGACGTTTATGTGATTTTGTTGTGTATTGTGAGCTATATATCGACGTTCATGGGATTTTGTTGTATTGTGTATTGACTTTCATGTGGTTTTGTTGTGGGGAGCTATATATCGACGTTCATGTGGTTTTGTTGTAAGAAGCTATATATTGACGTTTATGTGGTTTTGTTGTGGGGAACTATATATCGACGTTCATGTTATTTTGATGTGGGGGTGATAATATCGACTTTCACGTGATTTTGTTTTGGGGAGCTATATATCGACATCCATGTGTTTTTGTCATGGGAAGCTATATATCGATGTTCGTGGGGAGCTGTACATTGACTTTCATGTGATTTTGTGGTGGGGAGCTATATATCGACTTTCATGTGGTTTTGTTGTGGGGAGCTATATATCGACGTTCATGTGATTTTGTTGTGTATTGGATATTGTATTTTGACTTTCATGCGGTTTTGTTGTCGGGAGCTATAAATCGACGTTTATGTGATTTTGTTGTGTATTGTGAGCTATATATCGACGTTCATGTGATTTTGTTGTGTATTGTATATCGACTTTCATGTGATTTTGTTGCTGAGAGCTATATATCGACTTTCATGTGGCTTTGTTGTGGGGAGCTACATATTGACTTTTATGTGTTTTGTTGTGGTGAACTATATATCGACGTTCATGTGGTTTTGTTGTAAGAAGCTATATATCGACGTTTATGTGGTTTTGTTGTGGGGAGCTATATATCGATGTTCATGTTATTTTGTTGTGGGGGGATAATATCTACTTTTATGTTATTTTGTTGTGGGGATCTATATCTCGACGTCTATGTGGTTTTGTTGTGGGAAGCCCATATATCGATGTTCGTGGGGAGCTGTATATTGACTTTCATGTGATTTTGTTGTGGGGAGCTATATATCGACTTTCATGTGGTTTTGTTGTGGGGAGAATAGATCGACGTTCATGTGATTTTTTTGTGTATTGTAAGCTGTATATTGACTTTTATGCGGTTTAGTTGTGGGATGCTTAATATCGACGTTCATGTGATTTTGTTGTGTATTGTGAGCTATATATCAACGTTCATGTGATTTTGTTGTGTATTGTGCATTGACTTTTATGTGGTTTTGTTGTGGGGAGCTATATATCGACGTTCATGTGATTTTGTTTTGTATTGTGGGGAGCTAAATATCGACGTTTATGTGGTTTTGTCGGGGGGAGCTGAAAATCGACTTTCATGTGATTTTGTTGTGGGGAGCTATATATCGACGTTTATGTGGTTTTGTTGTGGGGAGCTATATATCGACGTTCAGGTGGTTTTGTTGTGGAAGCTATATATCGACGTTCATGTGGTTTTGTTGTGGGGAGCTATTTATCGACGTTCATGTGGTTTTGTTGTGGAAGCTATATATCGACGTTCATGTGGTTATGTTGTGGGGAGCTGTATATCGACGTTCATGTGATTTTGTTGTGTCCTGTGAGCTGTATATCTACTTTCGTGCGGTTTTGTTGTGCGAGTTATTAATCGTCTTTTATGTGGGTTATTGAGTTAGTGATATGAGTTTTATTGTGTGGTATATTGACTTCCGTGCAGTTATTTTTAGTCCTTATTTTCGATTTCGTCGTTTGTATTGCACATACCATTCGTTTGTCTTTCTGTTGTACTTCAATTTTTTATACTGTTTTTTTCTTGCCTGAATTTCATTTAACAGAGATGTTCACAAAATGCAAGACATATTCTATCATTATCATGTTTCAGCCTATAATACTGCTAAATTTTCAACACTAGGTGGCGTCTTGTAGCTTGCATTTATTTAAAATCCCACAGTCGCATGAACATCTTCAGTCAAACCTAGGATCGTGAAATGTATGATTTATACTATTAACAACCGTAGTACGGTTCTCATTTTATAGTTAATATTTCCGTTTATTGTGCAGGTGTATATATCGATTTTAATCATTTTGTAAATACAATTCCAAACCTACGCACTCTGTTATTGGTAAAAAAGTGTTGAATCATGGTAAAATTACAATATTAAAATCGTGCTTGTAGAAGGAAATAAATCTTCTGCTAAATAACAGCTGTCTCTTGGAACTCATGAGTCATGACTGCTCAATTTTTTTCAGTTATATATTCATTCATATAGACATGTTTATTTGAAATGGATCTTGAGCAGTTTTCACAAACGATAGAGAACAGACAAGATAACTATTTAATTGCAGTATAGTCTATTATTCCCGCTTCCAACCCCCCGACCCCCCCCCCCCCCCCAAAAAAAAAAAAAAAAAAAAAAAAAAACACACTCACTCTAGTGGTAAAATTGCTTCAAACATTATTAAATGCATTGCTTATGAGGTGTTTGGAGTTTTTTATCTATGCAACAGAATCATAATTTAATGTATTTTTAAAAAAAAATGAAAGAAACCCTCATGCTGTCTATATGATGACCTTATTGTGTTATAAAAACGGTTTTTCTATTTTAAAAATTTGATATATATATATATATATATATATATATATATATATATATATATATATATATATATAATGCTATGGTCATGCATACATGAATGTCATGGCACTACGATTTTGATAAACAAACAAATACATTATGGGTAAAAATCTCGTTAAAAAATGACGCCTTTAATATACATTTTGAAAGTATTTTATAGATCATTCCTTAACTATTTTCATTAATTTAAATCTGGCAAATTTGAAATCGTAATAATTTTGTAATTTGTTCGGATATTCAGGAATTTTAGGTGTCATTTTGAAAATCACTCTAACCTAGTATCGCCTTTTTAGTTTCATCTCAATTTTTTTTATTTTTAATTAAAAAATTGTTCGCGAAAATTAGCTAGAGTTACGTTAAGGAAAATCTTAGTTAAGGAATGATTGTGAAACTGGGGCTTATGCCCAGTTGTTTCAAGTTCCTTTTATGCAACCCGATGATTAGCGAAAAAAATTGCATTTTGGGTATTAGCAAATATTTTTGAATTAATGTTTCGAAAGTGAATGCCTACAATGAGTTATGCAGAAGAATTGATCTCAAATACTGCAATCGAAGCAAAAACAGTGTGATTGTAAATATATAACACAAATACCAGTTGAATTTTGATGTGCCAGATGTGCACATTTCGGAAATTCATTCCTCATCAGTGACACTAAGACCGAACAGTTTGATAGATAAAAAACAAAAGCCAAACAGTTGAAAATAATGAATCTAATGTTCCAAAATTAAAGACATCCAAATCCAGCTAAGGAATGCTTTGCATGCGGGAAAAAACCTTAGTTTTAAATACATTTCAAAATTTTAGATGGCTGAAAATTTTGCTAAATGGTACATTTTCTGACAGCACAAAGTACTGCCTACTGAATTATGGATACCCTCGGGGAGTTTAACTAGTTTATATACTTAACGATTATCAGAATCTACCTGTTTTGAAATTCAAATGGTTTAAAATGCACGCATAAGGATCTCAGTGTCTTGGTTCGTATCCGAACCGGGAATATCCCAGTAAAATGTACAAATATACTATTTTTTCGATTTAAAAAAAGGGGGGGGGGGGAGGAGTAAATGCTAGCACATGAAAACCTCTAATAAAACAAAGTATTCAAAAAATAGCATATAGCAAAAATTATGTTCTTACATTTGAAAATTTTATTTTATATAGTTTCCAAAATTAGCACATGACACTAATGTAAGAGATTGTGTACTTTCGTTGGCCGACAGTCAGTTATTTTTCTGGACATTAAGTTTTCGTCACCGTACAAGAACTGACCGACAACCCAGATATAAGTAAAAGAATATTGGCTGGGGCGTAAAGACGGTTACTTTACCGCATATGTGTCTCAGTAATATAGCTTCCATCTCGAGAGCGAGAGGTCGTGAGTTCGAAACCTGATCGGTGCATACAAAGACAATAGAATCTGAGATGTTTTTTTTCTTCATGTGGTGCTTGGCATTAAAAGAACACATTATTGACTTCAAGATAATGTTACTCGGGGAGTGATATTCTAGTGTTTGACGCACTACCGCCCTGAGCGCGTGCAGGTTCAAAGCAGACGATAAAATACCTTCGCACAACTTATTTACACAAAGTTTGATAAAAAGAAATAAATAAACTTCCTCTTTTCGCGAATAACCAAAAAAATGGATGATGCGACATCAAATCGCCATTACCACCAACCAACAATTATCGTTGATTTTGACCGGTCCGTCTACCTTCCTCAATTTTTACGCATCAGTAAAAAGTATTTGGTTATTTCGACGCGGTCAGTTCTGAAACGGCGAAAATCAGAGTGCCCGAAGAAAAACCTAACTGACCAATTTTCTTACTGAGTAATATTCCAAAGCGGGATTCAAGCCAAGACGATAAACGACATGGTGATCCATATACCTTGCGTTTTGAAGTATCATTATTACTGTTATATAACTAGTAAAGACAATCTTATTTTGCTATTCAAAATATTACCTATTCTTTTTTTCAATCGACAAGAATAATAATAAAAAAAAAAAAAGAAATGAAAAGAAAACACAACCAGCTTATTTGTAATATGTGCACTTTAAGAGGAAGTAATACACACGCAATACTCCCTAATAACGTCACGATGACGTTAAACTTTGTGAGTAAGGCGAACCTTTTATAATACCGTGAAAATTTATGACCTTTTTACCAAACGGGTAATATTTTTATTTACCAGATTACTTCATTATATTTTATATAGTTCGTTAAGTTCGGGAATTCATATAAAATTATTTTGTTTTCAAAAAATATAAATATTTTTTTTTTACTATTTACTTTAGTTATCCGTGACAAATTGGTTCAAATAGGTTTTTGTGTCACAGTCAAACATATTTGATTTATATCGAGACGTCACCAGCTATAGGTCAAGTGGCAAAATTTTTTACCTTAGTAGTGCTCTAAGAGCAATGTGCAGGTAGGGTTCTTCAGCGTGCCACGTCTGCCATGGCTCGGGGCATCAGTTTTTAAGGTTTCCTCCGAAAGTGCGTGGCAAAGGAACATTCATTGCAAATTTTTAAGTCTTGGTCAGACCTGGCCGAGGTTTGAACCCCAACCTCCCACGTGCGAAGTGAGCACTCTACCGACTGAGCTAAGTAGTGGCACTGTTCATGACAAACTGATATCCAAATTATATAATAAATTGTCTCTTTACTTGTTATATTTTGTACGGATGTTTACCACAGCATTCGACCCATATCCCATGGAGAAGTAAGTTCTGGTTGTAACGTTCTTTAACGTCACACCAGCAATTTTATTTAGCTATTATCAACAAGGGCATTTTTGTTTTATTTTCAACGAATATTTTAAGAACAAGTTCATGTATAAGTGAGATGGACGAGTGTGCATTATGTTCTGCTTTGTAAAAGGACGCAATCTATGCGGTTTTATGTTCAAGTGCTAGCTCACTCATTCAGTATGATTCAGGAAAGCATAGCACTCCCCAAGCCATATTATCCTGGCACCTGGAGAACTAGTCAATACTCCGTCCTTCTGATGCCGAGTGCCTAACCGGTATCTATTGTTTCGATAGACTTAAGTCCGATCCTGTCGGGCTTCGAATCCATAATTTTTCGCTCTCTATGCAGACGTTTTCACGTTTAAGCCATCGAGGACACAGCGAAGCAGAAGGTTTAGATCTTAATCGTTAATGATCCTAGAAATGTTTTATGATAATTTTGTGTACTGCCATTCCTGTTTATATGTTTATATATCTTTATATAACTTACTCAGTCGTGCCCATGAGATCAGACCCACAGACAGTTACAATGTGTGTTAGCAATGACCTTTAAATTCCAATCCCTTGGAATGTTTTCGTAATTAAAAGCAATTGTTAACATAGTAAGGATGAGACGTTTTTCACGGCTTAGTCAAAGGAGACATCTTCTTAAGGCTTAATTAAAAGTCTCCCAAAGGCATTGTCTTCGCTAGATCAAATTTTTCTTCGCGTGCTTTACTTACAGTGCGAAATTCATGCAAGTCGGGGATTGGATGGAATGACTTCGTTTTTTTTTTTGCGCACATTGAAACTTACTCTCGATACGCGAGGCACAAAATTATTTTCCATAACCATAGACAGACATTTCTAGAAATTTCAGATTCAGCACCTTTAGCAGGTGAAATTTTTTGTATGAATTGAAATGAATAAACGATGAAATGTTAATATCAAAATAAATCTCGACAGGGGCGGATCGAAGATATTATGGAAGGGAGGTTGTTGTTGAGAATTTAATCATAAGAAATTTTCAAAAAACCGAATGTTCGAGCGAGTGGTCGGGATGAGTGTGTGTGCTAAAGGTCGATAACGACTGCAGGACGAAAAATGAAATTTTAATATTTATTTCGCGAAACCTTTGATCACATTTCAGATTTATCCACACCTCTCTCTCTCTCTCTCTCTCTCTCTCTCTCTCTCTCTCTCTCTCTCTCTCTCTCTCTCTCTCTCTTGAGTTTTTAAAGGAGTAGGGGTTCCAAATCCCGCAAAACCCCCCTCCAATCAACCAATGCTTCGAAATTGTTTTTAAATACTTAAAGCTTCTACATCTGCATAAGCGGCGGAAATGGCCCTAGCGTTTAGGATCTTTATATTCCCTTATATTAGGATTTTATAAACAAAAGTGACTTAGGTTCTGTCTCTTAGCCACCTAACTATTTGCCAGAAATTGTCACATAATCTGACCTCTTCAGTTGTAAATAGCCAAGAAAAAAATAATAATAAATTTATGATATTGCTTTTGTCATATATTTTTCCCTAGCGATTTACATTCTAACCTGTTAATTACGTATTGAGGACATAATTTATTTGACCCGTTATAACTTATTCATGTGTGTTTATGGTCGTCAGTTGTCGGGTTAGGAATTCATTGATTTCGTATCATGATAAAATGATTTAACCGATTTCACCACCAATTTTATTAACCATACAATAGCGAAACTTTTTGAATACACAGTTCTACAAATCGTTATTGTGACTAAGATTGCGATCCTATGCACGACATGCTCCAAGCTTTTTATCGATCCGCGGAGAAAATGTAATCCAATCGATTGTCTTCTGCTAAGAGTATGTCATTAGTATTTAATATCGAAACCCCCAACTGATATCGATGTTGTCATGGTGATGATGTCATGTCTACCGTTATGTTAATTGATTGGACATCAAAATCAAAGATACATTTGTTTATTTTCATTTAAAGGGTTATCCTCATTTTAAAAAGGTTTTCTTTGGAAAGATTTACCTCTATTGTAAAAGACTTTTAAACAGGTGATTATAAAACCGGCTTCTATAGGAAAATTTACGGTCATATTTCATCTTGAAACTGTTGCATACATAAGTAGCTCCTCGCTGGACCTGCGTGAATATTGGAATCAATGATGGTGTTGTGAGCAGGACGTTTTCTCTGTAAGTCTGTTATTTTCTGGATTTTATTTTAAGTATTTTTAATATTTTTAAGTCTTCAAAATGGGCACGGTTTTGTCATTTTCACCTAAACCAAGGAAACCATTATATGAAGATATAAATTTAAACAATTTTAGTTATGAAATTTTAAACAACGCCAAGAACAACCAGAGTCAAACGAAGGACAAGAATTATAAACGACATACTATATTCCTCAGTGGACTGAGTTGGAGGAAATTCACAGTCAATGCGGTAAGAAAAAAGAGAAAAATTTCTTAAGGCTTAGTAATGCATCCGTTCTTCCTGGAAAAATAGACAAACAATTTTAATTTTGAGAATGTAAACTTAAACAGAAATGTGTCCAAATCATTTAGCTGTTACAATCTTCAATCGAATCCAGACGAAAATAAATCGAAAAAAGGAAATTATTGTGAAAAAATGTGAAAAAAGTCACAAGCCCAAAGAGGACTGTAATACAAGCATCAACATCAGAACTTTTAAAATGTCTCGGAGAATATCTCAGAAAGCGATGTAAACGGTTGAAACATTTCGAAGGATGTGATGTTATTATGTGGCTGAGAACTGTGGATCGATCCCTTTTGTTACAAGGCTGGCAGGATATAGCCTTCATAAATCCAGCAAATTTGGTATTTGTATTTATGCTGATCAGAGAAATGGTCCACACGGATTTAGACAGTGAACAAGAACTCCAGGCCTATGTGTTAACATGTTTATATCTCTCATATTCATACATGGGGCAATGAAATTAGCTACCCATTGAAGCCATTCTTGGTGGAAGACAACAGAGAAAAGTTTTGGGACCGTTGCATTTTAATTATTAACAAACAGAGTTCCAGTATGCTAAGAATCAACAGTGACCCAGGATATTTCACCGAAATTTTTACAGAACTGAAGGCATACTCGCCATGTATATGAAATTAGATACATAGTGATATATGGTCAATGTTACAAAGAGTATTGTTCAGTTTATCTGTTTCTGTGCAATATGTGGTTATATAATGCCGTCAAACGGACATTTAGAACCAGACAGATTCGAGGAAGGTGCTAATACAACGCAGAAGAAGCTTCAACTTTATCCCTAGCTTTTCAATGTGTGGAGCGCCAAGAACTATAGATTTCGTATGGCGCATATGGTAACATTATGGGGTAAAGAATAGGAAAGCCTGCTTTGAATTATTTCATGCTTTGTTTTACTTGCAAGATTTCGTTTCGTGAAAATCTAAAAATGTAAGAAAACATTTTAAAACTAGAAACGATAAAATGGTGTTTAAATTACACGCCAGTATAAATTTCGAAGTCTACGAAAATACCTGAACACGGGTATTCCCTAGATGCAGCTGCATGCTCCTGCGAACAATGCCAGATACCAGTATAAAAAAATTAAAACAAAAAACAAGTTTGATTCAAAATCAAACATGGTCACCGGAAATACAGGTATCAATGGTTAGACCAAGGAAAGCGAAAATGAACATAATAAACACGACTTTAAATCTCTGGAAGTTCAAAGGTATTGAAAATGAAGAGACACGACGCGAATCGATTTTTTTAAACTCGGTTTCTGGTTCAGAAAAAAATGGCGATGATTCATAGGTACTTTGAAAATTCATATGAAGCATTAAAGTGACTTTTAAAAAGCCACAGTGTGTATTAGAAATATACTTTATGATTTAAATTTTGGGATTGATTGCAATAATTACTTTACATCACGTGACTTTATATTTTACAAGAATAGTCAGTCAAAAGTTGTCCTTTCGTCAATATTTTTATTATTATGTAAATTATGATTTTTTTGTATGTGTTATTTATTTGTGATAAATATTATATTGTATCAAAAATTTCATGTGATATGTGATGTATTGTTTTTAATGTAAAAATTGTAAATGGAATGGTCGTTCTTAAAAATGGTATAAAAAATTAAGCATCTATCATGAAAAAGAAAATTTTGAAACATTTTAACATCAAAATGAAATTTTTGTCTAAATATTTCATAATTTTCATTTTATTCAATATTTGTAATTTGTTGGTATAATTTTATGAAATTCAAAAGTATCTCTCCGTTTACCTATAGCATTGTTATTCCTCTTTAATGAAAAGAAAGAAAATCGAATTGTTATTAATACTGAATAATTTTCCTTTTTATTGATTTATTATTATTGTTATTATTTTTTAATCATTATTATATGATAATGCACTTATGAACAATGTACTTGGTAAAGAAACATTGATTTTTCCTCTGAATAACTATAACAATAGAACGACATTTTACAGGATTTTTCCCCACTCATTTACTTGTAGTTTTCATGCGATTGCATTCGGTGTTAAAAACTACGTCCATACATGCCGCATAATAAATCTGCGGGTTTTTTTTTTTTTTTTTTTTTTTTTTTTTTTTGCGATATCTAATTAGAAAATTTAACACACAACATAACACTGGAAAAAAATCAATCCATTTATATATCCTTAAGATTCATTTGTTCATGTGTTTAATTTGAAAAAAACATAAACAAATCTACAAGATTTTATCAGGTTTTTTTTTATTTGGAGAAATTTGCATTTAAATTTTTCGACTAAAAATTCCCGTGGCTTCTGTACTGAGGTTTTTCATTGTTGTTGACTTTTGACAATATGAAGTTAAATTAATAATTGCGATGTTTCAGCAAGGTAATCACGAGGGAAGCTTTATTGTCTAGCATTTTCTTTTAAAACCCCGCTCGTTAAGTCCATGTATTTATTATTATTATTATTATTATTATTTTATTAACGGAAATGTTTTAAAAGGAATAAATTTTATCATCTTTGGCTTTTTTGTAGTCAAAAATAAAATTTTAGATGGTTGTGGGGAAGGGTTACAAAATGGAAATTCATTCTTTATTTTTCGCACAATGTCTATCTTGGGTTATATAACAGTTTCTCTGAATGAATTTAAAACAGTATTATTACTTAATAGGTAAACCTTATTATCAATCATCAGCTTTATTTTTAAAATTTGCCTGTACATTTTATCAGCTTCATTTATTTTTTATCCTATATCTAAATACGGTGAAAATCAGGTAAAAATACATTTTAATTATGATTAAAAATTCCCTTAGATGACGCATTGATAAAGTATTCACTCGCTCATAGTAAAAACCGGTACGATGTAGTAACATAGCTTCCAGCACGGTAATGAGGTCACAAACAGATCAATACGGGATCGAAATAAACAGAAGCAATGAATAAAACCTTATCGATTGGTGCTATAACTGCAGCAGACATGTTATGTTTCTTCCGTCTTCTGGAATGCTGTTTTTTTTTTTTCGGGGTAACATGAAATATCGATTTTTCTAGCATTCTTGAGAATAAATAAATTTATATTAGCAGAATAGCGCTTGTTGTTCTGGGGTGCAGTTGATGCCCGTATGTTGTTACACGTATTGATTTTTAGTTGCTTGTTAAGAAAATTACGATATTGCGAGCATTGAAATCTACACACGCCTACGTATGGCCGCTTGACAATTGTAATCTCCGTTAGCGATCCTGCCTATTCTAATCACTTTATGCGAGGTAATAAGGTGCCAATGGACGACAATTTTGATTTCTTTATTGAAAATAATCTTGAAAAAAATGTAATTTTTATAATTTTTTGGTTAAAAATGATTCATTTTTATACAGAAAATGTATAGAGAGTTCAGTCCCCTAAGGGATGGTAAATTCCATCCTCAAACAGCGATACACATTTTCTTTGAGCTTTTTTTGTCTTGTCATGGTTCATTACAATTATTTTATTATTTTCCCTAGAATAAACACGCACATGAATTATGCTGAAACATAATAATTCTTCGAAATACACACCTACAAATCGGAAACATAATATAAACTTTCAGACTTTTTTTTGTATTTTTAATTTTTACTAACACAATACTACTCAAAATCCCGGACTTGGAGACTGAGAAATCGCTTGATGAACATCTCCAATCAAACGGGGGATGGTAAACTTTGTTTACATTGTAAGCTGTGATTTTATTTCATATTGAAACAATTTTCAAAATCCACTACCTAAAAAATTTAAATAATCATTGTAGTTGAAGTGTTTGTAATATTAACCATTTTTAAAGCCGGTTTCTCTCTAATACGGAAAGGGTTAATTGTTTAATTAAACTTAAATAGCGATAAAATAAACAACATGTAATTTGGTTTTATCCGCTTCTCTCTAAACGATAACAGATAGAATTTTACGATTTTGATTTTATTTTTCCCTCTCTAAATGATTAAATAGCGGTAAATAGCTGCCATTATGCCGATGCGGCTTCAAATTACAATTTACCAATTTACTCTCTTTAAAAAACTATCGATCCTATCTTCTTGTTCAATCGCTTTATACGCTTATGCGTGGAGAGATTTAAAGGAATTTCAGTTGATATAAATGTATCATATATATATTGTTGTGTTCCCCTTCTTTTTTCTTTCTTTCTTTTTCTTCTTTTTTTGTGAATTGTAATTATGTCCTTGTTGTCATGGTTATTGATGTATATCAGTATTTTCCTGTGGAATCAGTAGGTAAAATCCACTCGCGTCATAACAGGGTATCCTAAAAGCTTATGTCTCTACTTCAAATATGTAGCTTACCGAAAGCAAGAAAATACTGTGATTTAAACTCCAATCTAGCACATGCTCCACCATTTTTTCTCATACTGATGGTACTTCAAAATATTTACTTTTTTTTTTTTGAGAGAGAGAGAGAGAGAGAGAGAGAGAGAGAGAGAGGAGAGAGGTGTAATGAAGTAGTTGACCTCTTTCCAAATACCAATTTTTGATAATTGAGATAGTTAGTGCATCCATTTAGCACGCACAAAACAATTCATCATCCTTGATTAATTATTTGACACATAAATTGACATTAAAATATGCTTTATATTTTGTTATGCCTCATATGTGGTAATATTTTTGTTTTAATTGTTTTCAAAATATTGTTTTTATGATTACAACATATCTGCCAGATATTAAATAAAGTTGTTATGGAAATAAACAAAAAAATGAGAATATTTATATTTTTTTATCACAACGCAAACATTTACTGATTGAATGAGTTTAGTAAATTCAAGGACAAGATCATCTTGCACCGGAGACGACAAAGGAGGTAATTAAACGTTTATGAAAATAAAAAAATGGTTTTCTTTTTTTGAATATTTATAATTTTTTTTTAGGGAAGATGTTTTGAATAAACAAATAGGATTTACATCAATCAAAGTCAATTCAAGGTCAAGATTTATTTCCCTAAAGATGTCAAATGTCATAATTAATGACAATGAGTATTGTGTTTTCTTTTGTATATTTTTAGTTTTATTTACAAAGGGAAGATGTTTTGATTAATGAAGCAATTACGGTTTCACGTCAATAAGAGTAAAGGCAGAGATAAAGATTATGTTACTCAAGAGATGCCTCTAGTTAACTTTTTTAATTAAAACGCTTTTCAAAATGAAAAATTGTGCTTGCTTTTGATATAATTAGAGTTTGTTATTGGGGAACATTTTGCAATAGAATAAATAAGAATTTAAGGTCGCAGTTAGCGCGAGGTGGAGATAAAATTCGTCTAGTGACGTCACGAACTATAGGATTTGATTTTGACCTTGCCTTTACTGTTATTGACGTGAAACCGTAATTGTTGCATTCAATCAAACATCTTCCCTTTGTAAATAAAACTAAAAATGGCAAAGTACGTTGCGTTTTCTTCTTTTATTTATTGTCTTTTCATAGATTAAATGAATGGCGCTGTAAATCTCAGCTTAATACAAGTCGAGATACTTAACTAATAAAGTCAGGAATAAGTAATTAATATGTAAATAAATAGCGATTAAATAAATAAATAAATACACAATAATAAATAAATAAATAGGTATGCAAATATAGGTATATAAGAAACAAAAACAGAAAAAGAAGATACTTAAAAGTGTAAATAAGTAATTAATGTAAATAGATAAATAATTAGGTGTATGAAAATAGGAATATAATAAAAAAAACAGAAAAAGATACTAAAAAGTGTAATTAATAATTAATGTAATACATAAATAAGTAAATAAGTAAGTATATAAATAAATAAATAAATAAATAAATAGATAGGTGTGTGAATATAACAATATAAGAAACAAAAGCAGAGAAAGTAGATGCTAAAAAAGTGTAAAAAAGTAATTAATGTAAATACATTTTTATATTATTTTATTCTACAGATGTCAAAAACCAAAGAAGTTAAATTAACTTAGAACAATGAATATATAAACTACGTTTTCTTTTTTCCTACATCTAAATTTGTGCGAGAAGAAAAGAAAAAGATGATTTTTTTTCTAGAGATGTCAAAAGAAGAAAGGAAATAATTTCGCTCATGACAATATATATACCTCTCCCGAGGTATACCTCTCAGACAACACTATAGGAGAACGGTTCCCTCGGGAGAGGTCCATAAGAGTACATCACATGTCTTTAAGAAATTGCTTTAAGGTGGTTATAGAAAATTCCGTGGCTTCCTTCGTTTTTTGGATGTGAACAGGTCATTCAGATCTTCTGAATTAATATTTGTAAACCGGTGGTCGGAAGCCATTTTGTATCAGACTACAATAAAACAGAGCGCCACCTGAACAAAGGGGAGTAATTTGATTGGTTTGCGGGGGGGGGGGGGGGGGGGGTCACGCGAGAGACTATATACTTGGATGTCGGGGGACTATACCTAGTATAGTCCCGTTGCTATGCGTTGTCAAGGACAGACGATTTCTACATAGAATTGTATTCATGTAGTCATCCAATGATTATTCAACAAATTAACATGTGGTGTACTCAATATATATATATTCCTTTTTTGTATACTTTTTGTTTGGGGAACATACAATTCTGCATTTAGGTAAACAGTTTTAGATGTAAATGTCAATATAATTTCGAGGCCACAGATATAGGATTCGAGTATGGAGCCAAATATTCATATTAAGCGCACGGGCTACGATTGCTTCACAATAATCGGGACAGTTAATTCGGAGGAAACCGGAGTTCCAAAAAATCCCCGCCATCTGGCATGCAAAATGGCATCTACATGTATATCACCCCCCCCCCCCCCCCCGAGTAAAATACGAACTTTAACAGTAAAAATCTCAATAAGCCGTAAAACGGTTTTTTTAACAACTCGGCAAGATGTTATATTAAAATTATTAATTATGTTTAGCGCCCCCGTTTAGATTGATTCACTAAATTCGGGACACTTAATTCTGAAGAAAACCGGAGTTTCAAGAAAACTTCCGCCCTCTGGCGTGCGAAAGGAAATGACATCTATATCAAACCGGCCCGAGTAAGATCACGAGCGGAAACGGGTGGAAAGTTGCTAAAAGCCGTAAACTGGTGTTTTCAACAAGTCGGCTACTCAGACTTTCAAATAATTTGACACTTGCAAAATTGATGAATAATTAATACACTTATCATCTTTTTTGAGACATTGTTACTTTTATTTTGTAAGTGACCAAGGATTAATTTACACTGATCATCTGCGAATCAATCCTTGATCTCTTACCTTAGATCATGTCCCTAATTGTTATTGGTTTTCCCGCTCTACTTGAACCTACGCGATGACATAAAGCACTTTGATCTGCAAACCCGCACTTAAGACCACTAAGCCAACGAGACCTTGCTCAAATTTACAAGGCCTGTGGTGAATTAGCTGTCTACGGAATCGACTGAGGTGTAATGAAAATCAATAATGACAAACTAGATGAACATTTAATAAAAAAAAAAACAAACGGATTTGGTAAGCTAATAATGTTTAGATAACTGAATACAGATGTAGCTTGATGAGTGCAAAAGGTGAATATTATTTTATTGAGAACCATAATGAGTTTCATGGAAGAAGGATGTAATCTGTAACGAAAAACCAAGGTTTCTTGACAATAGCCATAGCAATGTAGAAAACCTAACACCTAACACTGTGGTGAAGCTAAACAGAGAGAATAGATACTTACTTTTAGGAAAAATCTCCCCAAAAAAGTAAAAAGTTGCTGATGTGACGTAACACCACCAATACGTTCTTGAATGAATTAGTAAATTTAAGGGTCAAAATAGATATTACCCTAGAGGACGCTAAAGGCTATAGGAGTTAAAGTAAGGTTTGAAATCGTTTATGACATGAAAAAAATGGTTTCTTTTTCGAATATTTACAAACTTTATGTAAGGAAAGATGTTTTGAATAAACAAATAGGATTTTACATCAATCAAAGTCAATTCAAGTCAAGATTATATTTCCCTAAAGATGTCAAATGTCTTAATTGATGACAATGAGTATTGTGTTATTGTGTTTTCTTTTTGCATATTTTTAGTTTTATTTACAAAGGGAAGATGTTTTGATTGAATGAAGCAATTACGGTTTCACGTCAATAACAGTAAATGCAAGGGTCAAGATTAATGTTACTCAAGAGATGCCTCTAGCTAAACTTTTTTAATTAAACCCTTTTGAAAATGAATATAGAACTTGCTTTTGAAATAATTATAATTTGTTATTTGGAGAATATTGCAACAGAATAAATAGGTATTTACTATTTGAAGTTGCAGTTAGCGCGAGGTGGAGATAAATTTTGTCTAGTGACGTCACGAACTATAGAGTTGATTTGCTAATGGCAAAGTACGTTGATTTTTCTGTTTTGTTTATTCATAGTCTTTTCATAGAGAAGATATTTTATTAAATGAATTGGGTTGTACCTCTTAGTCTAATACGATGTTTAGATAATTTTATTCTACAGATGTAATAAACCAAATGAGTTAAATTTTCTTAGGACAATGAATATACATACGACGGTTTTTCTATTTTCGTACATCTGAATTAGTCCGAGATCAAAGAACGAAATTATTTTTTCTAGTGATGTCACAAGATGAAGGAGTTAATTTCCCTTAAAACCAAAATATACATAGCGCTTCAGACACTTGGCTACCGAATCATCGCAACGGAATTGACCGAGGTGTAATAAAAAATTAATGATGACAGACTAGATGAAGATTTATTATCAAACCGGATACGTTAAGCTAGCTGGTAATATTATTTGCTATAATTCTGGTTCATACAATATTATTAAAACGTTCTCAAATACACGCCTATATATTACAGATGGAGATTGTATGATTGCAAAGGAAAACTATTTTCGTTTAGAAACATACTGAGTTTTTATTACAGAATGATGTAATCTGTAGCCGAAAACCAAGGTTTCTTGACCATAGGCATTGCAATGGAGGAAACCCAACACCAAACACTGTTGCTAAACAAGGAAAAAGACCGAACATAGGAAATAAACTCACGGAAGGGGCCGCGCTCTGTGTGTGTTCGGTGTGTGGGGTGGGTGGGGGTGTGTTTACAGAGTTGCAGTCTAAATTCATATAAGTACGTCAAAGACTAAAACTTAAAATAAGTAAAAAATGTGGTAGGCTCCTTCTGATTGGTTAGGTACCTGTATAATGGATTGGATATATAATGATATATATGCGAAAATGCCGAAGTGTCCTATCACTCTGAATGTCGCCATATGGTCTAAATAATATTAAACAGATCAAATACTAGTGCTCTAAGTGAATATAGAGCTGGATTAATCGTTGAGATTTATTAGATAAAAACTTTCCACATATAGCCAAAAAGTCGTTGTTGTGAAATAACACATCAATACTCAGTTCTCCTACTTTTATTTGGTTAACTAATTGGTAATTGAAAGCTTACATAATAATCGCCATGTTGTTTTAATCTCGGAAATGAACTTGATATTGTTGAGTTTTCAATTTTTGAAAATCAATTTTCAAATTTATATGCGCTAGACATTTGGGCGATAGTTAAATCTTTTAAACCTTTACAGTTACATTTATGGATCTCAATCTTTTTGTGCACAATTTAATGAACAGTTTTACTGGAGAATCGGACGATCTACTCGTATTTGGATATTATAACGAATACAAATAACCACATACATAAGGATCAGAATATGAACG